>CM067504.1:35946642-36286642 GCA_034509495.1 Acestrorhynchus altus | reverse complement strand
ATTGTGTATAGCAAATAGCTGTTAGTTAAGGATCTAAACTGGCAGAAGGAAATGCTAACTACAGAATATTAAATAAGATGTTCACAGCTGATTTGATTCATTTCTTTACCAAACTGTTATATAAAAGCATTAAGAGCACGTCATGCGTTTTCATAAATAACAGCAGGGCTGTGATGAAATATGACACTTCATCTTGAATGTGCTTTATCACAGCATTGCTTTTATATCACAGCAGCACACTCTGTCTTTCATGTTCTACTGCTTTAATAGTGATAATATTTTTTAAATATTCACTAGAAACTGTATTATATTTTTACCAGATTAATTATGTGATGGGACTGGGCTGTGCTCAAGTTTTCCATTTTAGTAATCTCCTACGTGAGGTGTAAATTGAAGCAGATCCACACAAAAAGATACACCAATCTACACACAAGCCAGCCTACACCCATTTATTTAAAAAGAGACTCTTGCATGCTTCTATATGACCTACACTAATGTAGGACATATGAACAAATATGAACAAATATTAAAGGAACAACAATCTAACTTTGAACCTGTTCACCTCAATATGTTTTTGACTCCAAACCAGTGTCTGTTGCTTATTTTTATATATAATATATATTTTAAGTTATCTGAACCTGGATCAAGCAGTTTTAGAAATTGGCATGGATCCAAGAGGCAAAATCTTCCAAGAAATTAAGACCGCCTCAATTTTTGAATATATTTTTTCACAGTAATAAGCTGTATTATAAAATATCATTTTATTTTTCTCAACTTATAGACCCCAATCTGCAACTTTTTTGTTCAGAAATCTCTTTTTATTTTTCAGTTTCAAGTCTCCACATTCAAAAATAAGTAAAAATCTTTTGGCAACCACTTGGTCACTTTTATCAACACATTAAACTTCTGATAGTAAGCACACATCAAGTAATTACATATTTAAGAAGCCGAAGGCAATGACAACGCCGCACAAAGACACACAACTTGTGTAGCTAGGGCTCTTTTGCATTTGAGTAAAATTATACACTAGCTACTAATTATTACTTTTTCATGATATTCTAATGCACTAGTTTATTGTATCATATTGTGATAAATTCTATTACTGTGATACACATTGTCATATAAACACACCTGTAGAATAAAAATGGTTTCGAAGCTGTTATTTTAAAGTAAAATGCTACATAATATTGTTTTAAAAAGTAATTAAAATACAGCATTAAAATACTGTTCTTTTTTTGTTTTAAGTAGATTCTCTGCTTTAACACATCACCAGTACTTCTGAAAGCAATTTTAATGAGCTGATTAGCTGAATCAGGTGTGTTTGAGAGCAGAGAAAGCATTAAAATGTGCCTCCCAGACAAGAGTATAGAAACACTGAAGTAGTCTATACATGGGTGCTTGAAAAAGGTATGCAGTGGGATGACCCTTCTACTGTTTTCCATCTTTCAGTCAGTGTGTATAGGTTGGGTATATGGTGAGTACGCAATAAAAACATTTACAAAATTGTTTGAATACCATGTATGTAAGTTGTGGGTGTACAGAACATACTAAAGATTTCATTTGCAAAGGTTGAGTATATAGTGGGTAAACAATGCATAACAACGGCTATATATTTTCCATTTCTCATAGGTGCTGATCGTATGTATAATAATATTACAGACATGATTGGCTGTCGGCCATGGCCCTTAGCAAAGTACTGTTGGAAGTACGTCACTCCTGTAGTGTGCACAGTGAGTGTCTAAATATGATCACTTTAGACATTTTGGTTATATTAATATTATATTATAATATATATATAATATATATATAATATTATATATATTATATATACTAATATTGTATTTGTTTTTTTACATATATTTAACTGTATACATTTTATGTACTATTTTAGGCTACATTTATCTTCTCTCTGGTCCAATTCACTCCTCTAATGTTTAACAACACCATTGCGTATCCATGGTGGGGTTATGCAATTGGTTGGTGGTTCACTCTGTCTTCAACACTATTGGTTCCTCTTTGGATGATCTATGCGCTCCTCAGATCTAGTGGCACACTAAAGCAAGTATACCCTTTTCCGCATTGCATTCCTATACCCTTACTCAACCATGACCTTTTAATTGCAATGAAATCTTTGATCTTATCATTTAATGAGTCATTTCATGCAATAATGTCAACTTATATCCTCCTTAGAGATTACATGTTCTCTGCACTCCGGCAAGTGATCCTCCTACAACCAAATCCTACATTAAGCAATAATTACCATCAAATCATGTGTGCGTCAATTAATAGCACCCCTGATGTTAATACTTTGTACAAGCCCCTTTTGCCAACAGAACATGACCTAATCTTCTTCTATAATGTTTCACAAGATGTTTCCGTGTATGCCTCCCAAATAGCATGGAGATAGCGCCTGATGGTTGTTTTGTAGACTTTGTTACAGAATTGCAACAAATTCTTGGGATCACAGTGAGCTTTGGAGAACTTTTTGTTTCTCTTATTATCTTCCTCACTGTGCGTGGTGGCAAAATAAACTTGCGTCCTTGTTCGCCACTGTTCCAGTTCAAGGTTCAAGGCTCAATTTATTAGTCACGTAGAAAGTTATACACAATATAACATACAGTGAAATGCTTTTTTACAACTATCTGCACTCACAGATCAATAGGGGAGAAGGGAGAAGGTAAGAAGAGAATAAACAGAATAACAGAATAAATATGTGCAATGGGAAGAAGAAAAAAAATAACTAACTAAATAACTAAACTCTGAGAATAAGTTGTTTTAAACTTAATAATTCCTCTGACAGCAGATATGGACAGGTTTAGGTGGCCAATGGCCATTTTCTTGTAGCCATTGCCTGACTTGTAAAGGTCAACACACATCTGCCTTACAAGAATGGCATTTTCCTTTGTCTTTCCCCATGTTAAAGAGAAAAGGCCTCTGTGTCACGTCATATTTATACCCTAGGGAAACAGCAAGTTGTGAATTATTAATTAAATGTTCCTACCTACTCTGAACAACTTCGTAAACTACAGTAGAATTGACAGAAATACTTTAAATTACATTTATTTCCTAACAATTGTTAGGGGTGCCAACCACCCAACCATCCCCACCAATTTGTGTGTGTGTGTGTGTGTGTGTGTGTGAGAGAGAGACAGAGTGTGTATTTGTGTGTGTGTGAGAGAGAGTGTCTGAGCGAGAGACAGAGTGTGTGTGTGTGTGTGTGTGTGTGTGTGTGTGTGTGTGTGTGTGATGGAATTCAGTGTTTTCTTGGTTTAATTTAATTTGAGTTTGTGGTGTGTTTCTGTGAATCAGTCACGAGGGGTGTAGTTTGTGCACTTCTAGTGCCGGTCCCAAGCCCGGATAAATGGTGATGGATACATCAGGAAGGGCATCCGGCGTAAACCTAGGGCCAAAACTATAATGCAGATTATAAATATGATGATCCGCTGTGGCGAAGAAGGAGAAGAAGAAGATGCACATAGTGCATAAAGGAATAAAGGAATGATACAAAAATGATTTAATTTAAATATGATTTATTCAAATTTATTATTCAATTTATTAAATATACTTTTATTCAAAATAATTTAATCAGTTAAGCAGGAAAGGAGCAGGAAGAAGAAGAAGACGGAGAAGAAGAACAAAAATAATTTAATCAGTTAAAAAATTAAGCATTTACCTAGCATTTTTCTTATTATGACAAATAGATCACATGGCATATCTTCCCACTATTTTAAGATCAAAATTCTGATGTAACATAAGTAACAATGACTATTTCATAGCTCTAATTTCATCCATTTTTCTTGAAATGCAGTTAGAAGACAGGTTATAAAAGTTATTTATTCACTGAAATTGTTAAATGGGTTGTAACATACCTTTTAAAAACAAAAACACATTTTACAAAGGAGCTGTTTTTCTCTCATGGGATAATCAAGCACACCACCATTTTAAAAATGTGGTCACATGTACACACATTTACAAATTGTCATGTGACCTAATCCAGGATTTTAAGTGCATGTCACTTAGAGTCTTCATTAAGTAAAATGAAGGATAAAGATGAATTTGGAAAATTCTAGACCATTTAAAGAGTCTGTGACACATATGTCACCGTGGGTTCTTTAATGGAACAAAACCTTCTGTGAAAAAGAAAATCACCAGTTTGTGCTGGCGTGTCAAGGCATTCCTGACTTATAATGAAACACTGCAAAACATTTACTTCCGTAGACGTAGAGTTGCAGAATTAGGGTTAACAGAATTGAAAGCCTGAATAGGTCTTTATCCCTCACTGATTTCCTTAAATATTGGAGGTGCTGCCCTCTGTTGACCAAATGTCATATTGTCTTCTACATACATGTACATAACGTTCATTCAGAGATCTGCTTTTGTTGTAATAACTGCCTCTATTGTCCAGCGAAGGCTTTCTACTAGAACCATGCTTTGCAGTGAGCATTTGATTGCATTCAGTGACAGATGCATTAGTGACTTCAGGATGTTGGATGATCACCACTCCAACCCATCCCCAATTCATCCCAAAAGTGCTGGTTGAGGCACAACACTTTAGGCATTAGGCATGGTGTCAAGAGGTTTATCCCTTCTAGAGAGTCTAATTCTATTAACAATACAGGGGTTAAATAAGCTGTGTTTGTACATTTGCACATCTGTGTCAACAATGACTGCAACTTAAAGTAGCTGAATGCGTTCTATAGAAAATGTGTACCTTGGCATCATGTTCAGCGAACCTCTGGAACATGTTGGCATAAATTTTCTTATCGCGCTCACGGTGTTCACGTATTTTGCACTGGCAAAATCTGGCACCGGGCAGCACGACTAGATGGGTTGACCTGCAGAACCTGCCGGAAGTCCAACAGGGCCAGGCTAAATTCATTACGCAGCAGCCGAGCCTCCCCTCGTCTGTACAAAGCCTTCTCATTCTTGGAGTCCAGCTCCATCACCTAGCAACAGCCGTAAAACCATTAGAACATTATTAAAGTTAAATCCTCAATGATCAGATTTATTGTTTTATTAATTTAATAGCAGTATATGTGCAGGAGGTCACTTAGGTCACTTGCATGCAACATCCTATTCAAATTTTGCCCTTACATTTTTGTTGATTCTGACAGTCTTTAAGGTTCAGTTTAATTAAAAATAATAATGACGAGTTGTTTTTGTGCAATTACTGCAACCAATCATTTCATATTCACAATGCATTATTAATAATTCTAAATCCCTACAGCTTTTTCTATTTTAGTAGTAATTTCTTTAACCTTTAACAGTTGTTTATGTACACTAGCGGGTGATGTGCACTTCTCCTGTGACAAAAACTAAGACTTAAGGTGTTGAGAAATATTGACAGTGTGATAGTAAGGTTGTAGGGTACTCGTACTCTACCTTGTTGCAGTTTTCTACGGTTTGTGAGTATTCCCGTAGTCGTAGATAGCACAAAGCTAGGTTGAGATGGGCCACCAGTAGTAGGGCCTGGATGGCCTGCTGTTGCTCCTTACTAATTCCACATTCCATCTCTAGCCATGACACAAGTCGCTGGTACTGGATGACTGCACGTAGTGATACCGCCCAGCCTGAAGACACACACACAAACACACACACACAACAGGTAAACACACTCAACCACACTGACACTTAAACAGAGTGTAAAACCTCTCATACACAAGCATGGGTAGTAAAAATAACTACCCATATACTACTAGAGATTACTCAATTAATGTTTGATGATTTTGTGTGAAAATGTTTTACAGATTGGTGAGGGAAAATCATCTGCTTGCACTTTGCCCAGATAACATACCCATGTGAGGTCTGTAGGAGTGTCCCATCTGGGCACCAGAAAGTTTTCTTTATGGATTCCACTTTGCCCCCACTTCGAACCCATCAGGGTCACAAAGTAGCAATCAAATCTCAAGATGACATAACATCTCTTTTATATTTCCAGTCATTTGGTTGTTTTCATTGTTGTGTAAATATAGGAGCTGCTGTTACTAGGCACACCTCAGTGAAAGATGTGACCAATTGCATCTATTATTTAAGAGGTTTAAAAATGCATTTGACCTACTAGATTCAACAAAGAGAAGAATAACCCCTAAAAGTCTTCAGGTCATAAGATGCTGGATGTTCGGCATTGGTCTAAAAGTGCCACTGCCCTGCAGTAACACACCCAGTTCAGCTCGGCAAGGCTGCGTCAGCCGTGCTGGAATTAGTCGCTCTAAAACAACGGGGCAGTGGTACTCAGGATACCTGGTACACAGGGTTGAGAACCACTGTTCTAAGGCTTTCTGCTTTCCTATGTATGCAGTTTTTGACCATACCATCCCTTGACTTGAAACAATATTATATACAGTGATGAAAATAAGTATTTAGTCAGTCACCAATTGTGCAAGTTCTCCCACTTAAAAAGATGAGAGAGGCCTGTAATTGACATCATAGGTAGACCTCAACTATGAGAGACAAAATGTGAAAAAAAATTGAAAATATTTTGTCTGACTTTTAAAGAATTTATTTGCAAATAATGGTGGAAAATAAGTATTTGGTCACCTACAAACAAGCAGATTTCTGGCTGTCACAGACCTATTAACTTCTTTTAAGAGGCTCCTCTTTCCCCACTCATTACCTGTATTAATGGCACCTGTTTGAAGTGGATTAACAGTATAAAGACACCTGCCCACAACCTCAAACAGTCCTCCCAAACTCCACTATGGTGAAGGCAGAAAGAGCTGTCGGAGGACACCAGAAACCGGTGTAGACCTGCACCAGGCTGGGAAGACTGAATCTGCAATAGGCAAGCAGTGTGAAGAAATCTACTGTGGGAGCAATAATTAGAAAATGGAAGACCTACAAGACCACTACTAATCTCCCTAGATCTGGGGCTCCACATGAATCTCCAGCCCGATGGGGTCAAAATGATCACAAACCGGTGAGGAAAATCCCAGAACCACAAGGGGATCTAGTGAATGACCTGCAGAAAGCTGGGACCAACGCGTTACAAAGGCTACCATCAGCAACACCACTCGGCGCCAGGAGACTCCAGATCTTTACCCAGTGCCAGAGCGTGTCCCCCCTGCTTAAAGCCAGTCCATATCCCGAGCCGTCTGAAGTTTGCTAGAGAGCATTTGGATGTTCCAGAAGAGTATTGGGAGAATGTCATATGGTTAGATGAAACCAAAGTAGAACTATTTGGTAATAACACAACTCGTCGTGTTTGGAGGACAGTGAATGCGAGTTGCATCCAAAGAACACCATACCAACTGTGAAGCATGGGGTAGCAACATCATGCTTTGGGGCTGTTTTCTCTGCAAAGGACCAGGGCGACTGGTCGTGTACATGAAAAGAATGAATGGGGCCATGTATTGTGAGATTTTGGAGTGCAAACCTCCTTCCATCAACAAGGGCAATAAAGATGAAACGTGGCTGGGTCTTTCAGCATGACAATGATCCCAAGCACACTGCCAGGGCAACAAAGGAGTGGCTTCGTAAGAAACATTTCAAAGTCCTGGAGTGGCCTAGCCAGTCTCCCGATCTCAACCCCATCGAAAACCTTTGGAGGGAGTTAAAAGTCAGTGTTGCCACGCCGACAGCCCCAAACATCACTGCTCTAGGAGATCTGCATGGAGGGAATGGAGCCAGCTACCAGCAACAGTGTTATTGCCAACCTTGTGAAGACTTACAGAAAGCGTTTGACCTCTGTCATTGCCAACAGGATATACAACAAGTATTGAGATGAACTTTTGTTATTGACCAAATACTTATTTTCCACCATTATTTGCAAATAGGTGAGAATTATTTCTCAATTTTTTCTATTTGTCTCATAGTTGAGGTCTACCTATGATGTCAGTGTGACCTCTCATCTTTTAAGTGGGAGAACTTGCACAATTGGTGACTGACTAAATGCTTATTTTCCCCACTGTAGATTTACAGTAGAAGCAACTGCTCATGCAGAAATAATAGGCCTGACATTCCAATTTCGAGCAAGTACAATATCTAACTGTGAAATACTGGGTCCCTTTCTGTTTGACCAGAACTGCTTTCTCCAGTTTGTCATTCAAGTCCATTTCCCAGGATTCTTTGGCCTGTGGAGCAAATATGAGAAGTGTCTTTTATTTTGTTAGCTATGAACACTAGAGGGAGTGTTTTCTCTTTTCCTCAACTTCTGTTACCCTATCCATACTCAAAGCCAAGTGCTGCTTTAAGTCAATCCCTTAAAGTACACACTGTACAAGTAATCCAAAAGAAATATAGTCAGTTATTCTATCATCATATCATTCTTAAACAAAGGAAATTGGAATATTGCTTCCAAACTATCGTTAAAAATTGGATTATTGAGAAATAATCATCTCACCTTTTCAAAATCTTTCAGTGTCACCTCATACAACAGTTCTGCATTTGGTCCAATGCCATTTTCTGGCTTTCCTTCTTTTCCATAACCATATCTGTAATCAAGAGTACACATGAACCTGATAAGCTTGCAAAGCGATGCATAACACTATATTAGAATGTGTACACATACACTATGTCCAAATGTTTGTGGACACCCCTTTAATGGATGCATTCAACTACTTTAAGTTGCATTCATTGCTGACACAGATGTGCAAGTACACACAGTCAGTTTGTCTAGTCCCTGATGTATTGCTAATAGAATGGAAACATGACTTTCTTAAGATGTGGAGCAATGGAATTGTGTGGAATTTTGGAATCAGTTGGGAAGTCGGGCATGTGGACCTCGTTAATGCTCATGTCACTTAATCCAATCAAATCCTCACAGCAATGTTACAAAATCCAACAAAAGCAGGATAAAGTCAGCAGGTGTGCCAATTATTTTGTCCATATAGGGTATAACCATTCTGAATGAATATGAGCCTATTACACTTACTTGGGTTTTAAATATAAGAGACAGCATTCCCCTTTCTGCATCTTCTCCATGGCACGGTCTACCCCTAGAGGAACACCCACATCTTCAGATTCACCCACAACAAAGGTGATGTCCCGCAACTCAAACAATCGTCCACCACACCATCCTTCCAAGTGGACTGTAGAATGGAGGGAAGCAGTAAAGGTAAGAATGGTAAAGGTACAGTAACCCTATGGTAATTATGAATATTAAATGAGATGTGCCCTGTACTGCATATATAAACAGTCATATATAAAATGTCCACTTCAATCACAGACATACATAGACTGACATACCATGAACTGTTGCCCCTTCGTTTGGATTGTTGTAGCCTTCACCTTTGACCTTTATTCTCCTCAAGATACCTCCATCCTCTGTAAGTTCTTCCCCTCTAAAACTCAACAGCTCTACCTGTAGTGGGGAAAGGCCACATATCATCTCACTGCTATAAATGTCCCAGCATCACCATCCAATCTCAATAGAACACATGCTTTTATTTTGTCATGGTGGTCACTTTTACCTCAAACAGTAGAGTGGAGTTAGGAGGGACCTTTGGGGGGCTTCCAGCAGAACCATAAGCATATTCAGGCTTACATAGCAGCAGACACACCTCTCCTTTCTGCATGGAACACACACCAATATCCCATGCCCGGATCACCTGACCTATGGCAAATAAACATTGTTATCACCTAGTTCTTCCTGGACACACAAGTTATGGTAATGCATGTCTAAATACAGCTGCTGTTCCAGTTGGAAAATCAGTATGACCATTTAAGTCTTAGAAGTCTTATATTACATAAATTTTAATATTTAATTATCTTCAGAGTTCTAAAGCTGATTTTGCATTTTGTATTGTCAACAGTAATAATGTCATTCATTTACTCGATATTTTGAATACATATATAAAAACAGTTCAAATATACTCATTCAACATTTTTCCATGCGTATCAATGAGCTATAGATGATATAATAACATTTAAGAAAATTATTTAAAAAATGTGTTCACCTTGAGGGACATTGGAGTAATGTTTTTATTTTGTAACAACCTTTTAAGGAAGAAATTGACTGGTTGATTGCAAGCTCCCAGTCAGGGCAGTAGTACAATGTAACAGTTATGTTAAAACAACTATATGGCCTATGCTCATTTGTATGAAAATAGAATCTACACAGTATTTCTTTTAGAGTACTATCATTCCAAGGAAGTATGGGAACCATTACACCAAAAGTTGGTCTGTAACTAAGAAAAATAAAATCTTTTGGTACATAATTCAAAGAGACATAGGCTTTATAGACTTCCTTAAGTATGTAGTTCAATTCCTTATGTAGTTCCTCATATAGTTTCTGTAACATTGTATTTTCAAAATGGAGGGTTTAGAGATTATAAGAGAATTTAAAATCATGTCATTGTAAAGAGATTGTCCAGCTATTCAACATGAAATGTTCATCCAATGAAGAGCTGGCTCAAAAATAGGTGGAACATTTTTTAAACGCCTCAGGATATAAGCAGGTAACATAAACTTGCACTCAAACACAAATGGGTGTAGTGCAGTGAGTTGCTGGCAGAACAGGTAGAACATGGCATGTGCCAGATTCCTTAATACAAAATGTCCTGTCTATATAAACAAACAGTGGGAGACGTGATTTAAGTCAAAACTGTTCTATGTTACTATGTGACTTATGATGACTAATTGCACTGAACAGCATTAGGTAACAAGAATTTTCAAATAAGCCGTGTTGCTTAAGCAGATCTGTGAAGAACTTACATAATCCACTAAATGAAGCTAAAAGAAAGAAAAAAATACAAAAGCACGGCACGTTCCTGTTATTATCTTTTGGCTAAATGAGTCCTTTATCTGCCACAAAGAACAACCACTTCCTTTATGGGTGGTCATATATCAGATAGGAACAGGTTGTGATGTTTAGTGGAACACTGTGCTAAAAAATTCGTAACTCATTATAAAATCATTTGAATGTGGATTAATATTGACTTGAGTTTCAGATTAACTCATTTCCTCCTTTCCCAGCCTACACAACAAAAACCCCAGTGTTGCATTAACACTTAGTGTACATCTGAGACTAGACGTAGACTACGGAACACTGAACTCGGAATTTTTTCTATGTATCTGTTTGAGTCAAATGAGAAAGAAATGCAACTATTGTGTCATTCTGATGACGTACATTATAAAACTCTATTAAAACAACTGTGTTAGTTAACATCTTTATGCAGAAGTGGATAGTAACTAGTTCTATTCACTCGGGTACTGGATCACTCCAGGATTAGAGCAAAATATGACAATATTCAATACTGATATTGCAAGTGGAAATATTTACTTTGCTTCATTTTGTTTTGTGTTGTCATTCGCATGTTCATATAAATAATAATATTAAAAGAAAGGTTTTTCTTTACAACTTCAGTAAGTCTTAGTAAAGTCGAGTAAAATATTAATTATATGTTAAACTGAATAATGCATATCTTTCCTTGACTTTGACTTGGGTTTTCTCCATCACAACAAAGTATAATACATTATACTTGAATATGTAACATTGTTGAGGTCTTCAAAGTCATGAAATTGATTTCGCTTTTTTGCAATAAATAAATAAATAAATAAGCTTTTTTTTATTAGTTGCAGAAATATAAAAATTATATTTGAGACAGAGAATCTGTTTCTCTGTACAACCCAAGTCTAATGTGTAGTTT
This sequence comes from Acestrorhynchus altus, assembly GCA_034509495.1. Taxonomy (NCBI): domain Eukaryota; kingdom Metazoa; phylum Chordata; class Actinopteri; order Characiformes; family Acestrorhynchidae; genus Acestrorhynchus; species Acestrorhynchus altus. The sequence goes on along the minus strand of CM067504.1, from coordinate 36,275,057 downwards.
AATTCATGAAGAACTATTTTTATTATAAAACATCAAATCAGCATGTTCATCTGGTAATTTTCTTGTAAAAAATTATAATTTGATCATTTATTTTTTTGAGTAGTACACCCACTATAGCCCTCTATATTATGTACAGATGTTTAAATTGTAAGCGCATTTGATGAAACACAGTTAATTATCAAAGGTTAAATCTTAGTTAAGTGTGTTCAAATCATTTTAAATGTACTGTCCAATTAAAGTATTATCAGTAATATTATAGTATATTTGTGAGGAAATTATCCTGTTTTTCTCCACTTTTGTCATTCACCTTGAAACAGTAAAATTATGCTTTTGTGTGTGTGTGTGTGTGTGTGTGTGTGTGTGTGTGTGTGTGTGTGTGTGTGTGTGTTTGTTTGTGTTTAATTTCATGTCATTTCATTTCTGTACTGTTTTGTTGTTTCCCATACTTCTCATTTTCAAGCAATAGCACAATAATTCATATTAATAGGATCACAAATGAGAAAAATAGAGCATAACAAAATTCAGTTCCTATGCTGGGAGATGCTGAATGTACTGAGAACATCCACTGCAGTTCAGTTACAGCACTCTTTCATTTTTTATTTCATTATCCCTCCGACTCTTAACCCTTCTTTAGAATTAAGACTAATTTATCCAGTATTTTTTTCTAAAACAAAGGCTAATATGAATGTAACTTAACCACAGATATTATATTCATGATTTATCATTATTATACAAAACAATAGCATGTTCAGTATCTCTATATCTCTATAAAAAAATAAACATAAACCAAATGTCGATGTTAATTGGGCAAGTGAGTTGAATGTAACAATACAAGACACATTAAAACTTCAGTACCTTTGCCCACATTGAAGACAAAAGGCTCTTTGCGGTCATAGCTGGAGTCAAACTTTTTCCCATTAAGAAGTTTACCAGTGTAGTGGACATACACCTTGTCCCCGATCATAGGCCTCTCCCCTTCTGTACCATGCCGTTTCACAACCTGTGGAGATGCAGTGAAAGCAAGGCCTTGTCATTATCATACTGTTCTTTATATTTATACTCCTGTTCACACCATTTAAAGCAGTCCAGAGAAGCCACCAAGGCAAAGGTGATGTCCATGAAGAGCTTTTTAATCTGTTTATTTCAAAACACTTTTCTAGATACAGAGATTTTAGATTAAGAGAATTTCCATCACTCTTTGAACACTTTGAACTCCTTGAGCGTTTGTCTGGAGTAAAGATATGCAGAGCTCAACTCACAGCCAAGAATGTATCAAAACAGGCTACATTTTAGATGACAAAATTTTGTTGACACAAAAAGTTTGTATGTCCATTTTGCTGGGTTTTTGCATAATTCAAACTGGGCAGTTGTTCTTTAAAGTGTTTTGTCATTTATTCAGGAATAGACCAATAGACTTCTGTTGATGTTTTAAGCTTTTTAGTCACTTACAATATAGACTAAAGTCAAGGCACACATGATCTAACAGTGCTTAATATTATAATCAGATAAATGTGCAAACCACAGATCTAAAGTTCATGAGTAATATTACTGCTGACAGATGAAACTACAGAGCCATGCTGTACAAATTAGTTCATTGAGCTGTTGGAAGCTGAGTCATCAATGATGCACAATAAAATATAAAATAAATGAAAGGGACTGGTGATGAATACGGGGTAAAACAACAGAACGTTACGAACCTTACACACTCCCTGGTCTTTGTTTGGAGTGATGTCTAACCCCTGTGAGTTAAAGAGAGCAGTAGGAGACTGACTAGCTGACAACCCCTCCACAAGCATGGCCATCTCAGCAGTTCCACATGCCCTTGTTCCCCTGAAACACACACACACACACACACACACACACACACACACACACACACACACATTAGACAACACAAACATATTAGAAAAGGAAAATGCAGCATTGCTTCACAAATATTTTATAAAATATTGTTTAAAAGGCCTTGAACATTTGTCTATTAATCCATTCACCTTTAAATGTTCCAGCAAAGTAAAGTTGAGAAGTTGATTTAAAACCAGCAAAATAGTTTATTGGATTTCTACACAAATAAACAAGCCTTTCTGAGACAGTAATGAAAAATGAACAATTTTGTGCTTACATTATATTTATATTCTGATTCTGATATGCATGGGTTAGTGTGTAAGGATTATTGTAAATATGCCCAAATTCCTTTTAGAAATAGTGTGAAAATGCACATCAATTTTTAAATGATTTGATTTTATTCAGGTTAATCTCAGAAATTAAGAATCTCTACAAATCTAACACAATATACAGAACTCCTGTTCATTCTGTACCTTACTTTAGTGTTGCAGACTCTGTATTCCAGACTTGGCATCTTAGTGTACACGTTGCATCTTAGTGTTAGTAATCAATCAAGTGTTGTAGGCTATATAACTCATAACTCATAAATTGGACATTTTACTGCTATACATTGCAGCCTAGCATTCTTTAGAAACTATAGGCTGTATATTTCATTTTCTAGGATGTACATTTTTGTGTTCTAAACTGGAATTCTTGACTTTTTCACTTCACAGGTTACTGTTCTTCACATAGATGTCACATTAACTATTTGTGGACAATATATTGTCGCACAAATAATTGTGATAATGTTTTTAACTTTTAAAGGGAATTAAAACAAACATTATTACAAATATTTAGACATAAGACTTGAAATATATATGTTAAAATATCCTTCATAAATCAATCAAGACTAAAATTTGTTTATGACAAAGTTGACATACCAACACAATCATATTAAAGGGCTCTCTTCAATGGGTAATATTGAGGTGAGCAAAAAAAATACTGAAATCATGTCCATATATTAGTGCATCTCAAAAAATCGGAATATTAGATAAAGTTTTTGTGTTCATAATGTCATTAAAAAAGATAAACTGTCCTAGTTTATATTTATTACATGTAAAGTGAAATATGCCTAGCTTTTTTCTTTTACTGTTGATCTGTATGGCTTATAGCTCAGAAATCAGTTTTCTGAGCATTTTGAGATGCAAATCAGACAATATCAACATTGGTCCAACAAGAGCTTGAAATATGTCACTTTACCTTAAATTAATATAAAATAAATCAGAGTTTAACCTTTTTACAATATTCTCATCGTTTTTTGAGATGCACTAATATTATATGATTAGTCAACAACATAATTATTGTGACAGGCCTATCTGCTGTACATTTTAGTGTTCAAAGAAGGACATTTTCATTTTCTATGATGAGTGTGATTTTAGTCTTGTAGTCTGGAGACTAGTGCTACTGTCTGCACAATGAGCCCATGACTGTACAGTTCTTAGTTGTACATTTTAAAAATTGATTTCTTCAGTACAGTGTTTTGTTGCTCTAACAGACTTTTTAAATGAGATGTTTTTGGTGTTTGAACAGGGAAACGTCCACACAAAGAAAGTCTAAAAAAAACCCAAAAAACTTGTATCTCAATTTTTTCAGTTTTTCACTTTTTAATAATTTTTTATGTTGTACCAAAATCTCATTATGGATAGACCAATAAAAATGATTTGATCAATTGAAAGTTACCAATTTGTTGTGTTCTAAGACATAATGGTGAGTGTGAATTTGAAGGTAGCTTACTTTATTTTATAGCAAATTTCCTTTAGTTGGGCTAGCATCATTGTATCTATACATTATATCTATAAACAGAAGATGCAGAAGAGGATGCAGTACACAATGTGTTTTGTGCTGTAGTATTAAGCAGTTCAGCACAAGTTACTGTATTTAATGTATCTATACTACTTCTCTCATTGCTTGCACTAACTTTATTAGCCCTCAGTGAAATTCAAAGTTTCTTAAATTGCCTATCCATCAACACAATATGTAAGAACAGGTGACACAGCATCCTATACTGTCTGTGGGCCATCCCCTCATTTTATGTGAGATTTTACAGCTTCCTGTTTGGCTTTCTGTTTATAAGACTCCTAAAATAGCAGTAATGAATGCAAGGGTGTAAACATCAGTATCTTCATGGGACCTGCCATCAGAAACCAGACAATCTGTGCACAATGCAAACACTCTTCTAGCATCTTCTATTTGTGTTATTCAAAAAATGCAACAATATTTAATCACTGAAGTTTTGATTTGATTGTTCTTAAAATACACACACACACACACACACACACACACACACACACACACACACACACACACTCAAAGCCCAGCCACAGCATCTTCGCAGGTTAATTTCCAACAGAATTCCCCAGTGTGTGTGTGTGTGTGTGTGTGTGTGTGTGTGTGTGTGTGTGTTTTAAAAGACAGAGACTGACAGAGAGAGAGATAAAGAGTGAGTGAGACAATGTCCCAGTGTCTTTGTCTGTGTTGCACATCAACTGTTTATTACAGAGCAAGGCTTGTGGATGTGTACTTATCCATAGGCACCTGGCAGTCTGTGCATGTGGATGTGTAAAAGAGAAAGTGTGTGTGTTTTTCTGTCTCAGTGAGGGGAGGAGGCATGTGTGTGAGTGTACACTAAAGCTCATGAGTGTGTGCTGGGGAACACTATGTTCCCTCCATTCACAGTTCCTGGCACAATCTGATGGCGTATACCAAATTTCAGCTTTACACTGGAGCTTCAAGACCACTCTCTGCCATTTCACTTCCGAGTGTTAACCAAAAAAGCTCATCGTTCCAGACAACTTTACTTGAGCTATTCAAACTGCACATCATCACACATGGAAATTTAGATGTCACACCACCTTATGCTCACTGGTCACCATCAAGAAGGTCATCGAAAATCTGAATTTTTTAAAAGTATTCTTAAGAGAGCACTGCATCAAATAAACAAAATGGTTTTAGATAATGTCGTAAAAATTGTTCTGGGATTGTAATGAAAGTAGAATCATTCAGATGATATATAGAAGCCTTTTTCATGGAGAAGAACCATTTCAGCATTCACAGTACCTCATCATATTCCATTGGCTTTCCTAAAGAGCCCTTATTTAAGTCTTGAGATACAATGATATAATCACTGTAGTCTTCAATACAGTCTACATAATCCAATCCCTTAATGCTGAGGAGAAACAAGATCTCAGCATTTCCTGACTTTGATGTTTTTATATTGTTAAACCAGTAACATTTCATCCAGTTTCCATCTGATGATGACCAGTTTAACTCTTCACACCCCAAAATGTGAAACAATACCATACACACAAGGAAATATGCACTGGACACTGTTCTCCATAAGTGATAGATCAAGGGATAAATCAACTCAAATGAAAGCCAGCAGCATAACTGGTGCTGTAATTATGTCTATCTATGATGCTGTTTGGAAGCTAATTAGGTTGAACGGTTGAAATCTGCAGATTGAGTGAAGATGGATGTCTCGTGAGTATTACGTCTGGGAACTGACCAGAGAGATGTAGGAACAAAAACACATCAGTGAAGAGAACATTCAGTTCAGTCCGGCAAGATACACACTATGACTCAAGGCTCTCGCTCAAAGAACTTAATGTTTATCCGGACACACAGACGGACACACACACACTCACGTAGAGGAAAAAATAAAACATGTCTACTATGATATATGTGGAAACGCACCATTCTTACATATGGGTAACTACTAACAATGACAGGAAGATACAGTTCAAAACACATGGAAATGAAGATACACACACATCTGAGAGTATTGTGCTTTAACTCAGACTCCCTGGCTGTGACGCATGAAGATCATAAATACAGTGTAATAGGTTTGACTCCAAATTATGTACTTAAAAGAAATGTTGATCTATAAATCCACGGAAATCAGCTGGTCTGACATGACTGGTTTTTATAACTCGTTTACACAGCTTTCTGGGTATATGTGTATATCTGTCTGTCTGTGTGTGTGTGTGTGTGGGGGGGGGTGCGCAGATGAAGAGAGGAGATGCAGAGAAAAAAATCTAAATCTTGTGTCCTATTATGTAGAATATGAATATATATATATCCTCACTTTTTGATTGGATTAGGAGTTTAAACATGTATAAAGCTGATTCTGGAGAATTTGCAGCATCTGCAAACATACATTATTGATTTGTTTTTTTATTATTTTCTAACATTTTGCTTTTAATTGCAAAGCATAGATTTAACCAAATACTATATGCAGTTATCTTCTTAGTATGGTCCTAAAGTATCTACTGTCCAGGGAAAACTTTCTACTAGATTTGAGTGTTGCTGTAAGGATTTAATTGCATTCAGTGACGGGTGTCAGGATTTTGGATGATCACCACTCCACCTCATCCCAATACAAGTATTGGATAGAGCACCACTGCTCCACAGCTCAATGTAGGGAGGATTTCTACCCCTCTAGCATATACCTGGTACTAGGCATGGTGCTCATGGTTATCTGCTACAGAGAGTCCTATTCTATTGGCAATACTTCTCTGAAAAGAAGAGACAAGCTATGTGTGTAAAATTTGCATATCTGTGTCAGCAATGGGTGTTTACTTTGCATATTGATAGAGAGAGAGAGAGAGAGAGAGAGAGAGAGAGAGAGAGAGAGATATTTCTCTTTCTTTTCACATCTGTTCTGCCAAAAATCTGAGTTGCACCTACATGGGCAAGCCTTGTATGGATCAATGCATCTGTACTTTGATTCTTCATCAGATAATCGACTTTGACGTCGGACCGCACTTGTGTGGTTCAAATAAAAACGTTCTACACATATGTGCATGTCTTCATTCATTTTACTTTCTATTTATATGACTCACTTTCTCTCATGCATTCACTGTTTTCACATGCCTTGATACTGAAAACATTTCGATTTGTAACATTCTGCTGATGTCAGGCTCCTCAGCCCTGTACATAATGTTCCAGATGAAAAGGTATGTCCTGCAGGTATGTCCTGCATTTCTTATAGAGGGGGACTGACAATAAGCACACACTTTCTTTAGTGTGGGAAAGAAAACCTTGAATGTTGGCCTTCAGTAAGAACACAGATAAGGACAAAGCAGCACCTATACATTTAACTCTTTTTTCATATTACAGTATCTGCTCTCTCATATTGGCAGAATCCTTCTATCCTTACAACTCCTCCTTAAACGCTCCAGATAGTAGGCTGCACTTTAGTTTTAATGAAGGCGAGACTGTGTGAGAGTGTCCCCACATGAGCCTCTGGATAGGGAGATAGGGTCACTGAGTTCTTTTGGACTCTCTCTTGTTAGTTTTAGAAGATGATGCCTCAGCCTCCCTCATTCTCTCAAACTGTGCATCTGTACCTTAGAGCACATCATGCATGAGCTTTGAGTGAATTTATAGTATGCATTACTAAACTTAAAGACCATTCACAGGTGGGGTTCAAAGTGTTCTCTGTTTGAGGAGTTAGGTCATCATAGACTATATGTTTTTCATGATCTGCAGAATGTTTATAGTGAATGTGATATGAATAAATAATAGTACATTTATATTATAGTAAATACACACACACACACACACACACACACACACACATATATATATATATATATATATATATATATATATATATATATATATATAGTGATATTTGATCTTTTGTTACAGTCTATCCTTTGTTTACATGAGCAGCTCACTGGATGATATGGAAGAAATGGTAGAAATGGGGATGAAATAAACTACTCACAGTATTTCTCTTTTGTGCCCGGGTCCTTTCATGTGTTTCTCCGTATGTATCCGCATGTAACTTCGGGGAGTCTTACCGGCGAGTGCAACATGTAGCTCGAGCGCTTTAACGGCTGTGCGCGTGCTGCTGCTGTGACGCCGCCCTCCCGGCGCGAGAGTACTCAATGTTCCACCGGCACGTTTCGCCGTGGGTCTTTTTTTTTCACCTTAACCTCGCCTGTATTCCGAGAAACCACGCCCCCAGCGCTCGGATTGGTCCGTGCTTCATATTCTCAAGCAGTCCAGACAAGCCAAATTACTGACCGCTCCTTTAATTCGTCCATTCTTCAGTCTTGATAGTGCCTCTTTATTTACTACCTCCTTACTCACTGCCTCCTTACCTTGTACCTGTTTACTGTGTGTTTTCCTCTCAAATGCGTGTGTGTTTGCATGTTTAAACACACGTGGTACGCGTTGTCCCTTTTATTATTATTATTACTATTATTATTAGTAGTAGTAGTAGTAGTAGTAGTAGTAGTGGTAGTAGTATTTTACTTTTTCCATCTCAAAAATGCGTAAACAACATCCTCAAACGTTTCTTCCGAGCGGTGAATGTCTCTGAGCGTGCAAAGCGCGAGGAGGCGGGGCTTGCCGGAATAAGGGCGGAGTTAAAAATATAACAGCGCTCAGGAGAGCCGCATGGAGCGTACACGGAGGGGAAGGGCAACTGGGTGTGTAGGCGTGGCCTAAAGCCGAGAGGCAGGCCATGTAAACTCTCCACCACCACAAAGTAACACAGTGTTCCGGCTGTACTGTAGCTCGCTGTGATGAGAACACAGTGTCCTCGCTCAGACACCCTGACCCGTAACCCGTTACGCGCCGCCTCCCGCAGGGAACAGCGCGTTCACGCGGCCTGCTGTGGGTTTCGGACACAGCGCGAGCATTATACTTAATCCACATAACCAGATAAAGTTAAATTTGTAGCACAGGATTAACAACACTGATTTTTTTTGCATTGTAGGTTTATATCTCTCTATATACACTAAATCTTTCAGCCTGCTCTGTTTATTATTTTGTTATAAATATGAGTGGCTGAGGAACATATTAAGACACTCACCTGAGTTCCTCAGGGCTCATGTTTGCCTCAAAGGACAGAAAAGCAGCAGAGTATACTGCCAACAGGAACGGCCACAATAAAATAATCAGATTTCTGTGAATAGGCCTATTGTGAGAAATTCACTGTGGATTAAAATAGGCTGGAACATGCCAACTAGACCACACACGCGCACACACACACACACACACACACACACACACACACACACATAAAACTATCTGTAAATCTTCACTAATTCTGGCACATTTAGTCATCAGGTCTTAACAACTGGTCATCTCTTCTGTGTTCTCAACTCTTTCCATACAGCCCTGAGGATACTTAAATAACACTTACTCCTGTATTTGTAACATGTTTGTTCCCAGGTTGTGCAGCTGGAGACATGATGTTCCCCTTGCAGCTGATAACCCTGAAATCCAAAGCCTGTTTGCTTTAAGATCCTCTTAGTCATACTGGCCCTCAAGAGCTCAACATTCAAGTCTATATAAATTCTGTTGTTGTTGTTTTTTCATAGCAAGGATTATTACATTCATGTAATTCAGTGTCGAAAAATGAGCCCCCCTTTCTTTACACGATACTGATCTAAAAGATAATTTTTGGTCATGCACTGAAAATGAAAACTTGTACATGCAGCTCATTAGATGTATGCTGGTGTATCAGTATGACAGTGCCTCATGTTTTGGAGTGTCAGGTTGCCAGAAACTGTGAACTTTGCTTCTACAGGCAGGCAGGCCTTCAACGTATCATCACCGAGGATAACAGCATCAAATGCAGCCTATATTTGATGCCTAAGCACAGGGTAGGCAGTTCAACAAAGCTTAGTGTGCAAAATGCTCATTAAGGATGACACAAGAACTAAACAAAGAGCACTCAGGGCTGTTCAAGGACACAGGTTCAGAACAGCATTGTACCCTGCCAGGACTGAGCAAGTGAGGCCAAAGATCAGCATTTGGCCAGCTCTTCTGTGTGTGTGTGTGTGTGTGTGTGTGTGTGTGTGTGTGCTTGCTTGACAGAAATAAACCCAGAAACATTCAGCATTCAGAAGTACATTCTTCCTGAATAGGTTGACTGTTAACCATGAAAGACACTCCTGTAAGAGAACACAGTGGTTATTGAGTAAGTCTAACAGCCGATTTCATAAAAGGAGTTAAACACTGTAATGAAGCACAGCAAGGTGTCCTCACCACTGTCAGGCAAAGTACACCACACCCAGTGTCAAACACAACCTACTCAGGTGCAGGTCTTTGACTTGAACTGTCAAGTAAAGGTTGCTGTGTTACAGTTCTCTCTATATAAGGTTTTGTTTTTTTGCTTTGTTTTGTTTTTTCTTTGTCTTTGTATGGTACAATTGTAACCTACAATTTTAACCCAATGTTTATCCTGCTTGATTTCTTCTGAATCTGAGGTGTTTTAAAGGAATCCATGGCAGCATTTTACTTTTCTGGATGTTACTATATGGACTCAACTCTACACTACAAACCAAAAGCAGCAACCAACCTACATATAACTGTGGCCCTCTGATGATGACATGAGACATATGAGACATACTGTACATTTCATTCTGCTATATATTTCAGTAGGACTAATTATTTATGAGTCCTAATCATAATGAGACACCTGACTGCATTCCAAACACATTTTTAAGATCTGAAAGTACATCTGACTTCACACCTATTGGAACATTCTTAACACAGCGTCTGAGAGCATGCCAGAACTGAAATGTACTTGTCTAGTTTGCTTGAACTAACTTTAACTCTATTGAGCTGACCCACTTTGTGAGTCACACACACACACACACACACACACACACACACACACACACACACACACACACACTTGTTTGCAAATTTACACACATGAAATAAAAAAGATTCAAGTCTTTTTGATTATGATGTTACAAGCTTGTAGAATCTCTCAAGTTCCGTTAATTGGATGGGGAGCATTGGTGCACAGGCATTTTTAGATATCTCCAGAGATGTTCAATCGGGTTCAAGTCTGGGCTCTGTCTGGGCCACTCAAGGACATTCAAATTCTCAGTTGTCCTGAAGCCTTTACTTTGTTTTCTTGGCTGTGTGCTTAGGGTCATTGTCTGGTTGAACGATAAACCTTTGTCCCAGTCTGAGGTCCAGAGTGCTCTGGAGCAGGTTATCATCAAGGATGTCTTTGTACATCACTCCAGTCATCTTTCCCTCAGTCCTGACTAGTTCCCCAGTTCCTGCTGCAGAAAAAAAACCATCCACCTAGCATGATGCTGAGACCACCATGCTTCACTGTAGGAATGGTATTGGCTAGGTGAGGAGCAGTGGTCTGGTTTCCTCCAGGCATGATGCTTGGCATTCAGTCCAAAAAGTTACATTTTTGGTTTCTCACTGTCTGAGAGTCCTCTAGGTGCCTCTTGGCAAAGCTTAGATGGGCTGGCATGTGTCTTTTACTGAGGAGTGGCAAGGGTTTCCCAGGAATGTCTCTGCCATGATTTCAACACTTCCTTGTCCCGCTCAGCTGGTAGATTTATCATTCAGTTCTGCAATGTGCACCAGGGTGGCATATGTAACCCGTATGCCTCCATGCCTATCCATATCTCATCTTGTATCCAGAATAGAGGCATCTCAATATGGTAAAATATTATGGTAATTGTACATATATTATATATATTATATATATATAATAAACCCATATAAAGTTTCATTCAATTCCTGCTGTAACTACTTTTTTGTGTTATTTTTGTCAGTGTGTGTGTGTGTGTGTGTGCGTGTGTGTGTGTGTGTGTGTGTGTGTGTGTGTGTGTGTGTGTGTGTGTGTGTGTTTGATATTCTGGTAAGTGCCTAGTGCTTGGATGACAAAAAAGTTGAGTCTATGTATGAAAAACAGTATTAAACATTTTCTGGTGGATCAGAAATACAGAAGCAGATGAGAAACTCAGATGAGAAACTCAGCTAAAAAGATTTTTATACAGTTTGTGGGAATGGTGTTGCAACCCATTCACTCATTCCAAGACAAAAACAGCTTTGTGGGTTGGGTTCTTAAGTATAAACGTGCATCAACATTCCCAGAATAGCAATGAGAATAATGTGTAAAAAAATGGGAACATATGGTACAAGTTGTATTCGTTGTGGTTAATTGCCTCAACTCTGTGAGGGCACAGCCTGAAATTCCTCCTACATACATTACCAAACAGTATCATGTCTGAGTTAGGTTGACACTGTTTATAAATTAAATACACTGTTAAAATTATATATATATATATATATATATATATATATATATATATATATATATATATATATATATATATAATTATTGATATTAAATAATATATTAATAATATTATATATTATATATAATGTATGTAGGAGGAATTTCTGGCTGTTCCCTCACAGAGTATATATATAATAAAATGGCAAAATCCAAAGGGAAGAGTTTATTATGAGAACAGTCGAAGCTTTGGATCTGTTAAGAGGTCCTCGTTTGGGGGAAAGGAAGAAATGTGCACCGCTTGAATATGGGCTAGTCTGAAGCCCCCTTAAGCCCCCTGACAGTGAAAGGATTCCACTAACGCCGCTTCTACCACCAGACTCAATCTGCCACAGCTCCGGAACAACCGGGAACAAAATGTCCTGTTAAACACAACAGTGCTCGAGCCTGCGGGGAAGAAAGTCTGCTGGTCCGTGGCGGAACCGTCCTCCAGAGCGAAGACATCAGAGCCTCGGAACAAAAGGTCTGCGCGCGGAGCTGCGGCTGGACTGCCTCTCTTATCTGCAGCACACACTCCTGTTTACTCGCTCAGGCATTGTACTAACCAATAGCAGCTCAGTGTACAGATCTGAGCAGGACTCAATGTCCTAGAATGTGTACATCCAATACCCTACTGCTTACGAGCCCACCAGTACTCACAGACTGGGGCTGGGGGCTGGGGGACATCACGCCATGCTTTAAGACCAGACTTTTAAATTCGATATGGGTATGACATACCTCGTCTTCTCCTTGCAAGAACAAAAGACAGATGCTGGAAACACTGTGGCCATACTGATTTGTGTTTGGCTTATGGAAGCCCAGAACCACCACTTAGAGAAAAGAAAGACACAATAATCAGATCATTGAAAATGAGATAATAAGTTATAATTATGAGACACTAAAGATAATGAGGTAGTAAGTCATAATTTGAGACACTGTCTGTATCTGAAACTGGAAATAGATTGCTAAATTAATTGAGGCCCACGCTGTATTACTAGGTTTGTTTTTATGAATGTCTCTGTAATCAAATCGTGAAGGCAATAATACATCTTAACATTGCCAAGGAATCCACAAGTTCTGCTTATTAACATTCTCACTGTAGCCTAGAATACTAACCTTCCTGTGTAAATAGGTAGCATTTTGTTTTAGACAAAGCCACTAAGTCATAATAATGAGGTACTAAGTCATTATATTAAGTCATAATTATGACACTAAGTCTTAAAAAATGCTAAGTCGTAATTATGAGATATTAAGTCGAAATAATGAAGTACTAAGTCATAATCTTAAGTCAAAATAATGAGATACTAAGTCATAATAATTACATAGTAAGTCATAATCTTAAATTGTAATTATGAAATACTAAGCCTTAAAAATACTAAGTCATAATAATGAGATACTAAGTTATAATAATTACATACTAATTCGTAATAATGAGATACTAAGTTGTCAAAATTAGGTACTAAGTCATAATATATATTAAGTTATAATTATGGGACACTTAATCATAATAATGAGATACTAAGTTGTAATAATTAGGTACTAAGTCATAATAATAAGGCACTCTGTCATAATAATCAGATATTAAGTAATAATTGTGAGACACTTAGTCATAATAATGAGATACTAGGTCATAATATTAAGTTGTAATTATGAGACAGTTGGCCTTAAAAAAATAATGTCATAATAATGAAATACTAAGTGATACGTATGAGACACTAAATCATAATAATGAGATACTAAGTCATAATATTGAGATATTAAGTCATAACATTAGGCTGTGATTATGAGATACTAAGTCATAAAAAACAATGTCATAATAATGAGATACTAGGACATAATGATAATTCATAATTATGAGCCACTAAAAATGAGATACTAAGTCATAATAATTCTGAGTTTATAAATGGATACAATAAGCCAAACTGAGACACTGATGTGAGCTTTACCAGAAACCTAATTTTTGCAGCCTTGTCCTCTTAAAGAGGTTATTTAAATATGTTAAAGTCAGTGCAAAGTGACTATCAGACTAAGTATGAACAAAAATCTACAGTATGTGCGAGCTGTAGTTATATTTGTGTTAATGGGCAGTAGGGTGAGTTCATGCAAGGCTACCCAGCCATCAGGAAGTGAAACAGAACAGAATGTGCAGTACTAATCTGTTTGAAAAACACACTCTGCGCCGCATGTGGTCACACACATCCACATTACACAGCGGATAAAGAGAGATGTTTCATTTCAGTGGCCAGGATGACTGTCCATGCCCTGCTGAAATATCCGTTTAGAAGAGGGCTCAGTGAAGAAAGATGTCTTGATTATGTTTGAGGGACAGAGTGGAAAAAGACATGGAGCAGGTATAAACTCAGTCATGCTTGACTGTCCCAAGCATAATGTTGCAGAATTGGGAATGCTTTGAATGGAAATAAGTAATAATAATAATATTAATATTAATAATAATAATAATAATAATAATAATAATAATAATAATAATAATAATAATAATACACAGACAAGAGATTTACACAGATCCACCATAACATTAAAACCACCTACATAATATTGTGTAGGTCTACCCAGGTGCCATCAAAACAGCTCTGACCCTTTGAGGCATTGACTCCACAAGACCTCAGAAGGTGTCCTCTGTGTACAACAATAAGCAGTTCCTTTAAGTCCTGAGACTGAGATCTGGGGAATTTGGAGGCCAGGTTTACACCTTGAACACTTTGTCCTCATTCCTGAATAGTTTTTGGAGTCTGGTAGAACTCATTATACTGCAGAAAGAGGCCACTGCCATTAGAAAGTATTGTTGCCATGATAGGGTGTACTTGGTCTGCAGCAATGTTTAGGTTGGTGGACTGTGTAAAAGTAACATCCATATGACATCCAGGACTACCCAGAAGAAAGTTTTACCAAAGCACCACAATTCTTCCACCTCCTTTCACTACTTCTACAACTAGTGCATCTTGATACACCATATTGAAAGATGTATTGGACAGCTGCTCATTCATTTTATCTAAAATCAAGGGTATTCAAAATAGTTTATAATGCTTTTAAACTGTCTGTACTGTCAAGGGAAGGCTTTCTATTAGAATTTGAAACTTTGCTGTGTGGATTTGATTGCACACAGTGACAAATTGCGTTAGTAAGGTCAGGAGGGTGATTACCATTTCATCTCATCCCAAATCAGAAGCTCATCAAAAAGTTTCATTGCTCCACAGCTCGCTGCTGTTGGACTTAATTCCCTTCTAGCCCACATCTGGCATTAGTCATGGTGTAATAAGTTTATGTTTATTTTCTCCAGAGAGTCCTAATCTACTGGCAGTATTTCTCTATTTCTTCCAGCTCCTTCCACTGTTCCATGGTTCTGTTCTGATAATGTCCCCATTGTAGGTGATTTCAGAGGTGAACCAGGATTAACAAATAGACTCTGACCAGTCTGCAGCTACACAAGTCCATAGGCACCAAACCGTGATGCATGGTGTGTTCTATGCATCTATGTTTCTATTACAGTATAACCAGAATTCCTATACCATCTGAGGAATCAGATAATTCACTCCTGGTATCAATGAACCTTGGTTCACTAGTTGTTCTTCCTTGTACATACCTGTTGTTTTGGAGATGCTCTGACCTAGTCATCCAGCCATCACAATTTGAACTTTATCCATATGGTTGTATCACATTAACTTACATAATGAACAGTTCACTTTCTGCCTAATTTATTTAATGATGTAATTAGTGTTTTCCACATCACATGGATACCATTTAATAAACAGTGTATAGCATCTAATAAACAGAGGAAGGCCTCTCTCTCTCTCTCTCTCTCTCTCTCTCTCTCTCTCTCTCTCTCTCTCTCTCCATGCCCAGTGGGACAAAAATAAAGTTGGGCAGCATAATGCTCTTTGTGTGAGTAGGTTACGAGGTATCTGTGTTATGTAACACACTCAGTGCGCAAGTTTGCTTAATCCTGAACTTTTTCTCTCCCTCCACTGTAAAGACAAACCACATATTTTGGTTTATTTGTGAGCTGTGTTATAAATAGACAAATACAGAAAAAATGACTGAAAATAACTGAAACACAAGTGTATTATCAAAAAAAACTAACCCTCTCAGACCTTGCCAACTGCAATTGGCATCATGCATTCCATCAAAATAGACATTTACGACCAGTGAAATAGCAGTTTAGCCACACCCACTGAAAAAAAAATCAGTATATTGAAGTAAAGCGTTGCAGCATTCCAGCCAAGGAACTTTAAATAATTTTATCTCATTCTGACAAAAATATATTGTGAAATAAAAATTTCAGTATAAATAATATAATAACAATATTAGACCAGATTTTTATCAATCCTACTGGCAGAGAACATAAAAATATAGAAACTTGATTTTTATAAATCAAGTAATTAAAATATTAATTTAAATAGGGTTGATGGTATTTTATCTAAAGTGGGATTGTGATAGGATATCATGATTAACAAATGCACATTTCATTACATTATAAATCACTATACTCAGTACGGGAGAGTATATGAATAGCAATTTTTAAGAATACGACTACAGACTTTTATTTTGGCGACTTTGTAATCAGGTGACGCTGCTGTATGCTAATGAAGGTAGGCAGTCTGCCGTGTGTTGGCGGTGTGTGCGAGTCTGCGGCGGTCTGTGTGGAAGGAAAAATAAGCAGGTAACTGTAGTTAAAGGAAGCAGAAAAGTCAGATAAATCATCTGTGGGCTGCTTTTATCCGCACTTGGTTTAAAACGGGGGGGTTTCTATTGTCTTATGCCCTTATTTGGTCACGTGATTTTCGGCTGACCGTTAGCCCGTTAGCTCGTTTCAATCGTGTCGTTTTCGTTGATATTTCGGTTGTTTTTCTTCTTCGTTTGGCTCCGTTTCAGTAACTAGTGTTTCTTTAGTTGATTTGTGTCACCTATCGCTTTCATGTGGTTAGCTAACTAATATCCCTGTTGAAAAAATCAGCCCCCCCCCCCCAGCTCAAACTAGTTCAACTGGTTAAACGGTTTGATCAGCCGCGCTCTTCACCAGTATGTGCTTTGTGATACACCAGTGTGATCAAAGGCAACATACACCAGTGTCATTAATCAGTGGGATCAAGAGCAACATACACCAGTGTGATACACCACTGTGATCAAAGGCAACGTACACCAATGTGATACACCAGTGTGATCAAAGGCAACGTACACCAGTGTGATAAAGGCAAAATACACCGGTATGATGCACCAGTGTGATCAAAGGCAACATACACCCGTGTGATACACTAGTGTGATCAAAGGCTGGTTAACCAGTTATGTGTTCATGACCTGCCTTGCCTTGCCCAGTTTAAGACTATCTGAAACCAGCTGGTCTGGAGCTGGATTGTTCAGCAGGGATCATCTTAGAAGAGTTGTAGTGAAGTAGCTTGTTTTGTTTTTATTTCTAAAGGTATCAATCTCACCTATTTAAATTTGTCTTTCATAATGTGCTTTGTGTTTTTTCTATTTCTCAAAGGGTTGTTCTTCTGTGGAACTTAAATTTCCTGAGGTTGCGAAGTTAAAATGGGAGGTTGGTGCTTCCCCCCTATTTTCTGTGTTCCATCATGAAAGCTAGACTAAGTTGCATTGCTGTAAACATCCAGAATTTTTACTTGAAGAACAAACTGCTTTCCATTTCCAGGTCCTCTTGCTTAACTAGCTACACTTGGATTAATAAAGGTACACCAGTATGGCCTAAACACACTTTTTTTTTTGTTTATTTCCCCCCCCCCCTAGATCCTTCACTTCGAGACTGCCCACTAGATTGTAAGGTTTATGTGGGTAATTTAGGTAACAGTGGGGACAAGACTGAGTTGGAGAGGGCTTTTGGATATTATGGCCCTTTAAGGAGTGTTTGGGTGGCTAGGAACCCTCCTGGTTTTGCATTTGTGGAATTTGAGGACCGCAGAGATGCTGCAGATGCTGTCCAGGAGTTAGATGGAAGGTATTTACATGTATTTTAATTGGCATTTTGAAGCTGTTCGTTACTATTGATGTAGCTTTTCTAAAAGCCTTCACTTTCATCCTCAGGACTCTCTGTGGTTGTCGAGTGCGGGTTGAGATGTCTAGTGGGGAGAAACGATCAAGGAATCGTGGGCCACCACCCTCCTGGGGTCGACGCCCAAGAGACGACTACAGGCGCAGAAGCCCACCTGCTAGACGCCGGTAGGGCCACTAATTTGGTTTGGGGCTATAGTGTACTGAGCAATAATGAAGTTAAGAGGCGAACTGATTGGTAGCAGTCCCTATATTTATGGTAAAAAACTGTTGTGAATGGATTAATAAATGAGTCATTAGATGTTTGGAAGAATACAGCTTCTAATCTAAACATCTAATTTTGTCTTTCCTTAGACTGGTCATGTTTGTTACCATCAATGATTGAATAGTGTACATTTATCAGACCAGAGCTTTACTTCCCTTAAAATCTGCCATGTTGACTGTATGTGGTTGCTAATATGCGTTAGACTTGATGGACATTTCCATTCATAGAAATTATTAGGTAGCATTTATTTTCTCATTGTTTGGGCTTTGTACCATCTCTGTCTCTATTAATGAAGCTGACCCCCTTTCAGAGACATCATACCTCTTCTCATCAGCCACTGAATCAGTCAACTAGTCCAGTTTCAACACCATGTGACCAGCGTACACCAATCAGCTCACTTGACTCAAGCATGGCCACCGGCCCATTGCCTCCTGAGCATGCCTGTCTAAGGCTCCTCCAGTTCCTTCAGCGTTAACCTGATCAGCAAAACTACCCAAGCCACTTGTGCAACCAATCAACGTCTCTTATCCTTCCCTAATGTCTACAAAACTACCTACCCTCAGCCATCCTCAGCTAACATCTTCAGCCATCTATAGCAGTCAGCAATGTTAACGCCTAGAAACCACCTCCCCGCAAATTCTGGCCTCCTGACCAACACTCAGCCTCTTTGCACCCTAACTAGTTGTTGAAAACCAAACAATAGTAAGTTAAAGCCTTTTTGCTCCAGTATAACTGTTTTCAGTTGGAATTCAGACATCATATCCTTTTTTTCCAGATGTCAAATTACTAAGGAATGTTTCATTGTTTTGGTCTAAGGAAAATCAGTGACTGATCATCCCAAAGGTGTAGGAAATAGGATGGAGGAGAGGAGCATGTCCTAAGTTAAACAAAATGTCAGACAGGCTTTTTTACCCTTGAAGAAATGTCCCAGTCAATGTTTTAAATTGTTAGAAACAAAAACAAAACATTTGATTAACTTGCCTCCTGAAGCTCTACTATCTTCTACACCATTGGGTCATCCAATGACATTTCACTGTTAATACCCACCTCAGATGCTAATACAGGCAGACACCAGTTCTTCAGAATTCAATCTCTGGAAATATTCACCTCAATTTGAATGTCCAAAAAGTCTTCTGACACGTATTTTACCCCCTCATTAGGTCCCCCAGGAGGAAGAGTTTTAGCCGCAGTCGCAGCAGGTGAGTGTGTATCCATTTATTTATTAGTTTAGTCATTCGGTTTATCAGTTATCAGCCAGTATTAAAGCTCCTTTTCTCTTTATAGGTCTCTTTCCAGAGAAAGGAGAAGGGACAGGTCTCTGTCTCGAGGTAGAAATCATAAAGCTTCGCGGTCTTTCTCAAGATCACAAAGGTGAGCTTGTATGTATGCAAATGTACATATGTACAAATCAACTCAAATCAAGTTTGTCACACCACATAACCTAAACCCTTACAGTGGCAAAGTCCCTCACAGTTGTATAAGCAGATGAGTAAAAATACATGTTAGAGGTACTGTTTAATGCATATTTACATTATATTTACATGTGTACTGGATATAGTATTTAAATGTAGTGTAAGAACGTAAGTGGGAGAAAGCCATAGGTGGTTGCAATGTGACTGAGCAGGTAGTTGCCACTCAAGTAAGTGAGTACAGAACACTGTGCTACTGACTGTTTAGCTGCCTTTGTGGCCTGTTATTGTAGATTTATGTACAGTAAGGTGTTTGCTAACTTTTTGCTCTTTGAATTTCTGCAGTCGTTCCCGTTCTAACGACCGGAGGTAAGATGCCTCAGAAGTCTTTTGGAGAAAGTTGGTCAGTGTCCTTTAGACAGAGGTCACTGATGATGGATTTGTGTTTTTTTTTTTTTGTTGTTTTTTTTTTTGTTTTTTTCATATTAAACAAGATTACGCTTTTTAGAATGCCTTTTTTTCTTCACCTCATACTCCGGCTATTTTTTTGTCTGTCTTGTTGAACAATGGGGATTTCAGTATGTCTGACCTTTAACTTTTTTTAAACACACACTGTGTTCTCTAGATGGCTGTAACTCCTATTTCTAAATAAGCAGTAAAATATGGCTTAATTTCTTTTTATTTTATTTTAAATAAAGTCTTTTTTCTTGATTTTTTTTGTGTGTGTAATGTGTTTCTTCCATTCAGTGTTAATTTTCACTTCACTTAAGCTGTTTGCTGGAAAGGGTCTTTTAGTTAACACTTTCAGCAGTATGAAGCTGTAGTGTGAGGTTTTCACTGTATGATGTGTAAAACACTACAATACGAAGTGGCTTGTAGGTGAAGAAATGATGGTCTGCAATTGAATGAGTTTTAATGTGAAAAGTAAATATAACTAAAATAAATAAAGAAACAACATTTTCTCAAACCCTGTGTTAACTATCTGTTAACAAAGGGAAATTGGACAGGGCTTCACACGCATGTTTGAAAAGGTGTGAAACAAACAGCACAGCGTGTCAAATGGTACAGGAAGTTGAATATGTGGGTAGAAGCAAAGGAGGAAGTTACAACATTGCTACAGATGCAACACCAATGAACCAAACATTACCATCAGCAACTACTTTCTATACTTTTTTTTCGGACATCCAGAGGTTTCCAGAGTAAACACCTGGGGTAGGTTGCTTTTATTCTGTGTTGTGATGCTAAAGACTGAGTTGTGAGACCAGGTCTCTCACCATGTGGTGTTTTTAAATCTGTAGGTTACTTGCTTTGGTTGTTTAATGAACTTTTGGTTGTGGAGTTGAGGAGTTATAATTTGAATTACTGATGCTCAAAAATCTGATGTATTCAGATTCAGATGTCCAAACATGAAAGTGTAGTACAGTCAGACTTTCCTGGTGTGTAAAGTGAAGTTCTTCTTTGACTCCTCTTTATTTTTATAAACTTGATACAATGAATATGTCAAATAAACATCCTAAATAGTTGCTTCATGTTGTTACTGGGTTGTTTTGACAGCATCTTTAAACATTTACTCCACATATATGTACACTGATCAATCATGACCAGTTCCTTGTTGCTAAACTCAATTTCCATTTTGTCAGCTCCTCTTACCATACGGGAGCTCTTTCTAATCATATAATTGCAGACTGTAGTACAACTGTTTCTCTGCATACCTTATTCTCCTTTCAACCTGATCTTCAATGGTCAGAATCCTGTAGGACCACCATTCTCAGCACTGCAGTGACACATGTGGTGTTTTAGTGTGTGATTCACTGGTACAGTAGATCAGACACAGCAGTGCTGCTGCAGTGTTTAAAAAGTCCACCAGCCAGAAATATCCATTGTTATTGATAGTGTTTTAGATTTCTGTACATTTAAAATTGAGATAAAATTCTTCTGCATGTTGGAAAATAAATGGTTTAACTATAACACTCATCAAGAATTGATGAGTTTCTTTTAAAGTCACATTAACAGCAATTCTTCTATTCTGTTTTGCTTTTATGGGTTGAAGGACAAAGTGTGGATTATCATGTCAGGCAGAAAGTCGAAAAGGCACCAGAAATTTGGTTCCTCCAGACGAAACAATAGTCATATCAGAGATACTGAAGAGAAACAATGTGATGATGGCAACCCACAAACTGGCAAAGAAGAGTATGAAAGTGAGAAACAAAAAGATTTTCACTCCTATTGTGAAAACCAACCAGCTGATGCTTCTGGTCAGACAGAAGCATCTTGCATCAGCCAGGAGACGTCTAACTTAGAACCTCATATCCAGTCACAGGATGGCAAAGATTTACCAGCACAACCTGAAGCAGTGAGTAAGAAGAGAAAAATGGGATCAGCCCGTAAGAACAGAGGATTTAAAGCTAGAGAAATACCTGAGGAAGTGCCAGAGTACAATGTAGGCCTATGTGAAAGGATTAGTGAAGAGCATGGGGTTACTGAAGAAGTGTCAGTCACAGAGGAGGGAAGTAAAGAAGATTATGATCAAGAGGTTCTGTCTGATCATTCACCCTGTCCAACCGCAAAAGAGGAGACTTCTGACCTACAGAAAGAACCCATCTCTTCTCATGACCCTGCAGCAGCTTTTTCTGCAGAATCAAGTAATTCCTGGGAAAACACAGAGAGTGAAAATGCTTGTCCACCAGAAGGCCTTTCTGAAGTACTTACCCAGTATCAGACTGTCGATCTTGAGGAAGAGGGAAGAATTTCTGTAAATGTGTATGATTATTTGAAGGATGATCAGGTGTCACAGGACAGTCAGATTCACAGTGTTATGCCTTTACAACCTCCTAAAACTAATCAAACCAGATTAAATATCACACATCAAGATTATCAAGGAAGAGAGTACACATTCTCAGCTCAGGGCTGTACTGCTGAAGATAAGGGAGAAATTTCTGAAGTACCACCAAAATCTTTTGGCAATGAACATGAGCAAGCATATTCACATTCTGTAGAGAAAGGATTTTATTCCTCTGAGGATGGAAGTGAAGTGATTCAAGAAGATACAGTGAATGCACTGACATGGCAAAATGTTACCCAAACAAGAACAGAAAATGACTTTTCTGACCACAACCTTGAGCATAAAAACGAGACCTTACCTAAGCATTTGGAGTGTAAAATCTCAGAAGTCAAAGAGGACATGGGTGAATATAAGGAAGAGCATATGGTTGGAAATGTGTTTGAGGCTCAAAACCCAGTACAATCTATTGAACCTCATGAAAAGATTAGATTGTTCCCAAAACAGGAAAATCTAGAAGAAGGTTCAGCTGGCCAGCACCTTTCACATGAATTTGAAGTTCCTCATGTCTGGTCTAGTATTAAATTAGAATTTTCTGATGCCAGTGCATGGGAAATCATTGAGAACACAGATGTTGGTTTGAAAGGACATAATAATGAAGAGAACAAGGAGATAAGGACTGAGACTGAAGCCATCTCATTAGTCACTGAAAAGATAATTCCTTCAGAAAGAGTGTGTGAGTTAGAGTCTGAGGAAACAAACGCCAGAAATTCTGGAGAATTGACATCTGAATTTTATGTGCAAATAAAGGAGGATGCTTGCACCAATGAACATTCAAGTTGTAATGATAAACACAAAACCAGTTTCTGTGATGAGACACTCTTTCAGTTAAATGGCACGAAGAGACAGGATGACACTGCTGAAAATGAGAACCAAAATGTTTTTGAGGATATACAGTTGTCTAACAATACCAGCGATACCAGAGAAGAGTGGAACAGTGACACGACAGTTGAGTTGGCAAAGACAAATGTAGATGTCATGGAGAGGACATATACAAGTACAGAGGACAGAACATTGTTGCTGTATGATAGTCTAGATGGTGTTTGTGAAGACAGAGTGTGTACTGTAGAAGTATTAACCACAGATCATAAAATGGAGCCAGCTGAAATCATAGCGCTATCTTTATCTCAGCGACTACAAAATCCTGTATGCAGTGAAGAAGACCCTGAGGCAGACAAGAAAGACAAAGATCTAGAAGAAGAGGATGTGGTACAGTGTTTTAGCACTTTGACCAAAGAAGACGAGACAATTAAATATGCAGCTCAAGCATACAGTCGAGAACTGGAAGATCACACACATCTGTCAGTCATCTCAGAAATTCAGAACGATGCTTCTATTTACCATGATTCTATCCTGGAAAGGTCGAAAGTACTTAAAGTACATGATAAGGAAAATACTGAAAATGAAAGCACCAGCCAAGTTCCCTCAAACACAGTGGGAGAACATGATGAGGACAGGTACATAGACGAGAATCTTACAGACATATGTAACCTAATACACACAAAAGTTATTAAAGAAGAGAGTGGGGAAGTTGAAGAAGAAATAACTGTCAGTCCTGCTGAAGACTACACCACAGACAGTTTTATAGCAATGTGCTCAGAACAACATGTCATTTCTCAGTTGTCCTCTCCAGCAGTTGAACTACCTACTAATATACAACCATTAACTGGACATTCAGATTTCCAGGAAGATGAAGATTCACATTCACATTCACAGAGCCAAAGTAAGAAAAAGATGAAATTTGGGTCAACCCGAAGACACAGACCAAAAGACAAAGGAAAGGAAGGGAAATGGCGAGATACAGAAGAAAATGAACATGAGGAAGAGAGATGTTCTAAAGACACCACTCATCAAGATGTTAGTACAGACATGTTTGCTGAATCCCATGAAACAAGAGAGTGTGTTCACATCACTGATGATGTAAAAAGCATAGAAACGCTAGGTGAAATTATAGCAGTTCATGGAAAAACAGTTGTGGGTGATGATAAGATTGACAACTTCACATCCTCAGATGAGCAGAAAATGCCACAGATCACCACAGAAATTCAGATTGATGTTTCCATGTTTCAAGAAATGTCTGTGGTAGCTGAAGAATGTGATCAGGAGAATACTGTAAATGGAAGCCCCAGCCAAGAAAACAGTCATGAAGATACATTTGACCAATTAAGACTGTTGTCTTCAGATCATAATATACCTGAAGACCATCTAGAGAAGCCAACAAACAGAGCATCAGAAAGCACAAGCTCATTAATTCACACACAGGAATCAAACACCACTGAGGATAATGTGATAACTGGGAAACTGAGAAAGATAGGCTCAACTCGAAGGAGTCATAGGCAGCAACTCCATGGAGGTTCCAAGACAGAGATGAATGAAAAAGAACAATCTCAGATTGAAAAAGATGAAGAGGAGAACAATTTGGATCTTGCAGACCGATCTAACATATTAGGCCCAAGCATTGCTGAAACAGTTACTGAAGTGGAGAGTATGGAAGCTGAAGAAGAAACAAAAACAAGTCCTAGAGAAGATTCCAACACTGAAGATTTCATAGCAGTGTGTTCAGAACTACATGTACTTTCTGAATTATCCTCTCCAGCAGTTGAACTGAGTTTAACTATTAACACACAACCATCGCAAGTAAGCGAACAATCAGATTCCAAGGAACATGATGGGAATAATAATGAAAATGTAGAAATCAGTAGCCCAGAAGAACATCCACAGACCCAGGGCATGAAAAAGAGGAAATTTGGATCAACCAGGAGGCCTCAAACAGGACACAGACTGGATAATGAAGGAGAGGAAAGACAATGGAAAGATTCAGAAGCTACAGAAGGAATTGGACATGACGGGGAAGACAGATGTTCTGAACAAACCACTCATCAAGAAGTCACTGCATATTTGCTTACAGACTCACAGAGTGATGTGAGTAAGTCATCAATCAGCATCCTTACCCCACCACTGGAACAAGAAGTTATTTTATCAACAAATGAAACAGGAGAATGTGAAAAGATTAATATTGATCAAGAAGTAAACAACACAGAAGGACTAGTAGAAATGATAAAATTACATGGACAAATATTTGTTGACGGTGAGATGTTTGGTGACTTGACTTCTTTAAATGATCAGAAAATACCTCCAGTCACCTCAGAAATTCAGACTGATGCTTCAACATTTCAGAATTCTTCTAAAGAAATGTCTGTGATAGCTGAAGAATGTGATCAGGAGAATACTGTAAATGATAGCCAGAGCCAAGTTCATGCTTCACCAACAAGTGGCATACTGGAGGTTATTCCTGAAACACAATATAGTGTAGACAGTCCAGTGAAAACAGAAACCAGTCATGAAGATACATTTAATCAAATAAAACAGTTGCCTTGGGATCACAATATGTCTGAAGACCAACTAGAGAAGCCAACAGACAGAGAGTCAGAATGCACAAGCTCACTCAATCACACACAGGAATCACACACCACTGAGGATAGTGTGATCATTGGGAATTCAGAACTAAGCAAAATCAGGAAACAGAGAAAGATGGGCTCAACTCAAAGGAGTCATAGAGAGCAGCTCCATGGAGTTTCCAAGATAGAGATAAATGAAAAAGAAGACTCTCAGGGTGAAAAAGATGAAGAGGAGAACAATTTGGATCTTACAGACCGATCTAACATATTAGGCCCAAACATTGCTGAAACAATTACTGAAGTGGAGAGTATGGAAGCTGAAGAAGAAACAAAAAACAGTCCTACAGAAGATTCTACCACTGAAGATTTCATAGCAGTGTGCTCAGAACATGTACTTTCTGAAATATCCTCTCCAGCAGTTGAACTGAGTTTAACTATTAACACACAACCATCGCAAGTAAGCGAACAATCAGATTCCAAGGAACATGATGGGAATAATAATGAAAATGTAGAAATGAGGAGCCCAGAAGAACATCCACAGAGCCAGGGCATGAAAAAAAGGAAATTTGGATCAACCAGAAGGCCTCAAACAGGACACAGACTGGATAATGAAGGAGAGGAAAGACAATGGAAAGATATAGAAGCTACAGAAGGAATTGGACATGACGAGGAAGACAGATATTCTAAACAAACCACTCATCAAGAAGTCACTGCAGATTTGCTCATAGACTCACAGAGTGATGTGAGTGAGTCATCAATCAGCATCCTTACCCCACCACTGGAACAAGAAATTATTTTATCAACAAATGAAACAGGAGAATGTGAAAAGATTAATATTGATCATGAAGTAAACAACACAGAAGGACTAGTAGAAATGATAGAATTACATGGACAAATATTTGTTGAAGGTGAGATGTTTGGTGACTTGACATCTTTAAATGATCAGAAAATACCTCCAGTCACCACAGAAATTCAAACTGATGCTTCAAAGTTTCAGAATTCTTCTCAAGAAATGCCTGTGTTAGCTGAAGAATGTGATCAGGAGAATACTGTAAATGATAGCCAGAGCCAAGTTCATGCTTCACCAACAAGTGGCATACTGGAGGTTATTCCTGAAACACAATATAGTGTAGACAGTCCAGTGAAAACAGAAACCAGTCATGAAGATACATTTATTCAAAAGTCAGAAGCTGAAGAGGAAACAACAGCCAGTCCTACAAACGATTCCAGCACTGAAGATTTAATAGCAGTGTGTTCAGAACATGTACTTTCTGAATTATCCTCTGCAGCAGCTGAACTGAGTTTAACTATTAACACACAACCATTGCAAGTAAGCGAACAATCAGATTCCAAGGAACATGATGGGAATAATAATGAAAATGTAGAAATCAGGAGCTCAGAAGAACATCCACAGCGCCAGAGCAAGAAAAAGAGGAAATTTGGATCAACCAGGAGGCCTCAAACAGGACACCGACTGGATAATGAAGGAGAGGAAAGAAAATGGAAAGATCCAGAAGCTACAAAAGCATTTGAACATGATAAGGAAGAAAGACATTCTAAAGAAACCACTCATCAAGAAGTTAATACAAACTTGCTTACTGAATCACAGAGTGATGCGAGTGAGCTACGACTTGGCATTCCTGACTTACACTTAGAAAAAGAACTTGTATCAAAAAATGAAACTAGGGAGTACAGAATCACTAATATACCACATGTGGGAAATATAGCAGAACAAGGAAAATCAGTACTAGATGATGAGATGATTGATGACTCTACATCCTGTGATAAGCAGAGAATGCCACATATATCAGCCACAAAATATGATGTTATTGAAGAGAAGAGTATGGAAGCAAAAGAAGAAATCAGTGCCAGTACTTCAGACGATCCAACCACTCAAGATTTTGTAGCAGCGTGTTTGGAACAACATGTACTTTCTCAATCATTCTCTCCAACAGTTGAACTGGGTTTAACTACTAACACACAGCCAACACCACTAAGCAATAATTCAGATTTCAAAGAGGATGGTGTGAGCAATAATGAAAATGTTGAAATGAGAAGCACAGTACTACATCCACAGAGCCAAAGTAAGAAAAAGAAGAAATTTGGGTCCACCCGAAGACCTCAAGTAGGACACAGGTTAGATGATGGAGAAGACAGAAAATGGAAAGCAACAGAAGATACAGAAGGAATTGAACATGATCTGGAAGAGAGACATTCTAATGAAACCACTAATACCACACAGAGAGACATGTGTGCACTGTCAGTTGGCATCTTTGACCCACTCTTGGAAAAAGAAGTTATTGTATCAACAGATGAAATAAGACAGTATGGAATGACTGATACACCACATGTCACACTAACAGATATTGTTGTTCACCCTATTGGTCCTGAAGTAAACAATGCAGAAGGACAAGAAGAAATTACAGAGGTCTATGGAAAATTAGTACAAGAGCCTGAGAATATTCAAGATTCAAAAAACATTCAAGCTAATGCAATAGCTGAGAATTCAGAATTGAACACCTCTGGAAAAAAGAGAAAGATGGACTCAACCCAAAGAAATAACAGAGAGCTCCAACTTAGAG
Source organism: Acestrorhynchus altus (assembly GCA_034509495.1). Taxonomy (NCBI): domain Eukaryota; kingdom Metazoa; phylum Chordata; class Actinopteri; order Characiformes; family Acestrorhynchidae; genus Acestrorhynchus; species Acestrorhynchus altus. Next base: position 36,246,608 of record CM067504.1, on the reverse strand, counting down.
ATGACCAGAAGGACACCATTGAAGAGCTGAAAGAAAAAGAAACCAAGATCAAAGATCAAAAGCTCGAAGAAAGTACACCAATTACTGAGGAATCTCTTTTAGAGGCTAAGACACTCTATTTTCCTGCATTTAATACTGAAATATCTCATCAGTCCATAGCTGAGCACTCTGTTGCTTCAGAATCAGTCAACACCCTGAGACCCGAGGCTGAAAAATTAGACAAGATGAAAAGAAAGATGGGTTCAACTCGCAAGAATTTCAAGGGAGGAGACAGGAAGAAGGCATGGGAAGAAACAGGAGTTATGGACCCAAGACCCACAAATGAGACCCAATCAGTAAAAAAGGAGGACACATTGCTTCATGACAGAGCCTTTGGAATGGAAATTACAGTACAAACAACAGGGCAGGATGATGAACCCCAAATTCACAGTATGCTCGATCTATCAGAAGGCTCACTTCTCAATGAGATTGAATCTGAACTGAGCTGTCAACTGAATACCACAGCTCCTACCTCAGAAAGCACGTTAAACAATCAGTGTCAAATATTTGAAAGTCTAGATCCAGCAGCCGAGCAAAGTAAGCGCTCTCTTGAACTACCACCATCTCAAACTTCTCAAACTCACCTTGAACAGAACTCCCCAGGAAGAAGAAGAAAAATGGGGTCAACTCGCAAGACACCTAGGAACAAGGACACAGAAAAAATCAGGAATGAGGGCATAGAGACTGAACATGAAGCAGAGAATTTGGACAAGACTGAACTTGGAGAAAACAGGGAACTTGAGAGAGAGACAGAAAATGTTAAGGACACACTTATGTTAAAAATTACAGATGATACAGTGGGATCCATTGATGTCACTTCTAAAGTCCAAGCCAACTCTCAAGTCAGTGAGAATAGTTCAGAATCTACAGAGCCACCAGGAGGTAAGAGAAAGTTTGGTTCCAGGCGCACAGCAAAGGGCAGCAGAAATCTGAGTGGGCTACCACCTGGTGAATTTGAGCTTGACCAGGAAAAAACAGAAGTCCATGCTGATGAGTTAACAGTATGTACTTTACATTGACATCCAAGAACTCACTGATACATGTATTCACATGTTCTTTAAAATGTGCTCTATTCTATATTTTAACTGATATAAAACATTCACTGTATTGCACAGGTTTGTGACCCATATCTAACATCAGGACCACAGAGCACACCAATTTCTGGCCATAAAGATAGGTATGAATAAATTGTGTCTTCATTTTATCCTTCTTCCAGAGAATCACTAATGTGTGTTGTACCAGTTAGGAATAGTAAAATCAGCTAATATGTTTTACATACAGTACAAGAACCCATACATATAGTGTGCAAATGCATATACCCTTCTGTTTCTTAAAATTTGAATTTTCCTTTTGAGCACCATAGAATTTAACTACCTAATTATTCAGATTGTGAATCATGATGATACATTTTCTTATTTTCTTCTACAGCCAAATAAATGAACATGTCAAGACATCTGCAGTGAATGAGGCTGGTGTGTCTACAGGAGCTGGCCTGGTCTCACTGGATGACCTCAGAAAATCTGTACTCTATAATGGAAGCACTGGACAAAGAGAAAAGATAGACTTCGAGAGATGGAATGAGGAAAGTAAGATGAAACGGCCATGCTGGGGAGCAGCTGTGACTTTAGGATTTTGAATAATGGTTTAGACAGACTGAAATTAAAGTGAAAATTCAAATTTGTGCAGTTTTCCCATTAGTCCAAGAGCAGTCAGCTAGCCAAAACATTTGGGTTTTTAAATTTTCTTCTCAGGTTTTACACTGGAAGCGTAGAACAATGATCCCAATGTACACAATGCCTCCAATACCTCCATTGAAGTAACAGCATAACTAAAAGAAACAGTAACAACCCCATGCTGTATAACAGCATACCATAGAGTGTCAGAAAACCCATAAGCGTGGTTTAGATGACTTGATTACTTGACATGTTTAAAACAAGTCTGGGAGGGATGCAGACTTCCATTACCTTAGAGATCCTGCTAATGGACACCTCCAGTGTAGCTCCAGGTCAAAGCTAAAGAGGCAAAAATGGGATACAATACATGTTCTAGTTGATCAGTTAGGTTTGGGGAAAAAGTTGAATAATTAATTGAAATTTAATTTCTCACCAAAATGTCATTTTAAGAGTACCCCAGTTTAAGAGAAACCTGTAAAAAACAAGGATTTTTGTGTAGTTCCAGATTCTGGAGTTGCTGTGTATAATGTGGTGATGGTGGGAAACAGCAGTGTGGGGAAGACATCATTCATGAACCGTTTCCAGAGTGGACATTTCAATCCAGATTACAATTCAACTATTGGTAAGCATCAGGATACAGTTAAGATCAGCTCCTGAGTGGCACAACTGCCTTACTGCTGCTACTATCATTGAGAGATATGAAGTTCAATCCCTGGTGATGCCACTGGCATATGTGATTTAGAAAGCATGATTAGTCTTGCATTTTTTCTCACCTCTGCCACTGACAAAGTGCTTGCCAATGCAAGTGTCTGTTTTATCTGATGTAATACAACCAGCAGTTAGTGTTCTCAGAAATTCAAAATATGCCATGGTTGATTGCAGCATTTAAGAGGAAGTAAACACTAGTTATCACCCTCCATCGCTGGTTGCATCATGCAATATGGGGTGACCAAGCATGTGAATGGGAATTAGCAGAAATAAATTAAAATAAATATTTTAATCATTCATAAACAGTTCATAAATAAAGTACTGAGCATTTCATGTGTGTTTGTGTGTGCCTGTATATATTTAGGTGTTGACACCTGTGTTCAAACCATTACACTGGGACGCAGGACGGTTAAACTGCATGTTTGGGACACAGCAGGCCAGGAGAGGTCAGATATGAGCTAATATACTATTGACAATAAAGGTGCTTCAAAGAGCAATTCCATAGAAATAACACATTTGGATTCATTAAGATCTGGGTTGTCAAAGAGATATGTCAGTATAAAGAACCTCTAAATTGGTAAAATACTTTATATCAAGCAAAGGGTCTTCAAACTTTTAAATGTTCTACACCCTCACACATCTTCTTTAGAAACATGGAGGCTTTTCACCAATTGCTCTTAAGAAGAAATTTCTTAAAACCCACCCAAAGTAGTTTTCACAAAGTTTCTGATATTCACCAGTATTTTCTTATTTGGGATTTGTTTAATTTAAGATAAGATGGTGGGATTCATAATTATAAGAATCTATAAGAGTAGCGCTGGGGATTCCATGATTAAAAAAAAAACACATCATGAGTCTGATGCCTTTTTCATGAATCAGCTTTTTATGTCATTTCTCAAGAACACTCGTTTGTTATGAAACCAAAATAGTTTTCACTATTGCATGCCTCAAAGAAACATTGGAAACACTTTTTTTAAGTGTGTAGAATGCATGTTTAAAGCTATATGGAATTTGTGAATTGTCTGTGATTTTTGGTATCCTCATCATTATCATAATTATCAGGTATCACAGCATCACCAGACAAGTGTTCCACAAGGCTCAGGGGCTTCTGCTGATGTATGATATCACAGCGACTGAGAGTTTCTTTGCAGTACGTAACTGGATCACTCAGATTAAGGTTGGTGTATTATGAAAATCTCAAACAAAAATGACTTCTTGTTATTTGAAGATATGACATGATCATTAAAATAATGCACTGTGCTTCTGGTCCATATTTAATATTGCCTGTCAATTCAATTAATTGCTCATTTTACCATCAGTATTCACACTCTCCAGGTCATTTCCTTCCTGTTTGATCCATTAATCCAATATAATCCTGCACAGGAAAGTGCTCGTGATGATGTCATCCTGATGTTACTTGGCAACAAGAACGACTGTGCAGAGCGAAAAGTCCAGCTTCAGGAAGGGGAGGCCCTGTCGAGGGTATTGTGACCTCAGAACTGCCCTGTTTTATGATTAGCAGCATGCAATTCTGACTAGAGTTGATGAGTCCAGTTAAATGAACACCATTCAGTTTGTGGAACGTACATAAGAATATTGTTTGACGAATAAGTAAACAAATAATACGCAATCAGTCATTTATATGTCATTGTGTTATTTTCACCACTGTAGGAGTATAAAATTCATTTTATGGAGTGCAGTGCTGCAACTGGTGAGAATGTGGCAGAATCTATGAAGACTCTAGCCTGGTAAGTCAAAACTCTGTATGATAACAGCTTGCTCACAATGTGTGTGTATATGTCTGTGTGTGCATGTGTAACAATTCTCTCATTAACTCTAGCTTACTGGTGAAACAAAATGTGAGGAGAGAAGAAGAACAAGCAATATTACAACCAAAGCAACCACAGAAGAAGTCAGGTTGCTGTTAAAAAAGCACACAAACACATTGGGGGGGGGTTGTGTGTGAGAAATATACTCATATGAAATGCTTGAATTATTTATTTAATCATTTTAATCCATTCTGTGCTGTAGTGCTTCACCAAATTCAGTACATTCACTAAATATATAATGCAAAATTTTCAATTTTCATTTTCATTGTTAATCTAAGCAGTGTTTTCATCTGTTGCATTTTTCTTTATTTTTTTAAAGCAAATATAAAAATGGTTCATTGTTGGTTTTAGGTGTTATTGTTTAACAAATAAATACTTACAGCCCAGATTAATATCTCTACATCTAATTCTTTGATAACATAAAACCTTTGCACAGTACTTTACATTAATACACAAAATCATGCAATATGAGTCTGTGAATTTGGATTCAATACACAGAGGGTGATCAGAATTACTAGGCTGAGAGAGACTGCAAAGACGATGAAGAAGACCTCTGCTGCCCATTGACTGTACTGTACCCCTGTTACTGTTAGAGGGCGTTCAGAGGGAATCAGATTGGTTAAATTCAGCATATAGCCCAATGTCCAGCCAATGTCATTATCTGCAACCTGCAATGGGATTAAATCAGCATTAATTTACAATCAGAATATAAGTATGAAAGAGAAAAGTTTTATTTTTATACATAGTTTTTTTAAATACATATTTTTAGTCATTTATTATTAAGTTCCTGTCTGACTTGACCCAGTTAGGGGTTGACAGTAACTGGTCACTACATTTACTCAATTACAAATATTCAAGTATGATTTTGATGGATCTAAGTCTGAGGATGACATCTGCTTAGACCACAACAACAGACCAACACAACATCAAAAAGAATGAGCTTTTAATAAATATCTTATGCTGATTGATGCTGAATGGCTTTGATGAAAACATCAAACAACTCAAAAAGGAAAGTCTAAACAAAGATTATAGTCAAGTCAATAAATACAAAAAACAGCAAAGCACTTTGTAAGTCGCTCTGGGTAAGGGCGTCTGCTAAATGCCACAAATGTAAATGTAAATGTAAATACTTCATTCTAAGTGAAGGCAGATCAATTCTTTGTAAATTCTGAAGACCTGTACTATTGCTAAGATGTTTCTGCAGCTCTACAGATATTAAGTACTTAGTCATGTGAAAAAGTTAGGACACTCCATGAACATCCTTGACATATTTAAACATATGGACTTTTTGATCTTCAAATGTGTTGAGAGGAGGAGACATAACTAAACACATACAAAACTTTGTACCATGAGCTAATCATTTTATGGTGGTATTATTTTATTTAGTAATATTCTTCTTAACAATATTCTTATAATGTTTTTTGAGTTGTTCTATATATTTCAATTGCTTCTATTTTTACTTCTTGCGTTATATTTTACTTACCTTTTTTGAGTAATTACTTTTAAGTAAATCATTATTTTGGCTAAAACAACAATAGTATAATATGGGTTTGGTTTCTCTGTTGACTCCTGATAATATATTAAAGGCATGCCATTATGTCATTATTTCACTCTGTCATTATGTACTTACACATACATATTATTGTGTATTATCACCTACAATGTGCTGCACTGTTAAATTAAGGCATACATTCATGTTGTCTTGTTTTTCTTATGTATTATTCTTTCCCTCACCTGTTTCACAAAGGAGATTTGATCCCATGTAGCATTGAACTTAAATCCATTAAGGAGGATAGTCATGATATACTGGGCTGAACCACAATAATCTCGTAGATACTTCTCCTTCACCTTTGGATATTGCAACAGAAGCTGAGAAGAGATTGTAAAGATTGTAAAAACCCCATAAACATTCATACAAAGAAAAACACAGAAGTAAAATGGCCCATTTCTATGAATGCTAATTTCAGGTAGCATGATATTTATTGTTTGTCAATGGATAATGAATGATTTATACACATAACTATCAGCTTAATGTGTAAATTGTAAGGGTGGGTGTTAAGCTCAAAGTTCATGAAGGTATGTAGAAACTCACAGTGTTCCAAGATTTGTTGCAATAAATGTCAATTGTGGAAAGGACCTGAGGCAATGGAGTCTTCGGAGCAAGACCAAGGAAGTCAAAGGTGTAGAAGTATGCAGAGAAAGCCTGAAATGAACATGAAACAGCTAGTCATATATTAGTATATTCATATGTTCAGTACTACTGTCTATAGTTTATAACATCTAGAAAAGTATTTAAATGTAACTGAATATATTAAAATCACTCACAAAGAATTCTCCATAGACAGGAGGCTGGTAGACACTATTAAAGCCACAGTCTGGTGAAAACGCACAGTCGCTCACATTTACCACGTTCCTTATTGCTGACAAACACTGTGCGGAATCACCAATTCCTATGAAAGTGATATTCACTAAGGGATCAAATGGTACTGGCTTCTCCACACAAGGAGAGTCGTAAAGGTCACCCTGTGTTACTGTCAGATTGTAACCTCTGTGATAGCATGGATGGATGACAGTAAATAGGTTAGCTGTCTGAAAGAGACAAGTGAAACAAATTTTAGACTCAGAAATACATCAACAGCTGACTTTTGATGTAAATGATTCATCTTCACTGTGTTGGGGAGTGGGTATTATATTTAAAATTGCAATTCATCTGTACCTTTTGGTCACATATTTATTCTTACCTTACTCTGCAGTACTTTTTGTTGGGCGGTCTAACCCTGAAACTGCGTAGAGTGTCTGGAATGAACTCTAAAACTCGTAATACTACTCAGACACAATTGTGGCCTGGTTCACAAGTTGTGACCGCAGTCTTAAGTGAGCCATCGGCTCCTCCAAAAGCCTGGTTTGATGTACGCTAACCCTGACATCACTGTCCACAATCTTGAAATGCTGGCTTTACTGAGGAAAGATATTGCTGATATTTTTTAAAAAAACAACTCCAGTCTTGTGTTTCTTCTGATGTTCTACAACAACTCATTTTATCAGCTGTCAAAATACCATCTAGGCCTGGCCATGGAGTATAAACAGGTCATTATTGATAAATGTCAATAATGGTCCCACAGATGTTAACAACAGGATAGTTTTTATAGTCTAATAAAAGTACACCGAATTCTATTGAACAAAGTTTATATCAGGGCAAAAACATTATAATTGCAGATCACCATATAATTACAGTCACTAGGTACACTCCCTTCTTAGCATGTCCTTCACTTTCTATTTCTAGTGTCATGAATCTGAGTACTAACCTTCTGCAGGTACACCTGGAGCTTCTTCAGGGCCTGGTCTTTACCATAGCACAGGTAACTGTATGTGTACAGCTGGTACTTGTAACCATAAAGCTGGAGATTATAAGCAGATGTTGGGTCTTTAACTGGGTCCTTAGGTGTGAAGGAAATCTGTGTGGATGCACCACCCAAATCCATAGCTCCCAGAATCTTCCCAGTTTTTGGGTGACTCCATTTACCTTCAAAAGTATACTGTTTAAAAATAGATTCGTTATTAATGGAAATACAGTATAGTTGAATTACTAGATCTGAGCAGAAATACCAGATGTTTTTTTGCACATATAATTAGAAATAACAAAGCCAAATATTTTACATCAAGAATAAGGTATAAAAAGGCAGGTCGCTATGAAGAAGCAGGCCTGACCTTAATGAGGCCTTCCGAAATATAGTTGATGGTGATCCAGCCATAAGCCCCTTCCTCTGTACCACTGATTATTGTGGCCCCACGAAAATCAAAGGGATAGCTCTGGATAGATTTTGACACCTCAGCAAGTATCATGTCTGACTGAGTTTGGTTTTGCATTCTGTATAAGAAAGCAGATTAAAAAGGATTAGTTATGATTTTTTTTTGCTTTTGAGAGAGACTCAGTCTATAGTAAAGTCCACTGGTTTAACTCATAGAAATTTGAATTCAATTTAGGCTGATAGTACAATGTAACTGTCACAATGTCTTTGTTGCCATTACTCTAATACTTGGTTATGCATTACTTTCCTTCAATGACAGTGAATGTCCTGTCAGTATCACACCAGTTTTAAATTGCGAGTCTGCAGAGTTCCTCTCCATTTATCCCACTATTCCACTATCATTGCAGTTCACATCCAAAAACAAGACAACCTGACCTTTAATCATCAGGACCACAAAGGAAAACCTCATAATAGGGATTATGTGGGTGGTGGGTCATTCTCAGCACTGTAGTGACACTGCATGAAGATGGTGGTAGTGTATTAGTGTGTGTTGTGCTGTTACAAGTGGATCAGACACAGCAGAGCAGCTGGGGTATTTACACTCTGGTGACTGTTGGACTGAGAATAGTCTACCAACCAAAAATAACCAGCCAAAAACATCTGGTGTGTAGCGTCCTGTGCACAGTGTCCTGTGAGTGCTGATGAAGGATTAGAAAATGACCAACATAAACTGTGCAGAAAACGATGAACTTCTGTCTCTGAATTTACATACACAAGGTAAAGCAGCTAGGTAGGAGTTTCTAATAGAGAGCACTGCTGTGTCTGATCTAGTCTAACATATTGCCAACATGTCAATATGTCAATGTCACTGCAGTACTGAGAATGACCCAACACGCACATAATAACTGCTCTTCGGTGGCCCTGTTGGGTCCTAACCATTGAAGATCAGGCTGAAATGAGGCTAACAAGGTATGCAGGTACTACAGTTTTTAATTATAAAACTACAATGGGGTCCTGTATGGTAAGAGGAGCTGATAAATTGGACAGTGAGAGTAGAAGTAATGAACAAGGGAACATGACAAAAGCATTAAAACAGGACTATTTTTCTATTTGTCCAGTTAGCTAATTTTCTTACTTGCTCATTATTTTTCTATTCATTTCATTATTCTTACCATGATTACTATAATTACATCAGTACATTTGTGCATAGGCACAGATTTATGTGGTGGTACAGTAATTTTTTTATCATTAATTTGTATGTAGTTTTGATCAGATAAGGATGGGATCCCCTTGTGAGCCTGATTTCTGTGACAACATCAGTTGTAAAATGGGCTATACAAATACATTTCAAACAAATAAAGCTCAGTCTTTTACAAAAGCAGATTACATTGTGAGATGAAGAGGATATTTTCAAGGATGGAAGAAATCATTCAGCCCTAAGTACCCACAGCAACATAGGTGTTACAAACCCTTTAAAGGATGTGCAAAGTTCCTTACAGCACTATATTCTTCACTTTAACTCATGAAATTCCTAAGTGACATATGTTGAATATCCTAGGTGCATCACAGGACAGTTTGTGAATGTGTGAACATTTTGTTTACAAAATGCCAGTGTTTGGTCTGTCACTGAGACATTTTACATTGTATTTTAAAGTGCTTTTTTTAGTGAATTTTTGTTTCTACAGGTCTGTTACAATACATTTTATCATTTATACACTTTCAAACAAATTCTAATTAACATGACAAATAGTATTATTCAAACGAGTAGATTTCCAAAGGTTATGTTTTGCAACTGGTGAAAGCTGTGTTGACCTGTTATGTTGCTTTATCATAGTAATTTAATATTCAAATTTGGTATTCACAAAGTACACCCTTTGCTATTAATAGCCCAAATTACAGTTCTAAATTTATTTAGCCAGTGAAACCAATGACCACATTATGTCAAAGCAGTAACCACATGGTCATTTTCCCAGTGCAATCCAATGTAAACAGAATGCAAACTTTCTTTTTAGTTTCTTTATACACAGTACCTATACACTGCAACAATGTATGTTTCAGTGCAATGATGTATGTACAGTAAAAGTTAATGTGTATATAATTCTGTGCATTTGTATACGTCTGTTTTACTACTGCAGGAGACTTGCACCCATGTTTTTCACTCACCCTTAAACATGTGTAATGTGATGTAACAATAAACTTGATTTGATTTGACTATAGTACACACCTTTCCAGGAAGTCTAACCACTCATACAATCAAATATTACTGAATCCAGTGGCCTTACAGTGAAAGGGTTTAAACCTATATTTTTATCTACATAATTAAATTTAACATTAGTGTCAACATAACCATGCTCCCAGAGAGCTACGTTCCTGCAGACTTTACATTTAACCCAAATCCACACAACTGATCCAACTAATTAGCTCCAATTAGCTCCCCAAGAGAAGGGTTGTTGAGCCCTGATATACAGAAACTTGCTACTTGTTCTCAAAAATAAATTGAACAAGTTCCATAAATCAGTCTGAAAAAAGTGCAAAAATAGTCAATACACAAAAAAGTAAAGTTTCAGTCATTAAGATCAATTAAAAACAATAGTGTAGTCCACTATATTTGTAATACCATAAAAATAGCAGTTTTGATAAATCGTTACAATTATAATTGAAACTCGTTCATTAAAGAATAAATAAATAATATTCTTCAGTATGTCCATTAATGTGCATTACACATCATATTATTTTTAAGTTTATATTTAGTGGTCACATCACATTCAATATACTTATTATGTCCCTCACTTGCCTCAAAAGGGCTCAGTTTGCTTATAAAATTGACCTGTTGTTAATAAGCACACAGTGGCAATTAACATTTGAGAGAAATTAATCAGTATATGATTTAAAACAAAATTAATTTTATGACATCATACATGTTACTATATATACTGGCCCACTGATAACCAGACAACAGACCATAAAAAGTATGAAGAACAGAAATGACTGACCTCAGGAGCCGCATGCCTGCTGTGGCCCCCAGGTACACAGGCGTTGTTCTCCACTGGTTGCCTGGGACTGCTGCCAAAGCAATATCTAAGCATTCTCTTAGGCTGTCTCCAGCACCAGGAGGATTTGTGACATAACTGGATATACCATTTCCTAAAGACAAAAATGCATGGTTCTATAAATCATCAATTTAGGTTCCACTATATTTGTCAGCAAAGCCTTTTCAGAATCCCTTTTGCTTACAGGATACAATCATTGCCACATAAAATCAGAAAAAGATTATAACTTTTAATGAAAGGCAGAGAACAACAATTTTATTACTAGTTGTTTTTGAGAAACTGCAACTGCAGGAAACGGGCAGTGGATTTAATGGGAAAATGAAAATAAGCAAATAATCTCTTGGTGAGAGTTATGGCCATTGGTTGTAAGTCACATCAAGTTTCTCGTGGGAGCTACTTAGGATGTCCTCCCAACTCTGCAAAACCTTGGCCAGAGGGTAGGTGAAGATCCAGGTTGTAAACTGTGTACTAGGATTGGGATATTGAAACACATTTTGTCAGCATGTAAATGCTTGTCATAGGGTCACTACACATGGGGGTATAATCAGGTATTTGAGTCTTTAGCAGATACATTTGCACTTAGAAGTCACCAACATGTCCATTTTTAATTAGATGTGTGTGTGAGGGGCAGTGCAGTGGAGTGCAGGGTGTTAATATTGGTAAATGGAAGGAAACGCAAGATTGGATGTTGTTGGCAGATGTTGGTACTAAACTAAAGGTGCCACATTGTAGTGCAGTAGTTACACTGAGGACTGATATAGTGTGCCTGATAAATTGGGGCTGGAGGTTTTGTAGAGAAGTCTACTACTGTGTTGCTGGGTTCAGAGGTTGTGTACTGAGGACACAGCAGAAGAAGGAATTGTCAGAAGTAGCTGAAAGAGCTAGTCATTGATTGTGGATAAGAAGGGCTGAGGTTGGGTGGAGCAGTGTGTGATTGACAGTGTGGCATTGAGAGAGTTTGATGGTATTGAGGTTGTGAGTAAAATCCTGTGAAATTTCATGAAGTGAGCTTAGAGGGAAGTGGTTCTGGGACACTAGACTTAACTTTTGAGCCTTCTGGAGGTGTTTTGGGCTTAAGTCAGTGAAAAACTGATGAAGGAAGGAGCCTACCCAAAGACCCCCATGCGAGGTAGTAATTGGAGTATAGATAAAGTGAATGGGTGGGGTAAAATAAACAATTGTTTGGGGGAGAGGGGGGAATAAAAGTTATGTAGTTATGAGGGAATATAGTTGTTGAAGTATCGGCCCACATACTGATATTGTATTTTAAGGAGTTAGAAGTACAGTACTATACCATAGGTCTACTATAACCTTTCCTAAAAGATTTTATTTGTACTGTACATGCCACAATCAGGTATAAAGAGCAATATTATCTATCAATAATATTTAATATTTAGCAATATATTATTATACCAATATACATTAAATAGCAGTCCTGTAAAAACAGAATCATCCCACCTTTTACATCGCAGGTCAGTTTCTGAGAAACCACTCCAGTGTTGTTTTCTTTGTTCCCAAGCCACTGGTACAGGAAGAGGGAGGTGTGTGAGGAACCAGCATCAAACACTATGCCATACTGAGGAAGTCAGACAAAGATAAGAAGCACACCAGTTATACACCAGAAAGGCTAATTGGTTCGGCAAATTTGCAAATATTTAAAAAACATGCTGATTGCCTCCACAGACATCTGTAGAATTCTTCAAACATGCTTTTATGGTAGAACAACAAAATGACCAAACTGAGAAAGCAAAATTGTTGTTGGACACAACACAATAGACCTGTCAGCATTTCTTGATCTTTAAACTGTCTTTTCCTTTGTAGTCAAAGGAATTCTGCCAAACACAACACACTGTAGTGAGGCTGTGTAGTAGAATATGACTAAACTTGCAAATCCACACTGGCTCTCCCAGTTACAACATAACCAAGAACACTAAAATTAAACTGATACTGTTACAGTAACTATTACTGTTTGTGTAAACTCTGTCCTGTGTTGACAGTTATAATCAAATTAGATTAGACTGGCTGATTGCATGTTTACTGGATTTGAATTGATAACAAATAAATGCCTTTAATAAATGAAAATGAATGAGGTTTGTGAGATTTAAATACCTGTGTTGAGTATGGCATATCCACTGACTGATGATTTACCAGAGTGAGGATCAGAGCGATGATACTGATACACAGTACTAATAGCAGTGCAAAGCCCAGTAGTGTAGGCTTCATGTGTATCTTGCCCATTGCTGTTATACCTCTAAAAATAATCATAAATAAATAAATAAATGGATTAATGGTAGATATAAATTAATAAAAAATAAATTCACACATTAATAATTTGATTGATTTGTTTCTGATGTTGGATCTTAGTAGTGTATAACATTAAAAAAAACAGCCTCTATTGCGTCTACAGACAAGTGTAAGGTTGTACAAGCATGATAAATATACAACTTTTTGTACTTTAAGAAAACCTTTGCAATTTTATTGATACATTACTGTACTTTTTTTACCATGGCAGGGGGTATATAAATACTGTAAAATATATTGAGAAATAAACACAGAGTAAAATTTTGGCAATAGCAATATCAGTTATATCAAGTCCAGAAGTTAAATTAAACATTTAACACTTAAATTTAACAGCATTCTGTTTCAGATCCTTTTCTCTGCTCCTTTTTTTACCCCACCATTTGATCTTCATTAGAACAATATTGAAAGACATTGAAGAATTGTCTTTAAAATCCTTTGTAAAATGTTATTAATAGAACTGCGCATTTCTTGTGGGGAAAATGTTAGGACACATCCACATATATTCCTACTTAAAATGTCTTAAAGACAAATGATTTCATGGGGTATCCTATTTTTTCTCACATTTTTCACATTGAATATTGCAATGGTTTCAATTCCGGTTGTGGGGTACCACTGTCTTGTGTCTTTTAGGGAAAACAAGTAAATATCAAACAGAATATTTTTAGAATTTGAACTTGAAAAGTTCTCATTCAACTGTGAGAATAAACAAATAAACAAAAAAGATAAACAAAACATTCCAGGAAGATACTAAGAAGAGATTATCTGGGTTGGCTCTACTACCATAGACATGTGATACATATTTAGTACTTAACCCATGTTCATAGATGCTGACTGAGGAAGAACACCATATTCTTTAACTTCATATTTAATATAACAAGCACCACTTTACTGGGTCATTTAACTTTAACAGTTCTATAAATGTGGACTCCACAGTCAGTCAACCATTAACTCCCAATTCCCACAGGCCTTTGCTTGTTCTGTGCTGATAAGACAGCAGAATGCCATGACAGATTTGGATCTGAAAAAAAGAAAGCCTTGCTTACCGTGGGTGATCTTGTGCTTCTGCCTGTGTGATCTCACTCCAAAGAAGTACACACTCTAAACTAAAGCCACACAGTACACTTCACACACCTGCACTTACACAGATGTCCTGGAAAACAAACTTACCCTCCCTCTTTCTCTCACTGTTAACAGCCCATTTCCCTATCTGCCCCCCCACCCCACACACACACACCCACACCCACACACACACACACACACACACACACACACACACACACACACACACACGAGTATTTTCTTATATGAGAATATAAGAACTGTGTATAGCATGTTATTGGCAGTGAATAAATGTACTAGTAATTCTATCTACTATTCCACATCATTTTTAAACTGCTATTCAAATGTCTCAGATGAATAACTGCTGATATATGACCAAATACTAATACTTTGCACTTGTGAAAAGTCCTTCAAAGTCCTTCTCTCATTGTTTTTCTCCTTATTATTTTTTTTAATATTCCCCTGACTAAGATGAAGAACTGACTGCTCAGAAAGTTGTCATTTGCTTTTGTTTATAAAAGTTAAAATCAATTTCAGTGAGTCATTAATGAAAGCCTGAAGGTCACTAAGACAATTTCCCATGTGAACCTCTATCTATAGAAAACGGTTGGTGCTATAAACAACAGTTTTAAAAGGATCTATAAGAAGTATTTATAGTATCATAGAAAAAAATAATTAAACTTAATATTCAATTGTATATATATATATATATATATATATACACAATTGGGTCTCTGAAAGAACCCAGTTTACAGTTTAAAGTGGACACACATTGCACTGACCACTTCATCATTTGCTTCATTTCTAACAACATTTTAATTAAAATGTTAAATTTTAAACACGAAAAAGTTTTCTAGTTTTTGTTCTTTCCATTTGTGAAAAATACAATCATTTCTAACAGAGTTTGTGTAAAAACAAAATGAACTTTTGTCATTTGTGTGAACTAGATTGATTCAAACACTGATTATTTGTAAGAATTCGTATGTTCAAAATTTATTAGAGCTGAATAAAACTAGTTTAACTGCTCATTACTTCATCACATAAACTAAGCTTTTAGGTTTTCTTTTGTACTGTGCATATTTATACATTTACATTCATGGCATTTTGCTGATGGTATTACCAAATAAATACTGAATAACTGCAGTAATTCATATAAAAATCAAATAAACACTATTATTAAAAATTATTTAAAAATTATTTTTGCAAACATTTTGTTGGTATATAAGTTATATTGTCTGTTAGCATGTTTATTTTAGGTTGAATGGGCAAAGCATTCCTATAATGAAAATTATTTATTGTTGATATTGGAATTTATATTTACAATGAACACGGGAAAAATACAGTCACATTGAATGAATGATTCAATAATTTAATGAATCATATTCAAATTCAAAGAGTTAATTGAAAGTATTTATTTGGTTCATTTGGTTTATCTGTTTTTTATGAATTTTTTTCAGTTGAACTGAGCAAGTAAATTGTTTTGCCACAGAACAGGTTTAAGATAATGCTGAGCTTGTAAAAATATGCCAAACTTCATAATAACTACAACCATAACATTGTTGGGTTGATTTCACATTTCAGCAGTTATGACCATGATATTTTCAGTCAGCTGTATTAATTAAATTTGAGAACAATCATTTAAAATAGCTGTAATTTTAAAACATTATTTTGCAACTCAACATTTTTTCCTTTTAGTTTTATACCAAATTTTCATATTTTTTTAATCATATCTAATTGCCACACAGTAGCTCAGACTTTCCCTGTCACACTGTGACCAGCGCTGGGAACTTCCTACTACATAAAATGCCACTAGATCTTTTCAAACCGTTCTGTTAACAGATGCCCACATTGACTAGAATCACAAATGATGGGGGAGATGGAGTGGCAACCTACCCACCCATCCTGGCTATGGATGGCTGTGGCATCTTAGAACCATAGAGATCATTGAACCAATTAGGAATGTTTAGATTTCATTTACCATTTAATCTAACTCACAGACAAGAGAAATGTTATTATTTGTTCACTGGACAAAGCTTGAGGACATTAGCCATATTTCTATAGTGATAGCCTTGGTTTGGAACACCTGTGCACGCCAATCTCATATGTCCATTCACCTCAGCATCCTGATTAAGATTCCACAAAAGCTTTCCTCCAGTCTGTGCACCTCCCACACAAAGAAAACTGTAATCTCTCTCAGTCATGCTCCATTATAAATTAACGGGGAAAAAGAGGGGATGGTGCAAAACGTATCATAACTCAGATTAAATTTCCTATATGAATGCCCACTAAAACCCATCTAATTAGCGTTCTGCTTCACGCAATTAAGCTTCACGCAAAGCATACAGACACAACAAATGCATTCTCAGAAGTCTAATCCTAACACTCTAACCATAACAAATCCACCTACTTTTTCTCTCACACTTATAAAACTGCAGGAATATTTTATTTTTAAAGCATTTATTAAATTTAACAGAAACAGAAAATATTATTATTACCATGCTTTATTAAGCACTTTAATATTTAACCCTACTGTTGTGTTTGGTTCATGTTAATTAGTTTTGTGTTCCTGGTGAAAAATGACCTGCCCATTATATCTGATTATAACTCCATAATAATACATATATTATCACCTAATGTTGTGGTGCATCTTGTTCTTAACTTCAGTTCTTATGAACATTATACATTTTGTCTATTTCTATTTCTATTTGCTATTTATGGTCTGTAGGCCTCAATCACCTGAACTCATTTCTGAGAATGAAAGCAACATTTTTTACTGACTACAACAAATACTCAGGTGAAGCCAATTATGCTATTTAATGTCTACTCTGTGTCCAATTTTTGCAAGCATATTTGTTTAGAAACGTTTTTCAGCAGAGGCAAAAAATAACATATTTACCAGAGTGACTGTATTGGTAAATAAAGGTCCTAGGTCCAAATTACAAATAGAATATCTAACACATTAAAGAACAGCTACAATATTTAAATACTTAATTGTGTAGACAATGTAGTTTCCTCTAGCTGGCAGTTGTGGTTGCTATGGAATTGCTTAGTGTTTGTTAGGTGGTTGCTAAGGTATTTCAGGTGGTTGCTTAGGTGTTACTATTATGTATTTGTATTATCTGCATTATCACAAATGTTTGAACACCAATCATTATTTTTTATGTTTTACTGATGTCATACTGATCCATTTATACAGTATGATATCATAATCAGCATTACTATATATATATATATATATATATATAGCAATTGTTAGACTATAATCAGATATAATCAGATTAATAGTGTTGTTTTAATAATAACAATATAACTATATAACAATAGTGACAGTTTTTCTCTATGACTTGAACACCTCTTTGTCTAGTCTGACTGGCATAATACTGTTTAGAACCTGATTAGTGTTCATTAGTGCTGCCTGTCTGTGCTGAACTACCTATTTACTGTAAACACTTTTACGACTGATTTGCTGATTTAACAGTTTTGCAATGTGTTTCACACAGGTGTTGAAGATTATTATAATTATGAGAATAATTCCTTACAGTTCTATTAGTAAATACAGGCTTCCCCTTTGTTTACACACACAAACACGCACACACACACACACACACGCACACTCACACGCGCGCGCGCACACACACACACACACACACCTCCTAGTAAAGATTTTTTCTAGATGGTATTCTACTGGAAATTCCACTCTGGTTCTGTCTGAATTGTTCATAAAGATGCTGAAAAGGGTACTAGTTTTGTACTAAAACTAACATCACAGTCTTCTGGGAAAAATAGATAATGCTTGTTACACTTGACTGGGAATTTTGAAAGTTATAAACTGTAAAGTTTGGTGTAAATCGAGTCACCAAAAACCAAAGAGCATGAAGCCACTTCCCATTTCCCCCACTAGACCAAAAATCACTGCCAAACGCCAGAGGGAGCCCGAGAGACAGTCCTGAGTCAATTAGTGAATGGAGCTAAACGGTGAAAGGTAAAATAGAGGCAAACCACCTTCTTAAAAAATATTTCAGCATAAAGCAAAGGAACCTTCGCCGTATATTTGTATTTTTCTACAGCAAACTGGATTGGGGCACTAAATTCCCCAGCATTACTTCTAAGCGTTTGGCGACGCCATCGTTACAAGTAAGGCAGTTTACACTTTAAAATGTTTAAAGTATGCCTACGTTGCCAAAACATTTGATAATGTCTGCATTGACGAAGTGAGTGCAATTTTTGGTTTTAACATTATTAGACATATAAAAACTATGATTTTGCTAAAATGCTCCATACTTACCCGCTCATTTCGGACTCTCTCACGAGCGCCCTCTGGTGTTTTTAAACGCAGATGACATTCTCAAGTTGTCTCTCTCGCCTCTACAGCATCCCTGGTCTTACCTTCTTCTATGGTAGTTCCCTAGACTCCACGCCAGTAGGGGGCGAAACGCAGGAACGCACACGAGTCTCCCACATTGTCAGTTCTTGCGCTGGGGCGCTGTCAGTGGCTTTCACAGTGTTATTCATGCCTATAAGTCACTCCTGCTTAAAAGGTTAGTCTTTTGTTTAATGTTTTGACTTTAAGAACTTCGTAAACAAGCTGGACGGCTGGTCACCTTAATGGCTTCGCAAGCTGCAAGGCTTCTCTGTAAACTGGATGGTCTGTTTGCTGTTTATAAGCCCCCTGGCGTTCACTGGAAACTAGTCCGGGACAAAGTCGAGACTAATCTGCTGAACGGTGAGTAAAAGTTTCATTTAATGCTGAGGGCTTTCTACACCTCTGTGTCACGCTTGGCCTCGAGAAGGGTGTTGTGGAGATGATCTGTACAGCAATGTTTTCTCTTTAAAGTAGCTGAATTGAGAGTTTAGAGGGGGTGTCCTTGTTCTTTTGGATGTGTGTGTGTGTGTGTGTGTGTGTGTGTGTGTGTGTGTGTGTGTGTAAGTGTAAGTGTAAACTGATGTTTGTGAGGGACATCGTGAACGGGCCTGGCGTAATGGAGGACTCCGTTTTCTATTTTACTCACAGCTTTAATTTAAAATTACAAATGAAAGGTATGAAGTATGTCAATATGAGGTGGTGAATTAACTAAACAGTATAGTGGAATGTTGTGAACAGAGAATGTAAAGCTGGTTATGGATGTTGAGTCTGATGTGGGCTGCCAGTCAAGATTGCTTGCCTCTGTTGTGTTCAACTGGAATGTTGTGTTACATGCACACATCTGTCTCCTCCAAACAGGCAGTTAGTCTTGAAGGAGGGCTTGATGATCAAAAAGTAGTTGCTGACCCTAACCAGGGCTGTTTCTGCAGTGTGAGCAGAGCGGAAACCAGATTGAAAATTTTCAAGAAGGTTATTGTGTTCAAGATGATCTTGAAGATAGACAGCTACAAGCTTTTCAAATTTTTTGGAGAGAAAGGGATGGAAAAGACCCTATAATTTGCAAATACTTCAGGATTAGTTTAGGTAGTGTAGGTAGTTAGTTTAGTGTTGAAGTGTTTTGTTTATGGCAGTTTTTGGAGGAGATGGAACATGGTTGGAGATGGTTAATTACAGTGGTTTTTAGAGGACTTGTGGAGATATTTGCTTTCACCAGGGCTATAGGAAAGGGGTCTGGGTCCATGGGTGGAGGGCTTCATCCTCCTGATGATGCCTTCAGCTTCTAGCTCCAAAAGGGACAAACTTGCCACAACTTGATGTCTTACTGTCATAATTCTTCCACCTTAAATTGAGACAGTATATGGATGTGATGATGATCACACTCCTATATCAGATTAAATCAAGGTGATGATTTTCCAGGCTCTCAAACTTTAGTTGTAGCCTAGTTTAGTTTTATTGTTTTAATTTGTCCAATAAATAGTTTGTTTATTTTGTTATTCTGTTAAACCAAGAGAAGGACAATAGTGGTGCAGTTTCAGGTGCAGAATTTCACATATTGGCTCAGAGAATTAATGTAGCAGGGCCCCTTATTAGAATTGTACTTAGGGCCACACCTGTAGCAGTGATCGCACACACTCACACTAGAAAATAGGGAAGTAAGACCACCCACTTGCAGCTGTGAGCTGCTACCTCTGTACCTGGAGAGCTTAGTCTATTGTTATGCTTTGGTGTATTTATTAAATCACAGACACAGAAATCTCAATAAATACCATATGTTTATTTTGTTTATACAGTTTATATACATATATAAGTGAGATTCATATACATCAGGAGATAACATGAAGCAGGCCTGATGTTGTTCATTTGTACATCTGCCTGGGATACTGCTTTTTTTTGCAGGTCTTGAAAGACAAGAGATCCACATTAAGTCTGTGTATTAATGTATTAAGTGTATTAAGTCTGAGAAATCGTTCATTCATTCATTTCCATTCCTGCCATATTTATATGTGCATCACAATATCCTGTCTATCGTCTACTCATAAACCTCACTGTTTTAGGTTACACTGCTTTTTCTCTAAAGCTTTTGTTTCCTGTCCTCAATGGCTAACCTGAGCTGCTGCTGCACTAGAACCACTGATGCTGCAAGAGCGCCTGTAAAGTAGGCCTCCATTCTGGGTCTTGATGCAAGCACCATGCAATCAGATCACGGCAATCTGAGATCAGATTGGATGAGAAACAGATACCTAAGACATTTGTCTTATCTTCTATTCTGTACATTTCAAAAAGACCAGCAGATGACCAAAATGACAGCAAGTCTTTCATCTTTAAAAGCATTTTCTCACACAACTCTAGATTATTTTTTTGAATTTTTGCTCTCATTTATCTTACCTTCGGATATGTGGCGCTTGAAGTACAGGGACCCCTTGGTGATTTCCTCTTTGTTTTTAAAGGGATAGATCTTACTAACCAGCACATACAGTAGGACTCCAAGAGACCACACTGTTATAGATTCGGCGTAGTACCTCCCTTTTTCAAAATACTCAGGAGGGCAGTAGTACCAGGTACCTAAGAATGTAACACGGTAGGAGAAACAAGCAGAGCTGAGTAAAGATCATTACTATATTTAACAGCTAAAATGGATCTCAGCATCATATTTTAAGGTGTGTAGTGCTTTTAGTGCTCTAGACACAATTTTACCTTCAAAATGGGAATATCCATATTCCTTGACCCAGTCACCGCAGCCAAAGTCTATAAGTTTCAGCTGCAAGGTGTGCTGGTTAATTATCAAGTTCTCCAGCTTGATGTCTCTGTGTAGGACCCCTCTCTCCTCGCAATCGATTGCTGCCTGCACTGCCTGGGTCATTATTTTGCTGGCAATGTCCTCAGTGATGTAACCTCTAAATGTATTGAGGAAGGTCAGCAGGTCAACACAGTCTTGGGCGAGCTCAAGGATAAAAATGTAACGTTTGGGCTCATTGAACCACTCAATGAGCCTGATGATGTTAGCAGTGGGTGGTTCAGACATCCTCTGCATTAGAGCCACTTTCATGGGAATTAATATGGACTCATCAGGCTTCAGGAAAGCAACACAAAGTTCAGTTAAGTGTTGTGAAGGACAGTGAAGTCTGGGACCATGATGTGTTACTGCTAGTATGAATTTTAATACTCACACTTTCGACGTATTGATAATTTGTTTTGTTGATGATTTTAATGGCCACCTGCACACAGACAAATGGATATGATTATGTGGATTCAAAAGGGAGGAGATGAGATAATGAAGTTATGGAGTGAATTGCAAACCTGTAGGCCATCAGAGACATGTGTTCCCTCAAATACTGCTCCGAAGCTTCCTTCACCCAGTTTCTTTCCAGTAACATAGAGAGACACAAAGCTCACTGTGGATAAGAAATAGTGTTAAAACTGAACTCTAGATCATTCATCACCAGTTCAGCTGTTAACATTGATGGACATTAAAGAAGGGTGTGTAGAATCCACTTTCTGTTAACATGGATCATTTCAATAATTGCACTTCCTTTATAAGCTCACTTAAAAATTAGGGTTCTTCAATTGTTCTACATAGAACCATGAAACCTCTGCATAAATGAAGGCTTTTAAGGGTTCTTCAGATTGATGGAGAATGTGCTATAGAGGACCATATAGCACCAAAAAGGGCTCTAATATTGTTACAATGTCAAACTTGTAATAATAGAAGAACCCTTTTGGTCCTATATAGAAAGGTTCTGTACAAAACCCTGTACAGCACATTGTCAATCAATCTGAAGAACCCTTTCACAACATTTATTCGTGCAAAGGGTTTTCTGAGTGTTCATGGCTCTATATACAACCATTTTCTTAGGTAAAGAACCCTTGAAGAACCCTCATTTTCATGTGTGTAGCACGTGTGTAACTTTGTTGTGAGCAGTGGTCTAACCTGACTTATTGAGTTGTCTCTCGCTGAACTCTACTCTTTTGGAACAGTGTGTTCCACTCTTTCTCATTTTCCTTGCTGGGGCTTCAGTTGTAGGGACCTCACATGTTCCCTGTGAAACCCTCTGAGAATCCTCCTCCAATCTTTTCCTCTTCTGACCAAAGTGATGCTCCATCATATCCTTCAAAACCACACCAAGATCCTGTTGCTTTGACATATGTGTGACAAAGTGGCAAAGTTCTGAGCTTATATACTACCGCTCTCTCCATCTCTCTCTTGCGTTTTCTCTCTTGCGTTTTCTCTCTTGCGTTTTCTCTCTTGCGTTTTCTCTCTTGCGTTTTCTCTCTTGCGTTTTCTCTCTTGCGTTTTCTCTCTCTCTCTCTCTTGCGTTCTCTCTCTCTCTCTCTTGCGTTTTCTCTCTCTCTCTCTCTTGCGTTTTCTCTCTCTCTCTCTCTTGCGTTTTCTCTCTCTCTCTCTTGCTCTCTCTCTCTCTCTCTTGCTCTCTCTCTCTCTCTCTCTCTCTCTCTCTCTCTCTCTCCCTTCCTCCCTCAATCTCTCTCTCTCTCTCTCTATCTCTCTCTCTCTCTCTCTCTCTTGTTCTCCCTCCCTCCCTCCATCTCTCTATCTCTCTCTGGATTGTGTTGTGCTGTCGTGTGTTGTGCTGGAGATGGCAAGGAGCTCTGCTGTGGGTGGGGAGGAGATGGTCAGGAGGGGATGTGTGTAACTGAGGAATATACATATAATGTAACAGTTCTGCTCTTAATAATCTGTCTCTGTCTTCTTGTTCTCTGAAGCTGTGAATTCTTTACCACCACCTGCACCACGGCTTCAGGTGCAGTTTCAATTGTCCAGTGGAGAGAGCTGCACCTCCGGTGACCTCACAGTGACTGCAGCTAAACTCCCTGTTCTGGCAGACCACCCTCTGGGTTAGGATGAGTTCAAACCAGTTAATTAGTCATGTAATATTGGCCTATTTATTAAATGTTGTAAACGTTTGTCTTTCCTGCTTTTGCAGTGACGGGACCACAGTTTCATAAGATCCGTGTTGGAGTTGGACATCGGTTGGACGCCTTTTCTTCTGGAGTACTAGGTGAAGTTTCTTTATTAAACAATCAACTTTGAAGACACTGATGTAATACTACAAGCACACCTTAATTTCTCTGAGGGAACCCTTCCAAAGGGATCAATAAAATCCTACCTACATAACCACCCACCCACCCAACACATTTTTTATGTACCAGCAGAAGGTGAGAAGTCCTGTACACCAAAAAATAATGCACTGCTATTGTGACATCTCTGGGTTTGACTGATATTTGTTTCTTTGTATGCTCGTATCACATGATCATATTTAGTGTTGATGTGTGAAAGGACTTGATCCTCTCTTTCATCTCAGTTCTAGGTCTGGGAAATGGAAAGAATGCTCTGGAGAGTCTGTACAGAGCTCATGTCACCAGGGTAAAGATAATTTTTTGTTATAGTATAGTTAAAAAAAGGTTTTTAATGTAGGTTTTCTTATGACTGATTATGACATCTGTAATTTATTAAAGCTATTAGTGCAAAAGTGAAGTATGATTTAGAATAGAGTAAAAAAAAAAAAAAAAAAAAAAGCATATGGTAGCATCTTGGTTGTTAATGCCACTGCATTTTTTGTTTCCAGGACTACACACTTGAAGGGGAGTTTGGAATAGCCACAGATGATTTCAGTCACACTGGACGAGTTATTGAGAAAAGCACATATTGTAAGAGCTGTCAAATCCAACTATTTATTGTAGTAATTATTTTCATAAAGCAGTTAATTCCTGTAGTTTGATGACTTACACTTGATTTTTCACCTTTTGATGTGTTTGAAG
This sequence comes from Acestrorhynchus altus, assembly GCA_034509495.1. Lineage (NCBI taxonomy): Eukaryota > Metazoa > Chordata > Actinopteri > Characiformes > Acestrorhynchidae > Acestrorhynchus > Acestrorhynchus altus. The sequence continues at coordinate 36,222,062 of CM067504.1, read as the reverse complement.
GGCATGTAACACAGGAGAAATTGGAGAGAGTGCTAGCCATGGTCCAGGGAGCCAATCAGAAAGCTTTAGTCACGTGAGTCACTATGATTGCTACAGAGCCACTTGACTGTGGGCTTCTGTGTAAGTTTAAATCTTTACAGTTGGAGCCTCGGTACTTGTTTATCCAGTTACAGGTCGGTGCTGTGTTACTTAAACGTATCACTTAAAACATCTGTATCTATTCAGGTACTCTAGGGTGGACCTGCACTCTCAGGAGGCTTATGAGCTGGCTGTGAAGGGACTGTTACGTCCACAAGATAAAAGTCCTCCCATTATAACTGGCTTGCGATTACTCCATTTTAAACCTCCTCATTTCACAGTGGGTAAGAGCATCAGTGGTCATGCACATACATGCACATGCACTGACTGATTTGTGTAATGTTTTACTCCTATACTGTGGGGACATTTTGGTGTTAGCTTGCAGCAATACATAAGTGACAGTGGCATGCATCACCATGACATTAATGGAAAAGCTGTGGTGTCCCTGGCTGGCTTTGTGGGGGTGATTGTGTTTATGATTTCATCTTCAAAGTGTTTTTTTTTTTAACACAGACTAATGTCCCTGGAGGCACACCTGTCCTGCATACTTTTGTGGATTTCCTTGTGAATGGATTAGGTGCATTTGGGAGCAGGGAAAGCTTTGAAATATGTGGGGCAGCGGTGCCTCAAGGACCAGAGTTGAGAAAGCCTGTGCTAGTAAATCTGTGAGCATTTACCTTTACCACAATTTTTGTTTTCTTCAGAGGTGCAGTGTGTGAATGAGACCCAGTCGTATCTACGAAAACTGCTGCATGAGGTGGGTTTGGAACTGCGTACCACAGCAGTCTGCACCAAGGTGCGTCGCACAAGAGATGGTCCATTCAAAATGGAAGACGCCCTGCTCCGCCACCACTGGACTGCTGAGGACATTATATCAGCTGTCAAATTCTTTCGTCGCACTACTCGTAAAATCAGAAAGAATGACACTTGCAGACAAGCTGTCAGACAACTGGACTCCACCACAGATGCCCAAGACCAAAACAGGATTAACGCTGCTCATTTAGAGACTCTAACTCAAGAGAAAGATGGATCAAATAAAGTGTATACAGAAATGCCAACTGACAGTAAATAGTTGAGTTTATTGCTGTACTGCTGTACCGTTCAACCTGAACCCGTTTAGCCACAGAACAAACACCATGAACATCTTTATGTAAAAATCTACTATGCCATTTTTTTTTAATAAAACATTGTTGTGTTATGTTGAGTAAATTTAATGTGTATTAATAACTTGATATATTATAATTCTAACACTGCCTACAAAGCAGCTTCAGTCCTTGCTTTCAGATGCTAGTTGTCAGCAGTGTGCACTGACATCCCGAAATATTCTACAACAAGAAAAGCCTCCAGTTGATTGGAGTTTGGGAAAGCTGGTATAAACTGTTGACACTTTCTGACTTCATTCTGGTTTTCTCCAAGCAGCTCAAATCTGTTTTACTGTATAAACACTTAAAAATTAGGGTTCTTAAGTAAATAAAATGTTTCTACAGTGGGGAAAATAAGTGTTTAGTCAGTCACCAATTGTGCAAGTTCTCCCACTTAAAAAGATGAGAGAGGCCTGTAATTTACATCATAGGTAGACCTCAACTATGAGAGACAAAATGTGAAAAAAAAATTGAGAAAATAATTCTCAATTTTATTTGCAAATAATGGTGGAAAATAAGTATTTGGTCAATAACAAAAGTTCATCTCAATACTTTGTTGTATATCCTCTGTTGGCAATGACAGAGGTCAAACGTTTTCTGTAAGTCTTCACAAGGTTGGCACACACTGTTGCTGGTATGTTGGCCCATTCCTCCATGCAGATCTCCTCTAGAGCAGTGATGTTTTGGGGCTGTCGGCGGGCAACACGGACTTTTAACTCCCTCCAAAGGTTTTCGATGGGGTTGAGATCGGGAGACTGGCTAGGCCACTCCAGGACTTTGAAATGTTTCTTACGAAGCCACTCCTTTGTTGCCCTGGCAGTGTGCTTGGGATCATTGTCATGCTGAAAGACCCAGCCACGTTTCATCTTCATTGCCCTTGCTGATGGAAGGAGGTTTGCACCCAAAATCTCACAATACATGGCCCCATTCATTCTTTCATGTACACGGACCAGTCGTCCTGGTCCCTTTGCAGAGAAACAGCCCCAAAGCATGATGTTGCCACCCCCATGCTTCACAGTTGGTATGGTGTTCTTTGGATGCAACTCCGCATTCACTGTCCTCCAAACACGACGAGTTGTGTTATTACCAAATAGTTCTACTTTGGTTTCATCTGACCATATGACATCCTCCCAATACTCTTCTGGAACATCCAAATGCTCTCTAGCAAACTTCAGACGTGCCTGGATATGGACTGGCTTAAGCAGGGGGACACGTCTGGCACTGCAAGATCTGAGTCCCTGGCGTCGTAGTGTGCTGCTGATGGTAGCCTTTGTAACGTTGGTCCCAGCTTTCTGCAGGTCATTCACTAGATCCCCCCTTGTGGTTCTGGGATTTTTCATCACCGTTCTTGTGATCATTTTGACCCCACGGGCTGAGATCTTGCGTGGAGCCCCAGATCGAGGGAGATTAGTAGTGGTATTGTAGGTCTTCCATTTTCTAATTATTGCTCCCACAGTAGATTTCTTCACACCAAGCTGCTTGCCTATTGCAGATTCAGTCTTCCCAGCCTGGTGCAGGTCTACAATTCGGTTTCTGGTGTCCTCCGACAGCTCTTTCGTCTTCACCATAGTGGAGTTTGGAGTGTGACTGTTTGAGGTTGTGGGCAGGTGTCTTTTATACTGTTAACGACTTCAAACAGGTACCATTAATACAGGTAATGAGTGGGGGAAAGAGGAGCCTCTTAAAAAAGAAGTTACAGGTCTGTGACAGCCAGAAATCTTGCTTGTTTGTAGGTGACCAAATACTTATTTTCCACCACTATTTGCAAATAAATTCTTTAAAAGTCAGACAAAATGATTTTCTCAATTTGTTTTTTCACATTTTGTCTCTCATAGTTGAGGTCTACCTATGATGTCAATTACAGGCCTCTCTCATCTTTTTAAGTGGGAGAACTTGCACAATTGGTGACTGACTAAATACTTATTTTCCCCACTGTATGTAGAACCATGAACACTCAGATAAACATATACATGAGTAAAGTATTCTTGACATCTTGAAAGTGTTCTTTAGACTGTTGGAGAATGCACTGTAGAGTGTTCCACATAGAATCTTTTTGAAAGGGATTCTATAGAGCACCAAAATTGCTTCTTCTGTTACAAGCTACAACAACTAACCTTTTTGGTGCTACTATTGTTGGTGCTTTTAGAACCTCTGTTGCTATACAGAATCCTTTTCAAAAAGGTTCTACACAGAACCTACAGTGCATTCTCCATCAATCTGAAGAACCCTTTATTCATGCAAAAGATTCTTTGAGCATTTGTGGTTCTATCTAGAATTTACTGAAGAACCATAATCAGAATTACTTTTATTTTTTTTAAGTGTGTAAGAAATATTCTGGAAGAAGGGCCATGTATATATGTTTTTGCCTTACACAGTGACTTGTGTGATTTGAATTAGCCTATGAGCTGTTTATAAATGACAGGCCTGTGATGGTCTAAGCTTTGCTAGAACTGGGTGATAGAAATGAAATTTGGCCATTAATGCACTTTGTATCAGGTCATCAAATATTGCAGTTTCAGTGAAAATATTCCACATGCACATATTCATATTTAATTTGTCTTTTTACTGTAAGAGATATTACATTTATGTGAAGAGCTTAGCAGATGTGATCAACCTGCTGCTGGAGATCCCATTGATTTTAGTTAGATCATCTTGAGCACCTGCCACTGGAACAGAACAGTGCAGGTTTTCAGTTATCAGTCACTACAGGTGGTTGTTGATGCGGAAATTCCCTGTACGGCCACAGGGGGGCAGCATTTCAAAAGCGCTGCTTCTGGAGGCCGGAGTGGAGCTCTCTCTGGGTTCACTCAGGTAGGACCTCGAAACGTCTGCACTGACTGTGCTGTATTTGAACTAGCTGTCAGTTAGACTGTTTATAACATATTAGGAAAGTATTGGCGTCAGTAACCGTACGAGGTCAGTGGTTCCGTCGTTTAGGCTGGGAGTTAGCATGCCGCTAACGGGGGTGTTTTTATAGATAGGGGCTTCTCGCCTGGTTTTAATACTTTAACCTTCTGCTGATCTGACTTTTTGCGGAGTTTGGGGTCGTTTCAACTCGAATCTGCCGCTCGTAACCCAGTAGTTTATTTTCAGATTTGTTGTTGGGCTGAATAGTAAAAAGGGGACTTTAAAGCTTAGATCAGCTCTGTCCACATTCTCTGTAACGTTACTCTGTGACCCCTGATTAAAGACTTTTTACACAGCAGCTTCTCAACCCTGGTCCTGGAGGCACCCCTGCCCTGCTTGTTGTCCCTGGAAAGAGCTCCACTCCGGCCTCCAGAAGCAGCGCTTTTGAAATGCTGCCCCCCTGCGGCCGTGCAGGGAATTTCCGCATCAACAACCACCTGTAGTGACTGATGCCTGAAAACCTGCACTGATCTGTTCCAGTGGCAGATCCTCAAGATGATCCAGCTAAAAGCAATGGGATCATACCTGCTAAGCTCTTCACATAAAAATAATTTAACACACCCCATGCAACAAGGGCTTGATAATGGGTTGGTTGAGTCAGGTGTGAAATATGCAGGGTAGAGGTGCCTCCAGGACCAGGGCTGAGAATCACTCGTCTAATGCTCATAGCTGGTTAGCTCTAATATACTCTTAAACATGGACGAACTAAACTGTTACATTTGGGATGAATCTAAACTCAGCTTCAGAATGATTGCCCTCCAGGTGCACAGTGCCCTCTGACCATGTACGATAACGAAAATAATTACATCAGTCAAAAATGAAGTTAAACTGAATATCAGTTGCATATTACACAGCATTTCTTTTGATACAGGAAAGTACTGAAGTAATCGGTTGAGACAGAACTGACATGCATAAATAACCATAACTGATGTATCCTGTTTTACAGGACCATGCGTGGGCCAGTGCGCTGGGTTTTATGGGACGTTAAAGACACCCTATTGAAGGTCCGACGCTCTGTTGGGGAACAGTACTGTAAGGAGGCTGAGCTCGTTGGACTCAAGTTAAAATCAGTGCAGGTAGAGGCTGCTTTCAAAGAAGCTTATCGTCAGTACTCACGCCTCTATCCCAACTATGGCATCACTCAGGGCATGAATGGTCAAGTGTGGTGGACGGGAGTGGTGAAGAGAACTTTTTCTCAGTGTGGAGTGAAGGACCCTGTGTTACTCGACATGTTGGCCAGGAAGCTGTACCACAACTTCTGTGGACCAGAGAACTGGGAGGTAAGTGGCTTCTAGCAAAGGGACTCCTAAATGTCTGGATGGACAAGAGAGATGTTGGACCTTGGATTCTTTCCTTTTTTATTGCTTCTAAAAATGGATTTATGTTCAATATAATTAGGATTTTAGACAAGACATTACAAAAACTCTTTAATGAGAAAGCAGATTTATACAAAGAAATGCCAATTAAATAAAAATATGTAATACAAAATCCTGAACAGTCAAAAAGAAGTAAAGAAAGCCATCATTGAAGAAATCTCATATGTTGAGTGCATTTCATTTAAAGGCATGTGGGAGACTCCAAGGTCAACTGTTCTTTGGTCAAAGTGGAGCGTTTTGGAGCAAAATGGTGTTTGATAAACACCATACACTGCACATCATCACAAACACAATCCCCACCATGAAACGAGGTGGTGGCAAGATCATGTTGTGGGGATGCTTCTTGGCTGCAGGCCCTGGAAGGCTTTTGAAGGTAGATGGTAAAATGTGGTGAAATACAGGGACATTTTGGAGGCCAACCCAATTCAGTCTGCAAAATGTACTCTGGTTTGGAAGATTTATCTTCCAGCAAGGCAGTGACCTGAACAGTTAGACAGGTATGGTGCAAAAAGACAACAAGATGAATGTTCTGGAGTGGCCAGACTTCAGTTCAGCAGAGAATTTGTGTCTGGACTGAAAAAAGTTGTCCATGCCTGGTCCCTGTGCAGCCTGAATGAGCTTTAGGAGTTTTGCAAAGAGGAATGGAGTAAAATTGCAGTGCCCCGATGTGCAGATCTGATTGAGACCTAATCACACAGATTCAGTGCTGCCAAAGGTGTATCTACTAAATGCTGACATCAAGTGGTTGAATATTTATGCAGGTATTTTTTTTGCATTATATATCTTTATTTATTATTTATGAAACCAATAAATAGGGAAAACATCCAAGGGGGCAATGCTTTTTATATTTAAAGTATTTCCCCATATTAAACATAACTGCCATGGTTGACAGTTTACATGTATATATCAGTTTTGTCTTTGTAAACGTCTTTACTCTGCTTCTAAAGTCTAAATTTTGAGCTTTTAGTGTTAACTTCAATGTGTAGTATAATGAGTATAAGTATATGCAGTAATGTATGCCCTCGAAATACCACTGAAGGCAAAATCTTAACTTGAAATGATATATTTCCTACCCTGTTTGGGTTTGGAAATATTGTATTGTATCTTTTTTGTATCTTTTTACTTTACTGAATTTTCTAGTTGGATATAAAAACACATGTCTATTGAATCAAAAAGCATATCATTGCTCCTGATTACAACAGATTTATTTAAATAATTATATGAACATCAACATCAAGAAGGTTTATTTGTGTTAATTTTCTCAGGTCTTCCCAGATTCACATTCTGCCCTGAAATCCTGCACAGCTCTGGGAATGAAGCTGGGTGTGGTGTCAAACTTTGATAATCGTCTAGAAGGGGTACTTCGTGGATGTGGCCTCCTCACTCACTTCTCATTCCTTCTCACCTCAGAAGATGCAGGTGTTTCCAAGCCAGATGTAAATATTTTCACCCAAGCCCTGAAAAAGTGTGGAGTGCCTTCCACAAATGTAGCCCATGTTGGGGATCACTATGTAAATGACTACCTCACCTCTCGATCACTTGGTATTCGCGGTTTTCTCCTTGACAGGAATGGGGAGCAAAAACAACGACACATTCCTCCAGAGCACAGACTGCAGACCCTTGAGGAGCTAGCAGCTCGCCTGCAACAGGAATCTGATTAGAACATCTCATTTCATGTCTCTGACTGTACATTTTCTCAAAATATTTTTTTCTTTAATGGTCTTTGCACCTCTGACATTTTCACAGTGAGGTTGCTTAAATAATTTGCTGCTGCCACAATGTTACACAAAATATAGATTGAAAATAAATGAATGAATAAAAATAGTTTTAAAGTGGAAGTCATTAAGATAAAAAAATGAAAGCAGGAATGAAGAGGGAACAAAATAATCTAATACATGATATCAATGTGGTGGCACAATTTTGTCCAACAAACATGGCTTGAAAACTAAAAAATGGGGGAAATGGAGTCTTAAGGTTTTCTTTGAGGTGCAGTGATATGGAAATAAACAATTGCGTTCAGTGAGTAACGGATAAAAGACTGGCTATAAGAGCACAGCTGGTTTGCATGAGTCCAGTAGCTCAATATATAAAGCATCCAGTCAGGGATCTGTTGAGTTGGTCATATTGTCATTACAAAAATAACAGCAAAAATAGCACTTGAAAACATCTGAAATAGTGACTTGAAATGTTCAAACAGTAGTAAAGAAAAACAATAACAAGAAGCTTATTGGCTAACTAAATAGACAGACAGAAGGTTTAAAGAGCAAAATCCACGGAGCTACTGGAGAGGCAGCCATCTCACACAAAGCCAGACCTAAGAGAGTCAAAATAAAAATGAATTCTAAATCAGGAGTTCTGCATTGTGATACTGTTTCATCATAAATAAATAAAATCTGCATTTTCACACAGAATCTGCATTAACCTGCATTACGTCTAGTAGAGTGATTTATGTTTAATTTAATTTGATTGTAATTTAGCTGATGTTCAATGTTAAACAATAAAGAAGGCAAACAATTGATGTTGCAAAACCAAAACTTCCTGTCTGAAAGACACATTAAATATCAGAGCTCAAGCATCACAGCATGAAGCCAGATCAAGCTGGGCCTGTAGTGAGCTGATATGTGCATTTGTGTGCCACCATGTCGTGGTGGTGAAGGCAGCAGGGCGGCCACACAAATCATTAACCCTAATACCCCAATACGATCATTCTTCCCCCATCTGCTCCAGCACAGATACCAGCACTGCTTTCAGATAGCTTATTGTCCTGTTGAAAGACAAAAAAAATATCTGAATCCCAGGTCAATCCTTGACCTTGAATCAACCTACAGTTAATATTAAAGTCCTAAGCAACACCACAGTTCAGTGAAAGGTCTGGCTCTTCCATGTGAGATACAGCACTATTCTAACCAGGGTGGAGTCCTGTGGCATGTTAATGGACTCTTCTCTCTTTGTGGCTGTATCCTCCTCCTCTAAGCTTGTTGTGCATCTTTAGGGAGCACTTGCAGCAGAGCGCCTTAAATCAAAGCTGGCTTTAGCGGCTCAGCCAGCCGGCTCTGAGAGGCTCCGCTCCAATCCAATTGCCAACATAATGGGATTGGCAAACACATATCTGGACATGGGGGATAGCAGAATGGGGAGATGAGGAGACTAGGACAGGCTAAGAAAAGGAGAGCATATGAGAGATGTATAGAAGAGAGTGAGACAAAAGGAAATAAGACAATTTCATCTCAAACCAAGAACAGTAAAATCTTGAGAAACTCAGTGAGTTTAGAGTGAGGTACCCATCTAAAACCCATAGGTAAACAGTTTGAACAAGTTGTTCAAATATTATAATCATTAGGCAAATATGCTTCATTGTATTTATTATTTGATGGAATAAGTGGCTTTCCTCCGGTGTTTGGGCTGGATTTTATCAGTTCATCGAGCTGCTAATAGTGTCCAGACTATTATTTTTTCTCTGGCACTTGTCCTCATCATTTTTCTCATTCTTATATTTGGAAACTACTGTTGTGCAAGGCAAAGTGCTTTGTAACTAGATACAGCTTAGGTAGCTTCATAAACTGGTTGGCTAGAACTTTGAGACATATTAGAATTTGGTCTATTGTTACTTAAAAGTTGATTGATTTACCACAAACATTTCATTTCTGAATGTTTTGTTCAGTCCATGTCCACATTTGGAACAGAGAAAATAGCTAAACTCAGGGACCCCCTGAATATACATGGGGCCCACCAGGGCACATTCTGAGAACCAGGACTCTTTAAAGGACTGGGCTATTAAAGAAAAATGAGTCAAAAACATTCACAACCCACAATTCACTTACACATGCCCCTGTTGATCATTTATTTTTAATACAGTTAACACTTATTTTTCTCTATGGAGTTTGAAAAAGCATACACTCAGCATCAAAAAATAGTTGCACCCAGAAGGAAAAAATGGACAGGATGATGTGTGGGTTTGATATTGTGAGACATGCAAATGATTACTCACACACAATGTAATCAAGGGCGGTCCTAACTGCTGAATTGCAAGGACGGTCCTAATTGACTAACTATATAAGGTCATCCCATTACACGTTCTGATTCATTCTGAATCGTGTTTTGACAGCATCCTTTGCAAGGGAAGTCTGCCTCAGAAAACAGTTCAAAAACAATTTGAGCAATTGAAAGAGTTCAAGAGGGGGAAGTGGGATGGTCTTTTCGATGTATTGAAGTCATATGGCTATTACCGTACAACACTGTTGGCAATTAGGTTCAGGAACTGGAACGGAGCCCATTCCACATTGGTGGAAAAGCTCTAATGAGGAACCTCTACAACTCCATTCTGAGATGTCTGGCATGTTGCATTAATCCCAGAAATATTATTAGCTCAAATATTGTACATATCAGTCTATATTATGAATTATTTATTGTTCCTGAAAACGTTTATATATCTTTTGAATAGCAGTGTAATCCAACAATTCCTTCTGAGGGTAACATTTTTTTGTTGAGTGTACTACTACATGTGGAGTCTCATGACTGCTGTATTTGTGCATAATTAAAATAATAATTAATGAATCATAATTGAGGTAAAATGTCAGCCACATTCCCACCGTTTCTTTTTTTTCAGCTTTGTTCATGAATGAAAGTTCAAAAGATCCTCCACATAAAGGTTCTCTACCAGTTTTACAACCTAAAACCTAAAACTAGTTCATCCAAGACATGAACCATTTATCCATCTTTATGTTTAAGAGTGAAATCCACCAAAGCAGAAGGAAAGCACTAGCAATAGAAAATGCGTTCATTCAGAAACTGCCCTGCACGCATGCTGTATTGTGTGGTCACTCAAGCCTTTGCTCTCTGTTGCCCTTAACCTCCAGGGGCCATGCCTCAGCTCACAAAAGGGGAGAGTGCAAAAACCAGTTCATAAATAGGCATGTACATAAATAAAAGGACTTGAGCGTTACCCTCAGCAAAAAGAGCACTCTGGTTGCATGCTCTTTGTTCAACCGTGCCTGAGGTTTTTCTGGTTTTCAGTTTCCATGTTTCTGTTGGGCTTGCTCTTAAAAAATTCAGTAAATTGAGGCAATAAATGGAGTTTATAAAAGTGACTGGGGGGAGAGCTGAGAATGTGATGTTGAGAAAGCAAAACTGAAGAAAATGTTATTTACAGCCATCAGGATGGCTAAAAGAACTTGGTTTGAAAAAGGGTCAATTGAGACATGCAAGCTTTCAGCACAAAAGAGACATACAGCAGCATAATATTCATCATTTTTATACTTTTTTGAAAAAAAAAGAAAACAACATATATATTATATACACACACACAATGTGGTCAGGAAGACAGATGCATGATGCAGTTGATGATCACACACACACACACACACACACACACACACACACACACACACACACACACACACACACACACACACACACACACACACACAGTTCAACTGGATCATCTACCTTTCATAACATAACCAGTGAATATCTCAACAGTTTCTCCAGTCACACTCAGAGTAATGCTGCTGTACACTTATAACAATGCCTATTCTTTCTGTTGTGGCATAAACATATGTTCCTAAAGGGTATACTAGTATTTAGATACAGTCAACTGCTTACAAACATGCTTTATATTGACCAACTAGTGGACAGAACAACATACTTAATGTGTTTCCAAAGTTAGATCAGAGCATAAGGAGAAACATCAAAAATATACTGAAAAAAACTTAAGACTGCAATATTGTAGGCCACATTATGAATCAAGTTCATTTCAGGAATGTGGCATTATGGATCACACTGGTCTTCCATTTGTAAAGGGAATGTGCTGAGTAGATCAATGTTCTGGTGCACGTCCTGTTCAAATATATTCCAGCGAATATCACAGAATATCAAACATTTCACAAAACAGGCTCACAAGAGATGTAAACATGTATACATCAGCACAGTCAATGCTTTTCATCTTCATTAGAATAGTAACCACTTTCTATGCAATCTAAGAGTTAATTTTCCTGTTCAACAATTTCAGTACATACAATGTTTGCTGAGCACTGGCAGAATGATTTAAATAAATTAATTAAATATTGTTATGCAAAACCTTTAACTTGATATTTTTCTCATAAATCACACAAGGCAATTCAGTGCATTTGCCTCTGAAAAAGACTTTTTTTTTTTTTTTTTAGGGCAGCTTATTGTCTACAGTGCTCATTCCCAGCACACACACATTAGCTCATCATATACCATCTTAATTTCCAACATGCAATTCATTTTTCTTTTTGCACATCACCAGTGTCTCAAAAGCCCCTGGATTTGGTAAATGGTGCCAATTAAATAGGACCCAATGTGCTGTTTCATCTGTGTCTCCTCACTCCATCTGGACAGTGCTAAATGAGTTTAATGTACATTTACAAGAGAGCAATGACAAAAGGCCTGAGGATAAATAAGACATGAACAATGTTAAACATGGATAAAAGAATTATCTCCAAATCTAAAAGCTTTTTAATAGATCTGAGATAAATAATGAGGCTGATTACAGTTTGGATTTTTAAATGTGTGGCTATGGTTGAGTGAGAGCATGTGTATATTTGTGAATATATAGGTGCACACGTGAACTTGCAAGTTGGTGAAAAATCTGCATTTAAATCTGCACTCAGATTTGATACATTAGGTGCCAAACCAGTCCATAAGGTTTTAAATGGATTTTGTGTGCATCTTCTAGTAAATCTAATCTTTTCTAAACATGGTTTATAACCTAATGCCATCAGGATAAGAATGCAGTTTGAAAGTGGCCTTCAACCACTCTACTGTATTGCAGCAGTGCCAGTGAAATACGAGAAACTCATTGTGAAGGAACAAACATGCAGTGCACCCAACCGTTTAACTGTTGACATGCAATCTGTACATTACATTTTATGAATAGTGTGGCTCATGTTTAACTGTGGGTTCTGACTTTAGTGGTTGTATAGTTACATTTTTGACAAAAACCTTGGAACAAATGTTCTCTGCATGGAATTCAAACCAAAGGTGAATTTCATGAAGCCATTAAATGGAATTGGAAAAGATTAAATGCAAAAAAAAAACTCCAGAAAATAAGCATAAAATACATGTGGATTTCAAGACTTAAGTATGTCTTGCCCCAAAAGCCTGCCACTGTCACTTAAATGTTAAATGGAACACATCATTATTGTATAACATATTAGAAGCATACCAGGTAAAAATAATTGGCAAAGATTTAAAGAAGCATCATTTGAAATCTTCATATTTAAATATGTATACTATGCATATTGTATTTATCTAAATATTCTTTCCATCTTTTGTCCTAAGCTCTAAATTAATTCTCAGACTTTCTCAAATTCTCAAGCAGTGGTATCATGTGTGACATACTCCAAAAATAAAAGCCAAGTGTTAAAACATGTATTTTTTGGTGAATGTGTCATACCCATAAACACTGTGTTGAAGGTTTTTCAGGTCTTAGCTGTGATTAAATGTCAAAATCACCTGAGATCTTCACATGTTCTCATATCAAAAAGAACACCAATCTTATGGTCTTTCATTTTTAGGAATACTTGAAACCTTAGCTTGCAATATTACTTTCACATCCATTTTAGCTGCTGGTCCATTTCTCAATTCCTTTTCCACCCCCACAAGAGCCAAACCCTGTGATCTTCATTCCAGGGTTAGTTTTCTCCACCTCCACCTGGACCATAAGATCGGCACAAAAGCAGAGTTCAAGGTATCCTGTTCCATGTTCCAAATTTCATGAATCTTCCATCATCTATCTTTTCAGTTTTACAATCCATTAAAAAGATTGATGGAATGGTTCAGTCCCTCAGAGTATGAGTATTTCGAAATTCACATCTGCTGGTTTGCGTTTCCATGATTTGTCTCTTTCCGGCTGCGTGAGCCTGTAACTTCAAGAGCTGAGCTGAGGTTTGAAGCCAGGGGATTCTGAGAACTTGGTTGACAAAATGCAGAGAATAGTCACACCAAGATCAAAACTGAGGATCCATATCAAACCACTGTAGATGGAATAGAAAAAAACCCAATGATTTTAAGAAATCATTCAGTGATGTAAACAGACAAATGTAAGCAGTGTGTTCACTAGCATAGCAGGGAAAAACAGGTTTGGACATCACTAATCTCACTAAATAAATTCACAAGATGGTACCTTGCACATAGGGAACATTTTCTGTTGAGACAACAGTGGTTGAGTAGAAAACAGAAAGAAAACCAAAATGAAATGTCAAAAAGTGACAAAAAGTCCAAATTTGCCTAACCATTCACATTTACCTAAATTAACAAACATTTTAAATTCATATCTATTGACATTAACTCAATACAGACATACCAGAATATCACTATGGCAACGATGCCCCAATCCCTCCTTGGCAGCACTATGACAATGTTGAGAAAATATGCACAACCCTTCTATTGACAAATGTGATTAAAAAGTTTGTCATTGCCCATAAACAAGACCCACTGACCAGACTAGTAACGGTGACTGGTTGTTCTGTCTGAGCAAATTCCAACAATTCCATTTCTAATTGCATAATTATAGCTGGAGTTTTTCATTTCCTCCACAGACAACATAACAGTCTGCTAAACTATAAGACAAAACAGCTCCGACAGACTACGGGCAGCCCAACTTCTGACATATAAATAGAAGGTCATAGTAGGCTTCTATACTCAAATGAACAGCATTGACATACATTTGATCCAAAGTACAGATTTGTCAAAAGAAACATTTGAGTCACAAAGCAGAGTCAGATGTGTAGGATGAACTATAGGTCTGTTGTCTTATTCCTAGACATCACCTGAGGTTTCCTGTGAGTTTTCTGCTGCCAAAAATACAGAGCTGGAGTATACTGAAACAGTTTCACATCCAACATTCACAGACTTCAAATAAACAGGTAAAATCCAAAAGTCAAAAGTTATTTTCTACTGAATCAGTACAGTTTCCTACAGTCCTAGAGATGGTCAACATCCCAGCTTCTCTATATAGACATTATTTGTGTCATTGTGACATAAGTAGTTCACTTAAGGATATAATTAGTTCCTGTGTGATTACCAACGCACTGAAAAACTGTCGACTAAGCAATATTCCCAGCATGAAAAGCTAAATAAAAACTGAAGTGCAGTACCTGTTTCCGAGTGGCAGCACGATGACCCACCCTTGATTATTGTATTTGGCTTCTCTGACCAACAGCAAATGCTGAGACCTTGTCTACACCCTCCTCGCCTCCACCAACAGCTGCAGATAAATCATAGGGCATTATTTAACCAAATGCACAGCCTCCAAGTCTAATGTTATGAATCAAAAACATACAAAGTTTAGTTTAGATAATTCAAAATGTCCATAGCTTTAAATAACTTTAAACAAAAGCAGATATTGATGTATATTTAAAATAGTGTTTTTTTCACTGTATGTATAGATTTTATATAGGAATCTTATATATCAAGAATGTTTGTAATTTTGTCATTTATAGAGACACTGGTCCACCATTAGATTATGACCACTCTTACACTCCCCATCCATTTCAGTAAACTCCACTTACCACACATGAGCCAATTGTAGTTCTAGTGTTACGGACTGTAGTTCATCTGTTTCTTTGCATACTTTATTAGCCTCCTTTCACCCTGTTCTTCAACAATCAGGACCCCACAGGACCACCACAGAGCAAGAATTACATGGGTGGTGGGTCTCTCTCAGTACTAACATGACACTGACATGGTAGTGGTTTTGGTGGGTGCTGCACTGGTATATGTGGATCAGACACAGCAGTGCTGCTAGAGTGTTTAAACACTGTCCACTCAAAATCCTACCTAGTTGGTCCTTT
This sequence comes from Acestrorhynchus altus, assembly GCA_034509495.1. Lineage (NCBI taxonomy): Eukaryota > Metazoa > Chordata > Actinopteri > Characiformes > Acestrorhynchidae > Acestrorhynchus > Acestrorhynchus altus. Next base: position 36,206,744 of record CM067504.1, on the reverse strand, counting down.
TTTTAGATGTAAAGTCAGAGATAGAAGCTTATCTATTGTATATATTATGGCTGATGGAGTTGCACATTACATGCACTCTACCCACATAAGTATAACATTGTAATGAGTTATGACATAATATATGGGAGAAGGACCACACCCAAATCCCTCTTCTCAACTGCACACTTTATAGAACAATAGCTCTTCCTTCTTTTCCAACATCCATGCTCTGCCTTTACTTGGTAAAAGGGGGCATTTTGCTTCAAGCTCAATCAGCCAAAGCCACCCAGAAATATACCCCAGGTTTCATTGTCTCAACCACAGTGAGCATGCTCTCCACAAACTGTATTTTGTAGTGTATATACAGTAGTATTGAATGTTTACATTAAGTGTATACTATAAGGTGTAATGCTTACTTTAGCAGAGTGCAAAGCAGCATCAGCAGGACACTCGCCACTACACACAGAACCAACATGGTAGCCACTGTCTGCTGCCGGTGGTTGGTCGCTACCACGGCAAGGAGGTCTGCATGTTCACAACGCATCCCCATGAAGCCTGGGTGACACCTAAATATGCAGGAAAATACACATACAAAGTAACTCACATTAATACACATTGATAAAGCATTCAAACATCTCTAGAATCCATTAGTCATTTCATTGATGACCTGGACAATGTGCATGTGCAACTCTGACTCATGATGATTTCTCTCTTTCAAATGTAGCGTTAAAGCAGCGCACGCACACACTCTCAAACTATTCACATGATGGTGATCCTGAGAAAGCTTGGTTTATATAGTACAATTGTGTTATATTAGTTCAACAGTATGCTATTCAGTAAATAACAATACACACTTGTCTAAAGCTAGACAGATTCACTCAGGAATCTTTAGACTGGAATTTCTCCAAATGAGTCAGCCATAGTCTGGCATAACGTGGCAGACCTATAGCCTTGCTCATACGTTTTGGTACTATGTATTTCTTCTCACAGGTTCCAAGGGGTTATTCTGTGTCAAGCTGAAAGATGGCACTTGGGGTATGGTTGTGCATTACTGTAAATTACTGCATTTCTACTACAAATTGACCTTATTAACAGCTTTTAGATTTGTAGTGTGATGTTTTGGACATGGCAAGAGTTTTGATCTAACCCACATACCAAGCACTTATCCAACATATTCCAACATCTGATTTCTATACATTAATGTATAGAATACTTAATACAACTCTGAAATGAAATTAAGAGACCACATCATATTTATTTATTAAAATCTGTTGTTTTAGATCTTAAGTAATCAAGATAATATTCATATTTAATGCAATACAAATGTTTTAAGAGAGAATTCATATATCAATATTTGGTGAAATATCCCCGATTGTCAATGACAGCTTTCATGCTTTAGCATGTCCTCCGCCACTCTTTCACAAAGCTTTTGGGTCAATTCATGCTTGAAATTCAAGCAGCTTGACTTGTTTGAAGGAATGACTGGAACAGAATAGTTTCCATACATTTATGCTGGTTTAAGGAAAAAACATTGTATAGATCTTTTTTTCCAGAGCTGTAAGCCTAAATTGAATTCTAGTCCAAGTCTTGTTAACTACCCTTAAAGTACATCATCTTTGGCAGTATTGTCTTGCATGGTCTGCAAGGGGAGATAAGTTATTTGCTTATTACTCCATTTGTATTGCCATGTTTTTTCCAGTTCAGGCAGAACTAGCCCCCAGTGTTCATTTCTCTCTCCCAGGGTGGTGCTGGCAACAATGAGTTGTAGTGCATACTCTCACTAAGTACTTCATCAGAAACACTTGTGCAATGCAATGCAAATACGGGACTTTGACTGTTGATGTTCTAGTATTACCGTAGCTGTTGAGCTCCCAGAACTTTTAGCACAACAGTCCCTAGAATTTACAAATGGTATAATAAAGAAAACCCTCCAAACATCCTGCAGTTCTGAGGACAGCAACACCTTATTGATCTGGGAGGTCAACAGAGAATAGCCAGGTTTGTTCAAGGTGACAAAGGTTATAGTAATTGTGATGCGCATTGTGTACAATAGCAGTTTGCAGAAAAGCATCTCATAACGCATAACAGGTGAAGTCTTGGGAAGACAGTATCAGTTTCCACTTCTGGCCTCAGCTTTATGTTCTTGGCTGACAGAAAGCTGAGGCCAGAAGTGGAACTTGACGTGATCTTCCCAAAGTTTGACATTTGTGCAGTGGAGACATGGAGGTTCATCCAAATTGGACAGTTGGACATGGCAGAGACTGTAGAGGCACACAAAAGATGGGGGTCCAAGAACATGAATCCATGGATGCAACCTTGTATCAACAGTTCAGGCTGTATTGGTCCATTAATACTAATCAATTATCACTTGAAAGCCATCATCTTACCAGTGCACTTCTTGAACATTATTTATATATTCCAATGCATTGGCTGACTCTACCCGATGAGTACAGATCCTTTCTGTTCTCATTATTATAAAGTGCAGTTTGGCTTTCTTGGGAGATGCATGATCCAGTCCAGTTGGTTGTAGACAATGTCTAGACTTACTCTCTTGGCTATAAAGACCGTGTTCTCCTCCCTTATCAGATTCGGCCAGGTCTACATAAAGTGGAGGGCAAATAGTCAAAATGTCCTTTCTGGCACTGTTCAGCAGTTCAATAGTTCTTCCATTTTGTCATATAGAAATTGGAGAGAAATAAAGATGGGTGGAGTGTGAAATCACAATGTTCTCCTATAGCTCCTTGTTGGCTTATGGAGGGTCAGAGCACTCACTGTGAGAAATTACAAACTGATGCTTTTCAAAAACTCTGGAAGAGTTTCAGGTGAAGTTTTGTTCCTAGTGTTCAGAACCTGTTCTTTGTTTCAAGTAATTGGGTTTGCCACACAATTGGAAACATTCACAACTAATAACAAACAAAAGAAAATTTTATATAGACAGAGTTGAACACAAGTTGACTGCAAGTATCCACAAAGCCTTTAATGCACCCTTTCCAAAAAAATAAAAAATAAAACTTGTGTTAGAATATGCAGAGTACAGGGTACAGTAAGAACTGGCACAATCGTCCTTTTTGGCACGAGTCTCTCAAACCTGGTACTGGAGACACTCCTTCCCTGCCTGTTTCTATAGATTCCCTGCTTCAACACACCCCCTGCGACTCTGAAAGTGCTTGTTAATGAACGCATTATTTGAATATAGGTGTGTTGGGAGCTGGGACAAATCTAAAGATGCAAGGGAGGGGTGCCTCCGGGACCAAGATTAAGAAACTCATAGAACTTCATGGAACCAGAAATAGTTATTCTATGGCACTGCTCTAAGCCTTTTTTTTTTTTAAGTGTAGAAAATTCCTTTCAGAATGTTTGCTGCATCAAATAAAAATTGTCCAGTGGTTCCAAAATGACCACATAAATGAGTACAAATTGGCAAACCTTACTTTGTTAATTCTGTACTTTTTGTATGCCTCAATTTTGATGCCTTTCCTGTTTTGAGGATACAAAAGTACAATCACTGAATCTAATGCATAACAACTGTGTTCAAATTTTATAAAATCACACAAAGTAAGTAGTGAGGGATACAAGTGAGACCAGACTGAAAATCAGGGGTTTTCCAGCAGATCATTTCTAATTTCTTAAAAATATTAAACAAATTTGTCAGTAAATTGAAGAAATATTCATGCTATTGTGTTTTTAGTCCACTCTTCAATTCAAATGCCAAACCCATGTTAAGGCCTTAGTATGAAAAGCTCAGATGTTTTTTGTGCATGCTGACACTTTTGAAGCTTGTGTTCAGCTTGTGTCTCAGGAGGAAATGATCTACTCATCAAATTCATGAAACTAATGGAGCCTGTGCAAATTAAGTCTAAGCTGTCAAATTGACAAAGGGACATCGCTATAAACTAAAAGTTCAGAAATGAATGATAAACTTTAAAATAGGCATTTTATGCACTCACACACACGCAGGCGTCTCCTCCATGATGAGGAAGCGGCATGTGCCGTGGAAGCAGAATTGGCTGTGGGAGTCAGGGCAGTCGGCAAAGTGTGAGTGGACTGCTGCTGCTATAAACTCTAAAGAGGAACAGAGATCGGCTAGTGTGAGAGGTTGAATGTTCTCGTTCAGAACATTGATGATGTTGATAAATGGATTGATTTGCATATATACAGTAATTCACAGATAAAAAACTTAAAAGAGCAACACCAGCTGCCTTTAAGCACCTCCTCCTTTCGTCACATTCTTCAAGCTTCTGGAAACAGCATAACATTAGCTAGTTAGCCAAGTTATCAATCACCAATTACGTCCAGCAGTAAAAAATTGTAAGCACAGCAGTAATCCAGAACTGCTACTAGCCTGCTCCAACATTGCTGTACCAGGTGCATTTGCTGTCCTGCATCACTACAGTGGCTTAAGAATTTGATTTACACCCAACCCACATTTTTCACTTTTTTCTCTGGCAACATTATGTCCGAGTCATTCATGATCAAAAGACACTGTTTTTGCCTCATTGCTGGAGATTTTCACTGGTGTTGCTCTTTAATAGGGAAATCACTTTGTCCAAATTTCCCATTGACCTGAATTTAGCAAAGTTAAATTGTATTTCCCTGACTGCAATCCAAAGCTGTCAGTTTAATTTTACTGACATGCACAACACATAAAATGATATTTAAAAAAAAAATAGATATAAATAAAAATAAATAATAGCAGTATAGAAGTTGTGACTGTGCAGAAAGCTAAACAAACATTCTGGTAAAATGCATTTTAAAATTCCATCAAATCAAGCATCCCCGTCTCATGGTCTGTATTTACGCCATTACTGATCATTTATTCTCCTCCCGTCTCCCTCTCTAAAGCAGGCGAGACAGGATAAAGTCAGACATTGTGGTCTTAGCCAGGATTGTCCTCAGAACAGGAAAGATATTTTGTTCTTTATTAAAATTGCTGGATTATGAGCTTTGTCTTTCAGAAGAAATGCTGTTCTTCCATCAGATCATGTCTTTTGCCTGAAGCCTGTTTACTGGGCTCTTTTGAACAGTTACACCAATTCGGGGCATATTATATACCCTAATGCTCATGTCCACATGGTCCTCTCTTTAGAGCAATGCAGACACACAAAGCCTGACCACTTTTCATAGCTAAACAGCTCACAGACAAGCAACAAGGGGTTAGAGAGGCTAAATTTCCACTCACTTCTGACAGCTTTAGTAGTACTCGTCACAGTTGCGGTACTGATGGTGGTTGCTGTAGTGGTGGTGGTGGTTGGAGTTGGAGTTGCTGGAGCTGAGGTTGATGACGCTGTCGAATTTTCTTGTACCTGCCCATAAGTAAACAAGGAGCCTACAAGACAATACACAAAATGCATCACATCTGATCTGCCAGAATGAACATTTTTCTTATTTTAATAGTTGCATGGATGGCAATCACACTTACCTAAAGAGCCAACTGATTGAAAAACAGTGAGACTACTAATAACTAACACACCAACAACGACGCAGCAGCACAACAGCATCACAAGCCATTAACAAGTGGTCCTATGTGGCATATGGCAAAGAAGAGTAATGCTGAAGTGAACCAGCCCTAGTGGGGTTCAGTTACTTAATCCCAGTTTGTAATCAGATTAAGGTTAATTACACAGTCATGGAATTAGAACGGAAACACATGAACTCAAACTTCTCTATAATCTGAGAGATAAATTAGGGAGAGCAGAAGTAAAAATCAGCTTAAGGCCCACATTTTCTAAAACTGAGAATTTGGATTCAGATATGAATGAATGGCTCAGGATATCTTATAGCTCAAAAAATGCAGTACCTGAATTTTTTTAATATTTCACAGGATATAAAACACTGTGGACAGGTGCCGAGTCTTGCTGAGGAAAACTGCATCTCTATTAAGCTTGTCAATGTCAATGCAGCATCAAACTGGAGATTTTAGAACACAGTGGACCAACACCAGCAGATCACATGGCACCCTAAACCACCACAGACTGCAAAAACAATTGTAATTCAGTGGAATTCAGAGACCTGTGCCTCTCCACTCTTCTTCCATCCTTTAGGAGTTTTACTTGAGACTCTAGGACTCTTGATTTCCAAATGAAAAGCAAAATTTAAAAGAGGACTATGGAGTACAGAGTAACCGTCCAGTTCTTAGCCCAGATGAGTCCTTTTGTGTCAGTCCTCTCATAGCTGTGGTCATCCTTGTTGATTGTGTACCTTTCCCAACCACATTTTCCCCTTCCAGTCAACTTTTCATTAATGTGATTTGAAACAGTACTCTGAGAACAGCCAGCAATGACCTCCAATGACAGTCTTCTGCATAACTGTCATTCTCAAGATTATGACTGTGTGTGATGGAGATTCAGTAATTATACTGTTTGAACAATAATTTACACAAAACATTCTAATAATCAGAGATAATGGACTTATAATGGTAATATATAAGCCATACTGTTCAAAAGTAAAACAAAAAGGCTTGAAATATTTGATTTTATGCTTGAATTAAGCATGGCAGTACAATGCTTGGCTGTACTGATATATCGAATGCAACAGAAACGGTCAGTTTCTGATATTGATTTATCAGTCAGTTATACAGATTACACAAACTCCAAATCAGCCATAACATTTGAATGACAAAGTGAATGACATTAGTTAATGCATTAAATTAGCACCTCTAAAGGGGTGGGACATACACACTAGTGAACAGAAAGTGAACAGAAAGTTCTTGAAGCTGATGTGTTGGAAATAGGAAAAATGAGCAAGTGTAAGAATAAGAGCCACTTGATCCACTAGATCACTGGGTCAGAGCATGTTCAAAATATCTGTGAGGCCTTGCAGGCTATTGCCAATGTACAGCGGTCAGAAAAGTGCTCCATAGAAGGACATCCAGTGAACGGGTGGCAAGATCAGGTGATCATATCTGTTCTAAAGCCACAGAAAAACTACTGTAGCACAAATTACTGAAAGATAATGTGGGTTAGGTCATGTGGAGGTCATAGCACGGGTCATGGGTCAGTGCTGTTTTGCAGATCTACTTCTCTCTGAGAACACTTGCAGAACACTTATAGGAATATGATAGTCATGCACATTATGTTTGTGATCTGCTCACAAAGTAAGTTAAGTGATATTCTGTCCAGAGACTGTGATGGTCCATCGCCAAGCAGTGTCCATGGTGGAATTTGAGGCAAGGCTTTGAACCACTGTGCTATTGTAAAAGTTACCATAATTTTAGCTTCATTCTTATGTCCAATCTTACATCTTCTCAGGTAGTGGTTGCCACATAATCCTAAAGCACAAGCCATCCACCCTGCAGCTGGCACGTAAAGCATGAAATGCCACACCTTTTTTCTCCAAACATACCTTAGGTGATTGTGGTGTTACTTCATTAGTCAACAGCAGTTGTTTCCAAAATCCCTCTTGCTTATTTAAGCATCATTTTGCTATTTAAGACACTGACTTTTGTGATCAGGTCACAATTTCCATCCATGGTTGCACTACTCCATCTGTGTCAGCGATACCTTTCTCCAGGATCTTTATTTAAATATTGGGATATGCTTTCGTTTTCTGGCCAACGTAAGGGCGGCTCTATTTGAGAATTTTTCCAGTCTTTCAGATCTTGTCCTAATCATAGTTTGCCCTCACATTTATTCATTTCAGACGGAAATTGCGAGCCAAGGTTTAAAGAATTCGAGAATTTATTGTGCTCTGGAACTGTCTGGAACTTCAGAAAGAGCAGCACTCGAGCACTTCTAAGATAAATTAATCCAACCTAAAAACATCAAGCTTCCAGTAGTTCTATAAACAATAATAGACTTTGCTTTTCTTTTCTTTTTCAAAAACAGGCCTACTGTTTTTGAATCTCCCAGCAAAAGGGAGTTATTTGTTGAAAATTGCCTAAAAATAGTCATAGACTTAATGTGAATCATATAGTTAACTTTTATGAAATCTCCCAAATTCTAATAAACAAAATATCAGTAATATCAGATATTAAACAATACAATCATATATACAAATTCTCTCACAAAATAGACAATATTCAAGTTGAATATCAGTCATCAGGTGATCAGTTTGAGACAGTTTATTATATATAGTCCATCATACAGAAGAGCAGCTCAGCATCTAGTAATACTATTTTAAGTCACCATCAAAATCACCATTTCTCTCAAGTATTTCACTGTGAAAAGTATGTGCCACTGCTGACTAAAAATCATAAAAATGCAACTATGCAAATAAAATAAAATTTAAAAACAATTATACGGTACGGTAGGGGCCAAAGTCCAAGTATTGACTTAAAGCCCATTCTAATGTGAAATTCAGATGTTGAAGCAATTCACACAGGCAGCTCATGTTGAAAAACCACCAAATGTAGCTGAATTAAAAAAACAACAATTCAGCAAAGAAGAGTTGGCCAAAGTGCATCCACAGCAATGTAAAACACTCCTCACAAACATTTGATTGCAGGTGTTTCTGCCAATGTTTTTTTTCACATGGCTGATATAGGTTTTAAATAAATCTTTACCTTAGATATTTAGAATCTGTAGTGTTTGTTAGTGTAAAATTAAACAGATGATCTGAAAAATGTTGCCAATAATTTCATAGCACTGTAGTGATAGCACTGCAGCCTTATTTGATTAACAGCATTATGAATTTTTCCAGTCTGGTTTTAATGTTCTTCATAGCCCAGAACCTGCCTTTGCAAAGTGACTAATGTTACTCACTGCTGACTCTGATAACTGTGCTGTCCTAATCTGGTTAGACCTCAGTGCTGCTTTTCACAGTACTAATCACAGAATTCTTAAAGTTGATAATCATAGAATCAATTAATGTTGCCAATTGGATATAAAGTCCTCTATGGTTCTTTACTGAGGCCTCTACACTGTATTTTGTCTACACTTCCCCTGGGTCATACTGTTAGTATAACACTTCTTTTTATTGTTACACTGACAATGCCATAAGAAACCTTTTTCTTTAAGCCCAACAATATGTGCATTGAAGAGCCTCAACCAATGTCTGGAAGACATTAAAAGCTGGATGGATAACAGTTTTCTACAACTAAATCAAGAACAACTGCTGGGGTTTCAGAATACACATCCATCTTTTTAAATCACAAATAGAGTACTTTCGCAATATGTAAAGCCTCACTTCTTTATGTTCATTTTGATCCTCAGACTTCACCAGAAAATCAATTTGTTTTAAAATGATTTATTTCCTTCCAAGATCTGGAAAAAAGCAATTCATGCTGTATTTCATTGTGTCTTTAATTAGTTCCGAATGCAGCTTAGCTTAAGACAGGTTACAGGCACCACGAAAGAGGAGCCCATCATCCCAGTTTTGGCTTTGCAGCAGAAGCTCTCTGTCCATTACAGGATCTAGATTAAGTTGTTCCTTTGTTTGCCATTTCCTACATTGCAGAACTGTGTCTGAGGTCTACAGACCTCAAGGCTGTTCCATGGCGTGGCAAAAGTTTGACTCTTGCTACTTTCAAATCAAGACATTTTTAATTGAGTTATTTAATTATTTGCATCTTATTTTCTTAATTTTTCCCCATTAGATATTCAGTTTTGTAAAATGCAATAGAGTAGGGGAGGAGCTGAGAGCAGGGGATGGAGCAGTGTGTGGGAGGGTTTTTCTACAAGATTGAAAGAGAATGTAATTTTAAAATCCAATAAAAACAATCATCTCGGCCCATATCGCATTTTGTTTATTTACCAATATAAATATCAATATCTCCCAGCCCTACTTCTACTAATTTTTCAACAAAATTTTTAATTGAGGGTATTTTGTTCATACAATTATTTTGATCAAATATCTATATATTAAGTAGTGATTATATTCACAGCATGCTCAGAATGCATCTTATCATTATGCCAAAGTTATCATCAACTTAAAATATCAATATATTTCCCATCTTAATGCAATCACATTCGGTTGTTGTTTAATGCCCCATCAGGAACAAAGGTTATATTCGTGGCTAAAATAATTTATAGTACACAGTCATCAAAGTCAGAATGTATAATTAAAATATTGTACTTGTAGTTTGGTATGTGTTAAAGATGTTTAGATTTGCCACAAGACAAGAATTCCAATTCCAAGAACTGTCCTGAAGGAGATCATACATATGTTTGACACAGTCATGTTGTTCTTGCATGTGGGAATGAAAAACAGGTCTAATTGTACAGCTCACTCATGGGAGGACAGCAGAGTATCCTGACCCTGGAATATGACCACAACCTGACCACATTAGGCCACGATTCTGGCTAAAGGTTGGGATCCATGTATCAAAACCTGTGTTACAATCTTTTGACACGAGTCAGCACAGAGAGTGCAGTGTCAGGATGAATACGTTCCTGCTCCACCCACAAAGCAATATCAGAGAAATGAAATATAAGATAGAAGGTTATAGTTCCAATAGATATTAAAAAGAACCAGTGGAGCATGTGAACGTCAAGGACATGTTTTTCTTTTTATCTTGCGTTCCTGCGTCAAAAAGAGAAGACTAAACTCTAATATAATATTAAGAGAAGCAGTCAATAAATGAGTGTCTTGCTGCATCTTCTGTATTTGGGTTCCTGTTTTTTTTTTACCACCCCATAACTTTCTTGTTTGTGGTATGAATGCTCTGTAGACAGAATATAGGGGCCTTTGGATATGACAGTTACACTGCAATATTGAAGATTTATGGGCTAACCATGGAGAAAACCAGGCATATCTACTTCATTATAATAAAGTCTGAATTTATAGTATTTTGTGTATAATGACTGCTAGTGTAAGATGTGTGAATCATACTGACAAAAGTACCAAATTATATTAAGGCTACATATTGTGATAAATAAATAAATAACACCTGATATCCCTTGATTTTACATGAGGAAAAGGCACCACTACTCTGCATATTTTTGAGCTTTCTTTGCTCCCACCACACCTGATTCAACTAATCATCTCATTAACAAGTCCTTCTGAGTTGCAAGGTGCATGTTAAAGCTAAAACATTCAGGGCAGGATTGTCTCCAGGACCAAGATCATTAATGTGTTCAGGATATTGCATGATTACCATGCTACCTCATAGCCAACTTCTCCTGAAAGTATTTGATGGCACACCATCATGCCAGAGAATACTTTTCTACAGCCCAAGCTGGGGGCTTTATATACCAGTACTTGGCAGATGGTCTTATTTGCAGTACTTCTCTAATACTTCTCTACAGACACTAAACAAGTTGTGTCTGTGTCAGCAATGGTTTCAACTTAGTCGCTGAATGCATTCATTAGGAGTGTCCACAAACAGATTTACACCACATTCCAAATTATTATGCAAATTGTAATTGTATTTTTTGTTTTCATTTAAAGTAACAGATGGTATTGTGTCTCAGGGATCTTTGGATCACCGAAATCGATCTCAGACAACTGTGATAGTTTGCCAAATGAGACCAATTAAAGGAAAACTACTTAAAAAGGAGTCTCACAAACCTCAGTGTGTAGGATCCTCAAGAGGCTTGCTGTTGTGCATAAACCAAAAATTCAGCCACTCCTTGCCAATGCTCACAAGCAGAAACAACTGCATTAGGCCCAGACATACATGAAGACTTTTCAAACAATCTTGTTTACTACAGAGCACCAAGTAACCCAAAATGGATGGAGTAGAGCTGGCCACCATGTCCCAACAATACTGCGACATCAGCAAGGAGGTGGCAGAGTCATGTTTGGTGCCAGAATCATGGACAGCCGGTAGGCCCCTTTAGGGTCCCTGAGGATGTGCAAATGACCTTGGCAATGTATATGGAGTTTCCAACTGACCACTGTCTTTCAGGGTACAAAAATAAGAACTGTAACAAAATCATCTCCATGCAAGAGGATGCACCATCTCATATTGCAAACAATACCTCAGTGTCATTGACTGTTATGGGCATTAATGGAGACAAACTCTAGGTGTGGCCACCTTCCTCCCCGACCTCAACCCTATTGAGAAACTCTGAAGTATCCTCAAGCAAAAGATCTATGAGGGTGGGAGGTAGTTCACATCAAAAAAGCTGGCTATTGTAGGTTATTCTGACATCCAACAAAGGAATTCAAGCAGAAACTGTCCAAAAACTCTCAAGTTCAATGGATGCAAGAACTGTTGAGTATGTTTATAAATTCTTATTCCTCATCTGATGAACCTCCTGATACAGAAAAGCTTGCTGAGGAAAGTAAAACTTCACTGGTGAAACAAGGGATCAGGGACAGAGGCAGAATAATGGCTCTATATTTAAACTAAGCTCCTTTAACCTTGTTAATGACAAAGAAGCAAGACCATGTACCTGCGATGTTCTCTAAAAAAGCACAGCTCTGGCTTCTTTTTCAACACAGGGTCCAGCAGAGTTCATGTTGTTGCTAGATACAAAAGATCTTTGAGGAACTTCAGGATGAAACTATGGAGGAATTTCTTATGGTGCTTCAAGGAACCTTCAAAACCAGAACAATGGTTTCTTTAAAGTTCCTTAAAGCACCTTAAGAGGTTCGGCCACAGTTTGAAGAACCTGCAAATGTTCCACAAGGATCTTGTAATTTTCATAGTTTGGGGACACAGAACTGAATCATATGGACAGGGCGGAAAATCAGAGACCGAGCTTCTCAAATCAGAGCTCAGATTCAACTAAAAGACAATACATCTATCTATCTATCTATCTATCTATCTCTCTCTCTCTCTCTCTCTCTCTCTCTCAGACACACACACACTATTATAATGTTTAGGCACCTGATAACACTATTTAAACTTGTGTCTCTGATCAATAAGAGAGAGTTTAAGTTAGAAATTCCAGACCTCGTTAGAACAGATGCAGGTAAACAGAAATAAATTCTAATTCTGAAGAAAGTAGCTCAGATCTTGTGAGCAAGTTTGAAGAACAAAGCTTGATTCCAGATGTCTCCTTGACACCTGAGTCAGCACCTGTGTTCAATTCCATCAGCAGAGCACCTGATTTAACATCAGACCATGTTTTGCATGAGAAAATAAACATAAATAATACCAAAATAATAATAAAATAAAAAGAGCTTTGGAAATGGCTTAATGAACATGATGGATATATTACACACACAGCAAATCTATACAATCTTAATCAGTTATGAAAAAAAATGCATCCAAAATAAAAAAAAAAATGAAAAAACAAAACAAATGCAACCCTTTTTCATTTTTACTAAAAAATGCAGCAATTATGTAATTTTGTATAAGATTTGCTCCAAATTGATAATGTTGTTTAATATGCTAACGCGAGACTTTTATAATTATTTTTAAATTTAAAATATAAAATAATATTGAATTAAGTTTTTTACTCACCAATCAGGAGGAATATCGTATCCCAAAACGCTCGATACATCTTTCCAGGGCTTTGCGTCTCGCGCTGAAGTGTAATTCCAGTTTAAGCGTGTTTCTCCGTCTGCATGGAGAAACGCACGCGCGCTTTATACTTAAAGGAAAGCGAAGGAAAAGCTACGACGGGGCTGCAGTTCCCCAAACAGCTTTCCATAACAGTGGCGCGGGTTAAAGCGTGCTTCTGGCGGCCTCACAAACAGCCATGCGTCCATTAACGTCTATTAAAGTTGACGTCAGGATTAAGGTGAGCGTGCACTCTGCTCACTGATTCACCTCCTGTCACACAAACTGCACACCACACTACTGTTACCCAATTAAACCACACACCCTTCCCTTCACTGTGTGTGCAGGAGAGAGTGAGTGAGGGAGGGAGGGAGGGATCACTTAGCTCATTGGTCTGTTTCCAATTCTTTTAAATACAATGTAAAAAATAGCCAATCAGAAGAATCTTATTATGATAATTCAGTATTTCTCAGTTCCCAGCTTCAATACCTAAACTTAAACTTTGCATTTGGGCCTTCATTAGAATCCTTGAGCCCATCAACCCCATTTATAAACCCCTATGCAAGTCTTTTTCAGCATCAAATACTAGTTTATTTTCATGAAAAATATATAGCAAACTCTTCTCAAACACATTAATATAAATTAAATTATTAATTAAATTAAACAAGTACCAGTACATCCCCATTTCATATAGTGGTGCTTGAAAGTTTGCAAGCCCTCTAGAATTTCCTTCATCAGATTTTCACACCTTAAAAGTAGACGAGGAGAACTAACTCAAACAAAATCAAGCAAGACAAAAAATATTACATTTGCTTATTTATTGGATAATGATTCAATATGACACATCTGTGAGTAGCAAAAGTATGTGAATGTTTAACACAGGAGCAGATCCAGACCTTTCAAACAGCCGGGGCTTAGGTCAAATATCCAGAACAATGCTCATCTCTGAAGATTTATTTACCCAATTTATTGCCAGTTTATAGTATTTATTTACAGCAGCAATATGGGCTCTTTTTCAAGGCATGTGAGATAGAATTCCAAAAAGAATCAGTATATTATATGTGTAAAACATAATAGTTGCTGAATCTCAGAATGAAATGACAGATCCCAAATAATGCTAAATTAACAGTCTTCAAAATGAAAAAGCTTGCAGAATAATGTTTGCTCTTTACATTTTTATTATATAAAATGTCTGCACAGAACAGCAAAACCAGTACCAGTTCCACAAATGGTACCAGCTGAGGTGTGTTCACTGTTTTTAATTTTACATTTTGTTAGAAACAGCTAAAGAGGCTCTGGTATTTTTCCTATTTCTCCTGATCTAGTGTTTTTCAGAACTCCAGCAACAACAACCACAACAACAATCTAAAGCAAAACTGCCACTACTGTTTTTAAATCATTTGTTAAAATGACTTAGAAGGTGATCATTTATTTACCCAGAGTTTTTTAAGAATGTTGATTTTGCGATTTCCAATCTGAGAATTTTATTTAGTTTATTTAATTATGTAACACCCTAAATACTGCCTAAATAACAGGCAGGGCCCTGGGTTCCCAAAGACATGGGTACTGACTGTTGTATTTTGGTGTTTTGATTTTGTGTTAAAAACTCACCTTGGTATGTTCTAATAAAATGAACATAAACCTTACTTTACTTTATTCCAAAACCAAAACAATACACACAATACATAAAGCAGTACTTAGTCAAATAAAAGAAATGCTGTTGGACCCAATTTAAGCATTCACAAATTTACTCAAATTGTGGCAATAATTAAAAGAAATTTTACAATCAGAAATAAGAAATATGCACTTGAATGATTAATATCTGTGGACTACTGGCAATATAGTGTAATATATCAAATGTAATTTGGTACAGTAACTGATACCAAATGGTTTCTCTCTACAGTGGTGGGTAATAGGCTCTGGGAAATGGTGAAAGAGTCAAACACAGCTACAGGCGCAACAAGCTCTGGCAGCTCCCAGGATCACTGCCCGAAGATACGCACAGATACACGCATATAAACAGATCCTTTAGAGCCTGAAGTTAGAGTGCAAACTATAAGAATACCTTATAAAAGAAAGAAGTGAATTAGGGTGTGTGAGCAGTGTATAGCTTAAATTCTGTTTGCATAAGCCACCCCCTTGCTCCGTCCATGGATTAGCAGATAATTTGAATTTGAAGAGATTTCTGAGGATCTTTGAAAAAGGGTTGTTGATGATCATCAGGCTGGAAAAGGTTATAAAGCCATATCTAAAGAGTTCAGATTCCAACTCTGTCTTACTGTGGACTGGCAGAGACAGAAGAAATTCAAGACCATTATTTTCCTCTCCAGGAGTGCTTGACCAACAAAAATCTCTTCAAGAACAAGACATAATCGTCCATGAGGTCACAAAGGAACCCAAGTTAACGTGTAAGCAACTAAAGGCCTTTCTCACTTTAGCAAATGATAATGTTCATGAGTCCACCATCAGAACACTGTGCAAGGCAGTGTTGCAAGGAGGAAGTTGTTGCTCTCCAAAAACAACATTACTCCCCATATGCAATTTGCTAAAGATCACATGGACACAAGGCTATTGGAACGATGGTTATGGACAAATAAAATCAAAATGTATATTTTGGTTTAAATGAGGTTTAAATGGATTCATTACATTCTTAGAAAGGAAATCACTTCATTCCAGCATAAAACCCTTATCCCATCTGTGTAATATTGTGGTGGTTGTATCATGGTTTGGGCCTGTTTTGCTGCATCTGAGCCAGGACCGCTTGTCATTATTGATGAAACAATGAATTCTGAATTATACCAGCAACTTCTAAAGGAAATTTCTAAAGGACATCTGTGAACTGTGAACTGAATTCAAGGGAACATGAGTTGTGAAGCATGACAACAACCCTAAGCATACATGTTGTTCTACCAAAAGAAGTAGAGGCTAAAAGCTAATGTGCAGGAATAATCAACACTTGCTGGAAATGTTTAGTTGCAGTTATTGCTCTATGAGGGGGTCACACTAAATACTGAAAGCAATGGTTCACATTTATTACATTTCATTTATGGCATTTAGCTGATGCTCTTATCAAGAGTGACTTAAAAATTACTCCTATTACAGAGGTGGGACAGAGTATTGTGAAGAGTCTTGACCAAGGGCAAGAATCTGTGTTGCATAGCATAGTTGCCAAGACTGGGAATTGAACCCTATGTCTCCCACGTGGTGTGGCATTATCTGTTGTGCCACACCAACCACCTTACATACTTCACATACTTTTGTCACTCACAGAAATGTAATATTGTATCAATTTCCTCAATAAATGAGCAGGTTTTTGATTTGTTTATCCTTACCAGCTTTTAGTAAAATCTGATTTAAGGTCAATTTTATGTAGAAATTTGGAACATTTTAAAGGGTTCATAAAATTTCAAACCTCACTATATGTGCTCTCATTCCTTATGCTGAATGTTTAGTTTAAATCAGTAAAGCAACTCAGTGTGTCACTGCTCCTTGGTAAAAAAAACTGGTAATTAAACATTTATTTTTAAACAAACCTTTTTTAAAGTCAGCCCAAACTTCAACCAACCTTTCTATTCCAGACAATATATGAAACCTGTATGAACTACATATATATGGAAGAAATCTCACGACTGTTGCTGTTAACCTTTAGGCTACTCTAATCCAAATTGAGTGAGTGACAGCTATGTGATCTAAACGTTCCTATATTTGGTGAATCCTCCTGTCTGGAAGGCTTCAGGTAGCTTCAAGTGGACTTGGCACCTGGACTTGTGCTCTATTCCTGGCCTTGGCATTGTCCGTGTGTTACATGGACCAAGTGGTTTATGCAGGTTAGAAGTATCACTGAACACTTTATTTGTAGCTCCTAATTCTGATTCTGATTAGTGCTAAAAATATCCATTTCTGTGTCTGTATTTGGGAACTGAAAATGAGTGTGGTGTAGATGAGAGGTGGCTGTGGCCAGTTCATTTTCTGTTAAATGTACATTTAAAAGCCCACCAAACAGAAACTATTAAAGCCCTCATTACAGAGAACTGCAGAATATCACAAGTACACTACCCCCTATTATTAGATTTAATTAGTTAAAATAGTTTATTAATAATTAGTCATATCTGAAATAATTTAAGTATTAAATGCTTACAGAGAGCCATGGTGTCTGGATGGAAAGGTTTGGAACAGTAGCCAGTCTACCCATGAGTGGGCACCCTTCCAAAATCCCTTTAGAGTAAGGCATTAAATTATCCAGGAAGTGACAAAGAATGCAAGAACAACATGTATAAAACTGCAGGCTTCTCTTGACTCAGACTCAACCAACAGAAATCACTGGGCAAGAACAGCATCATATCAAAATAGCATGGTGGAAAATACTGCCAAGAAAGAAAAATATAAACACTTAAGGTTGCCCAAGAGAAAACTTGATGATTCTCCTGTTCTGGAACAATGTGGAGAGATGAATCTAAAATGGAGCTCTTTGGCAAACACTGGCCTCATATGTCTCCTGAAACCCAAAACTGCTTTTCAAAATAGGAAGCGCATAACTGTGAAACATGGTGGTGGTTCAGTGAAGGTTTGGGGATGCTTTGATGCATCAGGAATGGGACACGTTGTTACCACTGAAGTAACTATGGATTCCAGAAAATAACAGGTTATATGGACATGAGCTGATGCTTGATCCAAAGCACAAACGCAGACTACCTTGCAATGGTTAAAATGATACATTTCTCTATTTGGAATGGCCTTGACAAATTCAGAACTTAAACCCAACTGAGATGTAGCAGGTCCTGAAATACAGAAACCAGGTGGGAAAGCTCAAAAATGACACTGATCTAAAGCAGTTCTATAAGGAAGAGTGGGCCACTGTACTGTGATACTAATGGACAACTACAGATGGGTGTAACCTGCCATTGAAATAAAGGGAGAAATCACTTTTTCACACAGGGAGCTCAGGGGGAATATAATTTCAAAATAAATACATAAAATGTGTGTAATGTTATATATTTGTTTGAAATACCAAATACCACACAACACTGTGTATGTATATTTGAATTTGAATACAAAACTGTATTTCTACAGATACATTATTCATTATTACCATTTGAACACTATAAAGACCCCAACAACTGCTGGAAAAGGTAAATTATTGCACTTATTTTAATATATTTATATTGATAAAAATGGGAAAAAGTGTGTGAATATGCATATACGTATATTAAGGTTAAACTGACAGTCAAATGATGTTCAGTGTTTAAAGTTTGTTTCTTCTAATGGACTTGAGCTAAAACTTTAATATAGCCAGCCTCCCTTATAGCAAAAGGATTCTAGATCATTGTTTCTCAACCTTTGGGCAGGGGACCACCAGTGGGCTGTGAAACACTCTCTAACGAGCAGGCTCATCTCTAGGTGGAGCCGGTAAGGCCACATTAAATCATGAAAGGCTACATGAAAATAATAATAAAATAAATAATAATATAATATAATGATATATAATAATAATATAATAAATAATAAAAAATAAAAAAGTAAAAAAAACAGTGATAAGTAGTGTTCAAATGATAAACATTATATAATCATTAATAAAAATGCAAAAAATAATAACATTGCAGAAGTAACAAGGGAAGTTAAATCTGATCAATTTAACATTATCATGAAAAAAATTTATATCAGGCGTGGTAATTTTCTTTCCCACTTGTCTGTATATTTGTCCTGTTAATTTTCTAAAATACATGTTTCTGTTCATTTACAATCTGTTAGAGAATATTAAAGATAGCACACACAAGAATAATCCGGGTGGTCCAATGGTGGGTGAAGTCAGCGGATCAATATATGTTTGCTGATATATGGTTGCCAACAAGTATTAAAATATTTAGAGCTCCAGGTCAAAACTAATGATACATTTTTGATTGGCCTAAAACCAGTCCTTAAAACAACATATAAACATACAGAATATCTAAGGGAATATAAGTGATTTATTGGTTGGGCATATAATTACAGATTTGCCACAGTAAATCTCTCTTGCCACCTACTGGCTAAACAAAAACACTGCAAAATTCTGCAAGAGAAAATAGAACCTTGCAGGGTGAACTCCAGCCTTTCTATTTTAGTTACCTGTGCAATGTACTGTAGAACATTTTTGTGACTGTCTAACCAAATAGACATCAAAATGTTACCTATTAAAATAGATCCAGTTACTTTGTATCTTTGCTTCTTTGTCCTCATCATGTATTATTTCCACTCCTCCTCACTTACAAATCCTGATATTGTACTTGTGTATAAATGCACACACAGCTTTCCTAGTCCCTGCAAAGAAATACTGCCAATACAAAATGACACTGTGGAGAAACATGAACCTATTTGCACCATGCCTGATGCCAGGCTACTACACAGTGTGGATCAGTGGAAATGTGTTCTCTAGAATAATGGCGCTCATTCCAATACTTTTGTGATGAGCTGGGAAGTTCAGATTGAGATCACTAATGCTCTTGCCACTAAATGCAGTCAAATTCTCACCAATGCTCCTAAAATCTAGAACGGCAAAAGCAGGATCAATTCTTTTTATAGCCTTGATTTTAGAAGAAATAATACATGAACAGGTGTCCCATTACTTTTGTCCATATAGAATATTATTTCCTTGTTGTTCAGATATCCTGGTTCTCAATTTGGAGCTTAAACATTTAAGCTGTTGTGGGTTTATGGCAAAAATTATGAATTAGAAAAGTACAATCAGGTCAAAATCAGAATAAATACAGTCAAAATTGTTCTGACCAAAGTCAGAGTAAATGCAGAAAATCCATGAGGAAAAGTTGAGTATGAGATGTATGAGATGAGATAAGGCTGAGACCACTAGAAGGACTTATCCGAGGGATTTTGTACCCAAACCAGGAACATCAGATGAGCCAATAGTATTGAAACAATGGGTCATTTTTGCATCCTGAAAGGGTCATTTTGACATCAATAGATAAGTGTCTCCTCAGCAGCTTATGTCATGGACATTCTGTATGTACACAGGATACATAGATTATACATATCTATACGCTAGTGATTAACTGTAATTTGTGCCTCGAAGATCCTCTTCAGGCAGAAGCAACACACAGGGGATTTGGGATTTTGTGTTAGGAGGGGAATTGATAATGCAAGTATGTACAGTATGTGTGTGAGAGAGAGAGAGTGTGTGTGTGTGCGCGTGTGTGCGCGCGCGCGTGTGTGTGTGTGTGTGTGTGTGTGTGTGTGTGTGTGTGTGTGTGTGTGTGTGTGTGTGTGTGCGCTTCTACTCAGTCTCTGGCCTCCATACCGCTTATCTGTTTAAAGACAAACATTCATGGCCTCTACACAATGATACAGCGTCTACACGATTCTAACAGTGCATTCAAAGCAATTTCACTCAAAATGATTCTGAATATGGTTACATATATTGTAATTATGATTAAAAAGACAGGAGGACAGGACCCATATTCTTACAATTATGAACACCTTCTTATTTATACATTCCCTTTTATCAGCTCTTCTTATACAGGAGCACTATGGAGTTCTATAATTACAGACTGTATTTCATCTGTTTCTCTGCATACTTTGTTATCCTCCTTTCACTCTGAACCTCAATGGTCAAGCTACTGGAGTGTTTAAACCCCTCATTGTCACTGCTGGACTAGTCTAGAATAGTCCACCATCCAGAGATATTCAGCCAACAGCATCCTGTGGACACTGATGACGGACTAGAAGATGACCAAAACAAACTGTGCAGAAACAGATGAGCTTAAGTCTCTATGAGCTTAAGACTTTACATCTACAAGGTGGAGCAACTAGGTAGCAGTGTGTAATAAAGTGAACAGTGAGGGACACAGTGTTTAAACACTCCAGCAGCATTGCTGTGTCTGATCCACTCATACTAGCACAACTAACAAAGTGTCACTGCAGTGCTGATAACTTTGTGGTGAGAACGTTTTGGTGGTCCTGTGGGGTCCAGACAATTGGATATCAGGGAGAAAGTAGGCTAATAAAGTAGGCAGAGAAACAGATTTTATAAACTTAAAAAATCTTGGGAACAACAAGTTATTCAACTGTAATATGTTCTATTTATTCTGTTTTGAGATTTGTTAACTATGTTGAAACACATTCTGGATATTATCAGTATTAGAATGTAATTCTTGATGTCCTACAGCTTTCTCAGTTTCTTTGGATCCAGTAGTCATGATTCCACCTCTGCATGGGGCTTAACACAAGAACAAATCACGAGGCTCTGTCTGGAGACAGGCTCTGACGTCAGTAAGGTAGATCTGTTAGTGTAAGACTACACTGGACTTCTGGGAACTGTGAAAGGCTGATGTGAAGACTACATATAAATGTCATTTTCACCACTTGGAGATGGAGTTGATGATCAACAACAAGGCTACTTATTACGTTGTATCACACACACCTAACTCTGCATGCTCTCTCCCTGTCTGCCTCTCTCTCTCTCTCTCTCTCTCTCTCTCTCTCTCTCTCTCTCTCTCACACACTCACACACATACACACACACACACACTTACACACACTCTCACTCACACACACTTACACACACAGCCTTCCAAAGAGAGTCAAGTTGCAGTCCTGGATCTACACTCAGTTGGTTCTTGGTTCCTTTATTTACTTTAAAAACTCCAGCATGAGCTCACATGGGCAAGACCGTGGCAAGGAACAGAAGGTGAGTGAAGTTAAATGAAAGATGCTGGCATTGTGATAAAACAGTAAGTGAAAAATTATATTCATAAATAATTCTTAAATTATATCTATATTTATTCATTTGGTCAAAGGAACATTATGTACCATTCGCTACTCTTGCTGTCTTGTTTTTTCAGGACTTATCCTTTCTGAAAACCAGCCAGCTGCTTAATCTTATGTGGCCTAGCTCAAACACATTTTGGGATTATTACATTGCAAGAGTTTTAATACGCATCAATCTGCTAATAAGGCCATAGAAAGAGGGCTATTCACATGTTCTTTCTTTGTAGGCCAATAAGGACTAAGGTTTCCACACAATTTACAGTGTGAACTAGTCATTGTGTGTTTAAATGGTAAATAGTGTTATATGGACCAAACTATACTGGCAGGTATGGTCAAGCATTTGAAAATCATGAATTTAGCAAATCATGTTTGTGTGTTTTATGGTGTGCTATATACTGTTGATGTCACACAAAAGCCTTGTATCTCGAAAACTGGAACTTTACAGGAGAAGGAAAAAGCCTACTTAACTTTCAGCATAAAGAGATCTCTCTCTCTCTCTCTCTCTCTCTCTCTCTCTCTCTCTCTCTGTGTGTGTGTGTGTGTCTGTGCACAGGGACATATTGGCACTCTGGCTTTAATGGTGGCTTCTGCTGCAGTTGGGGGAACTGTACAGTACGGCTATAACCTTGGCATTATGAATGCACCTACTGTTGTGAGTATGGGGCAGAGAGACTGTATTCACATATGGTTGTATTGTTGCTGGTATTTGTCTTTTTCCCCCAAGTCTCTTTTATAAAGACTACACGTATCTCTTATTTATGTATATTTGATTATGAACAAATGTTCTTTTCCTGTTTTTATTGTACCTTTCTGTAGCATATTTTCCATTGTTGTTCCTGCAGTACATTCAGAACTTCATTAATGAGACCTTCCAGGAGCGTTGGGCAATCCAGTTAGAGGTCTATGAGGTTACGCTTATATGGACCTTCATAGTTTCTATCTTCTCACTGGGTGGCCTTATAGGAGCTTTGTTGGCCGGTCCCATGTCCATTCACTTTGGGAGGTACAGCTTAAACCTGTGTTTCAGATGTAATTAGCCTATATTTGATTGCATACATATTTGATAACATGAAACATGCTTCCTCTGATAATTACTTACTGTTGTCATGTCTCTAAGGAAGAAGACTATGTTGCTTAATAACATATTTCTAATGTCAAGTGCACTGTTGGCTGTGACAAGTCGAGAAGCTCGCTCTTTTGAGATGATCATCATCTCCAGATTTCTGGTTGGCATCAACGCAGGTGCGTAGATTAGAAAAATAAGTCTGTATTCAAGCTGTATTATCACAACACTTGTCCTGCCCTCACCTATGTTGTTTTCTGAATAACCCTTCATGATAATGTCATGCAAATGGAACATCTGTATTACTATACACACCAAAATAAATCAGGCAATCAACTGCTGTTTGATTGCAGGTGTCAGTATGAATGTGCAGCCAATGTATTTTGGTGAAAGTGCACCAAAACACTTACGAGGGGCTGTGTCCCTTTCCTCTGCTGTCTTCACCTCTTTTGGGTTGGTTGTGGGACAGGTAGTGGGTCTGAGGTGAGTCCAGTAGAGACACTTATAAAATCACCTATATGTATACAGTATATACAGTATATATGAATTTACTCATGTTGATTCTATTCGATTTAAAACCAAAGTTTTAGTTTGTGTTGAACTTGTTTAATTGCTGAAATGTGGCATATGATAGGATATCTGTCACTATGATGTTGTGTTATAACTGGCTCTTTAGTATATGTTATATGTATATATTTCAGGTTGTACTTGTGGGGAATGACAATGTGGCCTTATGACATGATGCATGATAAATTAAAATGAATGAATAAAAACAAATGTCAAGTTTATACTTACATGACTGCCTATTCTTTTACATATTACATGTAACAATTAATGTTTTACAACTTTCTGTAGGGAATTGTTGGGTTGTGAGTCTTGCTGGCCATACCTGTTAGCCAGTAATGTTGTCCCTGGCTTCATCCAGCTACTCACACTACCATGGTTTCCAGAGAGTCCCCGGTACCTTCTCATTGACCGTGGCGACAAAAGCGCCTGCCTAAAGGGTAAGACGTCAATAGTCAAAGGTCAAAAGGTCATACAGTGTGACATTAATGTCTAATAAACTGAATTCCATGAAACTCTTCCCATCCCAGATAGCAAACATATTTGGTCCAAATCTGGGCCATTTCTAGCACTTACAGCTCATATATGTGGGTCACATTTTGCCCAGACATTTACTGCTTTCAACATACAGCTATCTCATGAACTGCACACTCACCATTTGTCAGACCTCTGAGACTTGAAATATGTTTGAACTATACACTGAAGCTGTGTTTGTAAGTGTCTGTTTCTGTGTTGTGTAGCACTGAGGCAGTTGCGAGGCTGTGAGGTGCAGAGAGCAGAGCTGGATGAGATGCTACAGGAGAAAGCAGAGGCTGATGGCAGAAGAGCTCAAAAGCCCTGGGAACTTTTATCTGACCGCAGCATTCGCTGGCAACTCATCTCTGTCTCAGTGCTGAGCAGTGCTATGCAGCTGTGTGGTAATGACTCAGTGAGTGAGCACAGCCCTTGACTCTATGTCTTCTCATAGCAGTGTAGCTGAGAGTAGGACAATAATGATAAATGCAGTTATGATGAGAACCATCTGAAATAGTTGAGGTTTGGGAGATGATCTCACCTGAAAGTCATTTTTTCTACAATATACCCAGTGTAGGATTCAAGGATTCAGACACCCAATTAGTGAAATAAGCTGTGCACCTGTTACTGAAACAAGGAATCAGTTGCACCTTAAAATCTCCATAGATTCTTTTTGTAGAGTGGGCCACTGAGGAGAAGTTGCACATATGCCTGGTATTGGGCTGTGGAACAATGGAACTCCATTCAAAACATTGGGATGATTTTGGGATGAGTTGAAGTGGTATTTGTGATCCAAAGCTAAATATCCAAACACCAGTCATGGAAGGTAAAAAAAAATCATAATACAATATATTCTACCTCTACCTCCTATATCTGGAATCTCTTTTTATACTGTAGTGAGCAGTTCTTTGGAGAAATCCAAAAGTTCTAGACTTCTATCTATCCTCAAACAGCATGATATGTTGAGGTGTGGTCTGAACACACAAGCCTAGGATCAAGCTTCATAGCATGTCATAACAGGGTTTTTACAGTATAAATGTTTCCCTATTAGTTAGTACAGTAAGCGGAAACTGCAGGGAACGTTTTTGTTGCACAACAGGACATCACTGCACTTTGTTTTGAGAAGATCCATACATATTCTCGTCCAGTTTTAGTTCTGTGTGGGTGATGTAAATTCATAATGTCATTTGAATTATTAATGGGCTTTATTTCAGTGTGATAGTCAGCAGCCCTGCAGGAGGCTGAAATTTGAGATCTGGTATTAATTTTTAAGAGGATGCAAACAGTCATTTGTTTCTATCAGAATTGCATGTGGATACAGCTTAAGTGTGACAGAAAATGTTCTGTAATGTGAAACTCTAAACTTAATCATTAAGTGATACATCTATGGTCAATGCATCTGCTGAAATGTTGAGTAATTCAGGGCCCCCAAGTAAAAAACAACTGACTGATAATTAACTGCATACAGTACATACCACAACATAAGCAGTGGGTGACTCAGTAAGCTGTGCTGCAAGAATAAACAGCAGAATCACCTTGTTCTTATGTTCATTCTCTCTCTGCCATACTGCTGATTCAGTGTAATGCTCTAGAGCAGTGTTACCTAACCCTGGTCCTGGAGGCACTCCTGTATTTGCACAGTTTAGTTTTAGAATTCAGTTTTACAGACATTTTAATCAGACAATTATGCATATTTCTTTTTTCACAGATTTACTTCTATGCATCCTATATATTTCAAGAAGCAGGTATATCTGCTGAACATACCCAGTACGTGACCATTGGCACTGGAACCTGTGAATTCACTGCCTGCATTCTGTGTGTAAGTGTTTAACAGGAGTTAATCGGCTCTCATGTTATGTAACTGTCCTTTGAAAGGGAAAAAGGCAACCCCTAAAGAGCCTTGATTTCTGGCATGTGTGATTTCATTAAAGCTAAATGTTAGACTGATTCATCAAACCTAGACAAGTCTTTACAAAGCCAAGACTGAATTTTACTAGGGGGTTCTACATTTTAATAGGGGGGTTTACAGTTTACTAGGGGGTTCTAGGCTGCCACAGTTAAAATGTTCTAATTGTGTGTAATTGTAACAGCACGAAAACAAGTTTATATATGCTGAATTTCAGACTGAGGTTTAGATGGAGCAGGTTTATTAAAAGATAATGTATTTCCTTTGTGTGTGTGTGTGTGTGTGTGTGTCAGAACCTGCTGATAGAACGTCAAGGCAGAAGGCTGCTTTTGATGGGCGGTTATGCACTCATGACAGGTTGGGCAATAGTCTTCACTGTGGCTCTTTCATTTCAGGTACGCACTATTAAACTGTAAGCAGGATAAGCCCTTTATCTGAACGAACACTCTCCCACAGACAGTGCCATGAGATCATGAATATACTGTATATAAATGGTATATAAATATGAACTATGGGCTAATTGGTTACATTTCTAATCAATCTATTACTATTGTTATTTCAGATATACTGTACTGAACTGAATGTACATTGTTCACTTAAAGCCTTATGCTTAATCTGAGCCACCAGATTTGTATTTCTCACTATTAGAGAACTATTATTAGGCCTATAATAATATTTATAAACTTTATAAAGCAATAAAAATAATAATACTTAATAAAATAATGAAAGTCAAAGACAAAGTTTCTGTTACTGTAAATAAGACCCCAGACTACCTAAGGCATACCTTAAAATTTTTACATAAGTCTAGTATTGTAGAACTGTGGAACGTGAAAGCACCATGCAGTTTGGGCACCCCAGGTTTTTAAGCTTTCATATAACTTTTAACAAGATCTCAGACCTTAATTAGCTTGTTAAGGCTATGGCTTGTTCAGAAAAACCTAGGACATGCAAGTTTCAAAGTTTATAAATATATGACTCCTCAAACCTCAACTCAACATTAAGCTGCCATAGGCTCCTCTAAGCAGCTGCCTAGCACTCTTAAAATTAATATTATTGATGTCCATAAAGCAGGAGAAGGTGGTAAGGAGATACAACACAAAGCATTTTCAAGGAGCTGATTCATCAGTTTGTAATGAAAATCTCCCCTAGCTGGCTATGTGTTTACAAGCTGTAACCCTTGCCAAAATAGGGGGTTACTACATACTGGCCATGCAGGGTGCAGTTCCATAACCTTTAGAAATAAAGTCATCTTTCACTCTCTTGGCTATTCACAGAAAAGAAATTTGCCCAAAAGTTTGCATAAAAGGTAACAATTAGTATTCATTTGGAAATGTGAAATTATTTAATTTTTTAAGTATTACATCATACTACCATGTGTGCTTCTTTAGAAGTTGGTGGAATGTTTGTCCTTCTTAATACTTGTGGCCCTTAAAATCCCAGTTTGGAAGAAAAATCTTTTTATGATGGTTCATTGTGCTAAACATTTATGGACACCTCTGAATGCACTCAGCTGATTTAAATCGTACCCATTGCAAGAGATCCACTGTCAATAGAATAAGACTCTCTGAAGCAAATAAGCATGAAAGTACTGGCACAATGCCTAATACCAGGTGTGAGTTTGAGGGGTATAAAGCCACCCAGCACTGAGCCATGGAGCAGTGGAACTGTGTTCTCTTGAATGAAAATGCTCCATCCAATACATTTGGGATGAGTTGGGGATGATTTGGGGAGGTGATCATCCCACATCCTGTCCTCACTAATGCAAAACTAGAAGCAAGCCTTCCCTCGATAGTGGAAATTTACTTCAGCACACTTCAACAAAATCATAAACTCTTTCAGAAAAAACATGAACGAGCAGGCCTCCCAATAATGTTGTACATATAATGTTTTATGTGAGGGTATTCATGTTAAGAACCATATTTCACAGATTAGGTATTTAATCAACATTTCTGATGAAATTTTATTTTAGAACCTAGTGCACTGGATGCCCTTCCTGAGCATGACTTGTGTCTTCACCTACATCCTCAGCTTTGGGATGGGGCCAGGTGAGTCCAACTGTAGCACTCTTAATAAAACAAGTCACAGATTATTTTTGAATGATGTCATAAAAAACTATTTTGGTTCCTGAATTACACTCATTATCAAAACAATTGGAAGTTATAGGGTAGAAGCACAGAAGTAAGTTTGAGATTGCAATGCTACTGGGAAGGAAGATAAAGATGATCAGGAACAATGAATGACTAAAACTTTAAACTAATATGGGCATTATTTATTGAGACAGAAATAGCATCTCTTAGTATGGCATTGGGCTGCCCTGCCAGACATTGTAGAGTTTCCTAATGGTGCGATAATCCATCTATGCAGCTTGAATATTCTCACTCAGCTCCTGCAGATTTTGTGGCAGGGATGGAGTGATGATAGCGTGTCCAATAGCATCCCTCTCATTTTCAGTTGGGGATAGGTCATCTCCATTGGTTGTTTCAACCAAAGAGAAAGTGATTCGTCACTGAAGATGGCCCACTGCCATTCTGAGTGATTCCATGACATTCTGGCATGACACCACTGCAGTCTTTGGTGACATTGATGTAGTATTAAGGGCAGTCGATGTAACTGCCATCTGCCAGTGGTGTTGGAACTAAGAGGATCTCTCATGAAGAGCATCACTGATCGCTGACTGTCTGAAATCATGGCTGCTGGCTCACTCCGAATGTCAGACAGCTTTTGAGTTCTCCCTCTCTGTGGTTCATATAGGTCTCCCAGATCATCTTATCACTACTTTTATTCACTGCCAATAACATGTGATAGTAATATCTGTATGATTGGTACGGCACGTGATACATCAATACATCAACACAACAGAATGAGACAAAATGGCAAGCACATGCAACAGGGTGACCTTATAGTCAGTCAGGTCCAGTGGTAAGTTCCATTCTTGCTTACTTCCCATGCATGGCCAAACGTGAAACTTGAATCATTTCCATGTCTCACGGTGTCAAACCTACCAACCCACTTTCATTAGTGTCAGTTCTTTGTGCAACAAATTGATTTATTGTGAGTGTATTTAACCTGGAGTCTATTTGATTGTCTGACCTTGATTTAAACACACTTAATAACTGGATTGTGAATGGGTGGGGCTAAACTCCCATATGGTGTATGAGAGAATATAATTTTTTTGTGAACATAAAAACACTAAATTCAATTTTTTTTACAATATTAAACTTAACAATATGAAAAGAAAATAACCCTTTAAAACAGTTCTTCACACATTACTAACACAAATGTCTAAAAGGTACTTATGCACTGATCAGCCATAACATTAATACCACCAGCCTAATATTGATTAGAACCTTTCTGCTCTGACAGCTTTGACACTTTTAGGCATGGACTCCACAAGACATGTAAAGGCATGCTGTGGTATTTGGCACTTAGGTGTTAGCAGCAGATCGTTTAAGTCCTG
The DNA here is from genome assembly GCA_034509495.1 of Acestrorhynchus altus. NCBI lineage: Eukaryota > Metazoa > Chordata > Actinopteri > Characiformes > Acestrorhynchidae > Acestrorhynchus > Acestrorhynchus altus. The sequence goes on along the minus strand of CM067504.1, from coordinate 36,177,178 downwards.
TAAGTTGGGAGTTGGCGTCTCCATGGACGCATCAATGACCCTTGGGCCCTATGACCCTGTTGCTGGTTAACTGGTTGAGTCCTTTTTGGAGCACTTATGGTAGGTATGAATCACTGCATACTGGGAACATCCCACAAGTCTTGCCTTCCGTTTTGGAGCTGCTCTGACCCAGTCATCTAGACATCAGAATTTGGTCTTTGTCAGAGTGTGCCAAATTCTTACGTTTCATTTTTGTTTGTTTGTTTTTTGTTTTTTTGCAGTTAATTCATCAATTTCATGAACTGATTGTTCACTTGCTACCTAATAAATCCCACCCCTTGACAGTACATATGCTCCAGTGACCCCTTTCTGGGACCTTAATTATTTAGACTGTGGAGCAATTTGCACTATTCATAAATCATGCTTGTTATTTTATGTAATAAATGCAATTAAAGAATCAGCTTCTTGTATCACATTGCCTGTCAGGACAGTGGATTGAATACATTAATTAAAGCCATTAATTGAGACTGCAACTGTGATAGTCACAGTATTATCATTTAGGAGTGGTATATTCTGATAATGGGTTTAATTTTCTTCACAGCTGGAGTGACTGGAATTCTTCCTACAGAGATTTTTAACCAGACAGCCCGGCCTGCTGCCTATATGATTGCTGGTTCCCTTATGTGGCTAAATCTCTTCATTATTGGGATGGTTTTCCCTTTTCTTGTGGTGAGGACATATGATCACATATAATCACAAATATAAGAACATAAACACAGATACTCTTAGCATAATAACACAAAATGTAAAGTGCATTTGTGCCACTGGTTTTTAAGCTCATTTGAATGCATTTTGTTTTCTTTGAGAATCTATTTCCTTCTGTTTGTATCTGACAGAAAGGACTAGGCCAGTTCTGCTTTGTGCCTTTCGGCACTGTCTGCCTGATCACCTCACTGTATATTGGATTTGTTCTGCCGGAGACTAAAGGAAAGACACTCTCCATGATCACAAATGAGTTCAACAGGCTTAATTTCCATGATAAGGAGACAAAAGATCCAAAGACACGACAGGCTCACTACCAGCTCGGTGAAATCTGTCACTCTACAGCCTTGTAAAGGCTATGCATCTAATTCCTGGACACTTAGACTTTTGGACTTTCTGTTGGAGAGCATCAAACACGGTTCCATCCAGTGGTCTAAGGTCATCTTGGGACAACTCTGTTATTATTTGTTTATGTTTTGTGGAGATTGTGTTTTACAATATTATACTGTATCATAAATGATGAAGCAATACATTGAGACCTAAACAATAACAATCTTGAGAACATTCACCTAACCCCCAATTTTATAAAAAAAAACCTTTTTGGGACACTAATCCAAAATGAAAACACTAATGTACTTTTATTTCCTTTTTTAAGTATTCAATTAATACAGAGATAATTGTTTTAATTAGTAAACCTGCTTGCATTGCTGGTTGTTCTAATATTTCTAACAGATACAACTGAGTATCTAATAATTTTAGCTTGTGCAGTAATAAATAAACAAACACATTTCAGAGAGAGTCCCAAGACTTAAGAACAGTACACTTATGTTAGGCTACAACTGGTGTGTTGTGATGGAATCTCTAAAGACAGTCTGACAATTGTATCTAGTAAACAACTGTGCCTCAAAACTTTTGAATATTGTGAAAAAGTTCATTTTTGTTCATAATTTATTTCAAAAAGCTAAACCGTCAGATATTATATTCATTACATATAAAATGAAATATTTAAAGTCTTTTTTTTTTTTTACTTTTGATCAAAAATCAGAAAAACAGTATCTCAAATTAAACAAATTAATCACACAAAGACATTATGAGGATACAATGCAGAAATTCTTTTCATTTTCTTGACAATACCCCATACAGCCTCTGTGGGCTTCAGGTCTGGAGAGTTGTAATTTTGGCACTGTGGGAAGGTGCCAAGTCATGCTGGAAAAGATTATCATCATCCTGGTAGACGCTGTCTTGACTCTGGACTTGATAAAGCGCAATGGATCAATACCAGATGTTGACATTGCACCCTAAATCATCACAGACTAAGGAAACTTCAGATACCTTGGATTATGTGCCTCGCTTTCTCCAAGATTCTAGGAGCTTGAAATGAGACTCTAGGTCTCATCTTTACTTTCATCTGAAGAAGACTTTTAGACAAAGACACTGAACAACAGTGGAGTCCATTTTCTCCTTAGCACAAGTAAGATGCTTCTGATGCTGTCTCTGCTTCAGGAAGGGCTTGATATTAGAAATGCTGCGGTTGGAGCCTCTTTCCTGGAGATGTCTGTATGTGGGGGCTCTCAAGTTAGTGATTCGACTTCACCTGACAACCATCTTGACCCTTTGGTCATCCCTGTTCTTCAGGCATCTTTTCTTACCCCATTTTACCCTTCCAGTCAACTTCTCATTAAAATGCTATCCATTCCATTTGATTCAATATCAATTCATTTAGGCATAATTCAATTGCTTTTTTTAACCCCACTTGAATTTGGAAGTGCCAATTCCCCAACCCCGTTATTTTCATTCTCCCCCATCTCACTCCTGATACTAGAAGGTTGAGGCATAGCTTTATAAGCTACAGCTGAGAATTTGTATCATGTATCCCTGAGCTCTATAGGGGTAAAACAGGCATTTTAACAAGTTTTCTTCTATCATAATCCTCCAGCAAGATCTGCCAGACCATGCTACCATATGAACAGCTGAATTTGTTTCTAGGACAAAAACTCAATATCAGATCATTCGAACAAACATTAATTTTAATAAAAAAAAATATATTTTTTTAAACCCACTCATGGCATTGATGAGTATCTACTTGACAATAGTCAGGTCAGTAGTCACTCCTATGATTGGGCTTGATTTAGACATGAGCTGAATTAGACAGAGTATTGTATGTATTTATACTGTCACAGTAATTTACTCAAACTAGAAATTAAATATTCTAATATTTTGTGAAAGTGGATTTCTTATTTTCATTAGCTAAAAGCCATAGTGTAATGAAAAATCTAGAACAATTCACCTTATTGAATAAAAATATGAACAAACATTTTAGATGCACTAGTACATACATCTATTGCAGTGGTAGAAAGGGACAAGCTGAAGCTAAGAGCTGTTAAAATGTATGGTGTTCTGTTTTAGACAACTAGTACTTTTTTTAAAGATAGGACTTTCTAGAACCTCTCACCTGATATATTTTCTAAAACGTCTATGCAGACGTCTGCACTTATTACAGGTATTGCTTTTCAGTGTGTACAGTTGTGAAAAATTTTGGATGCCTCAAAAACATTTGACATATTTAAATATCTGAACGTTTGATCTTCATGTATCTACTGTATATTATGAGATATAGGTGATATAAACAAAAACTGAAGAAATGTCTTGAAACCATTAGCATAGATAGAAATGTTGATAGAAATGTTTTCCTTGTGAACAACTCACCCTAACAGCTGGTATTTCCTCCTTTGGCTAAAATATTTCAAGTCGAGTAGACAGTATACCAGTCTCTGATATCAACCAGAAGAAAGATTTTCCCACTTCTCTATGCAGAATTCTTTCAGCTAGAAAGACGTCTGGGGTGTCTTGATTGTATTAAGATAACTACATTTCTAATAATTATGTTTTACAAGTAAGACATTTCTTAATTTTTATGTGTTTAAATATATCACCTACACCTCTCAATACAATAACAATAAAGATCAAATGTCTGTTTAAATATGTTAAGTCCAAGGTGTCCATGAGGCCTTTTAAATTATTTTTCTACAGACATTCCTTCAAATTTCAAATGTTATACATGAAATGATAAATAATGCAAGAAATACAAGATACAATGATTAGCAAATCCCTTTTTCTTTGAGCTCCAATATAAAATGTTGTCATTTAATTTTTGGAAACACAACTACTGGCCCAGTGATGGTGCTGTAAGAGACAATATGAGCACAGAGCCAGAATCTCTAGTCTGTAATCTCTAGTCTAGTACATGTAGAAATGTTAAGTGGGCTGTAATAAATGACATGGTAGATGAAAAACAAGAAATATTCAACTCAAGAACTTCTGAAATACTCAAATCGTCAGAGTGTGAGATGCACAAATTATTTAACACTAAATGGGATTAAATAATGAAGCATTCTCTCAAATACAATTTTATTTTATACTCATCTCTGTAGCAAATAAACAGAGACACAAAACAGTGTACAAAAACAAACATCAATAGAAAAGTATGCCTATATCCAAATGTCCAAAAAAATCAATGAAATTCTAGACATAAATTGCAAAGAAACAACTTTGTCAGAGAACAAAGATAGAATCCCAAACATACATACAAATGTACACTTTGTTCTATGTGCATGTCTTTATACAAAAGTGTCAATGCAAGTCACTTTGTCTGTGTACACTGTTGTTCTTAAGACGGTCCTTAAACTGACAGACTTCCTACCCATCGCAGTTCACAATCAGTACTGGGAAGGCACTTTGCAACATACAAATATACAAAAATGTAAGCAGAATTTGCACACACATAAAAAAAACAAAAAAAACCAGACAAACAAAAAAACAAACAAACAAAAAAAAAAAAACACAGTGACTGAGGAAACAAACAGTTCCAGTGATACAATGTGCCACACAAAATATGAGACGACAAATCGGCATATTAAATCATTAAGCACTGAATCCTCCCCAAAGACTACTTCCATTTGTCAAATAAATAAAAGATTGAAAGCACTCAATTCAGCCTGTTAGGGCTGGAGTCAAGAGACACTGACTGAAAATGAATTACTGATGATCTCTAGACTGAAACAGTTCAATCATTTCCTAAACAATCGGCTGGATGGGGTTAAGTAGAAGCGTCATAGCAACTGCTGTCATGAAAGGACTCTCCTCCTTTACCTTTCAAAAAGGTATTTTGAAGAGATAGTAAATGCAAAACATGTCTACCTTCTCTGACTATATATTCCAATACAATTTCCAAGCTAATGTAGAGAAAAAAGTCAAGAAGAAAATGTCAAGAAAAAAGAAAATGCCACATACAAAAACCTTGCATTTCCAAAAATGCAACTTTTATTGATTTAAATTTTAATTTTGGAGCATTTATATTGGTCCAGTCATCATGACTTTCACACAATATATAGAAATAAATACCAGATTCAAATTATGCAGAAAAGAAAAATGCAAGGTTTTTGCATGACTGTAATGAGAGATTACATATAAATAAACCAATTAAACTACCAAACTTTCCTCACAGGTCCTTAAAAAAAAAGATACACTGCAATATCTGCAATAAGCAGGCCCGTTGCATTAGAAAGTCATTATTAGCAGGTTTCTTTTAAACCTCTCATTAACCTCTTATCTCTTAAAACACCTTGTAGCAGACCATCTAGTGACTCTGGAATCACTGCCATGTAACACCTGCTCACAGTAGCAGGATGCAAATAGTCCCTGGAGGGTACATTGGAGGAACAATTTCGATCTGAAACCCTGGTATACAGACATGACAAGAATAGAACCACACACACAAAACCAGTTTATATGATGAAAACACACCCCAGCACCTGCACAAAAAAAGAAAAGTGGGGATTTGTCAGTACCAAATTAATACAACTTGGGCTTTTTATCTGAATGTTTTTTTTTTCTCAATACAAACACCCATTCCTCCAAGAAGGCCAAGGAAAGGTTATATACAAGGACTCCAATCACATAGATTAAGCAAACTAACAATATTGGCCTTATATATATACACATTAGTTATGTGTGTGAACATTATACACATATCGTGATAGGAACTCTTAAGTTAAGCAGGAATGTACTGAACTTCATAGAAAAAAAAAATCTGATATATTAAAAAAAGCCCTCTGATTATATTACATTCTGAAGATAAAGAGACCTGGTGCACACACACACACACACACTCACTCTCTCGTTCTCTCACACACACACACACACACACACACACACACACACACACACACACACACACACACACACACACACACACACACACACACACACACTCTTGCTGGCCTCTTGTCAGACATATAGTTCAAAGACAAAACAGCACAGCACTGATCTATATCTGAACAACTTTATATAAACCATTTGATAAAGGAGACTGGGACACTAATATCAATAAGTTAATAAAATATATTCTTCATTTCTTGCAATATCTTACAGTCATACCTGAAATTGGTCCCTGCTGAATATTCAAAACTCACATGCACTCTTGTGTAACCCAAAACAATCTGGCAAATCAAAATCAAATTGAAAAAGTAGCATTAACAACTGTGGATCAGATTTAAGCGATTCATGATTGTTAAACTCAAAATGTATATAAACATTCAAACAGGCAGGGCAGTTGAGAATCCCCCTCCCCCCAGTAATCTCCATACATCTAATGATCAGCCTGGGCAGCTGAAAGGTTGTCACTCAAATTAGGTTTTGATACAAAAAAAAGAAAAGAGATTGGCAGATTTCAATTGCATTTGTCTAACAGCCCAAACTGCCAGTGGCCTGACTTCATCTGGTACACGGTTACAATAAAGAATTCAGTGAAATGGAAAAGCTGATTAGCTGCATCACACCAACAAGAAAACAGAATGGAATACATCTTGGCAAACAAGTCCAAAGTGACAAAAAAACAAGCTGACGGCAAGAAACACAAAGACAAAAGTAGTCTATGATGACACTGTTGATAACAGAATTGAAGTAACTCAAATTTGTGGCAGTCATGAAACATCATACAAATTTCTCTCATTTGAGTCACTTGTCTCCTAAACCCATAGCACTGCTCCCAACCTCAGAGTCCACTAGTGAAGAGGCAAAAGCTGACTGGACGATCTGAAACCCAAACGACTCGAGTAGCGACATGTTCTGTTGGGGTGAAAAGGGCGAGCCCAGATCCCCAAGGCTGGACCCTGTCCCACCGTGTTTCTTATGCACCCGCTGGTGGTGTTTGTTGAGGTAAGACTTTGTGCGGAAGGTCTGGCCACATTCACCGCAGGCAAACTTCTTTTCTGGGTCCGTTTTTGGCTTGGAGCCGCATGGTGTCGCCGCAGGGCCGTCTGCATCCCCGTTGAAGATAAGAGAGGTGACCTCTAGCTCCTCATTTTCAGCCTTACGCTCAGGCTTCATCTCCATCCCATTAGAGAGTTCCCCGAATGCAGTGTCTGAACCATCAGAATCCTGATGGAGGCATTTCCCAGCATTCTCCTGCCCGTCTGAGGTAAACACAGAGTGGGAAGGGGAAGGGCGGGTCAGGATAAATGAGAGGCAAAAGAGGACAGGGACAGAGAAGAGGAACCTCACATTAGGCCAGATATATACACATCAACTCATAGATCAAAACAGGTTTCATCAGACCAAAACATTTACTAAAACAATGAGAACTGGTGAAACACAGTGAGACAAGAAATTAAACCCAGCATATAACAGCCATAACATTAAAAACACCTGTGTAGTTCACCGCCATGCCACCAAACAGTTTGGCATGGACTCCACAAGATCTGGCATTAGCAACAGACCTAATATCTAATTTGGGGTCTCCAAGAAGATCAGTGAGCCTTGGGGATCCAGGACCCCGTCACTAGTTCACTCATTGCTCTATCTTGCAGCATTTTGGTGCCAACCATTGCACACTGGGAATACGTAACAAGACCGGTCTAATGTTTTAGAGATGTTCTGACTCAGTTGTCTAACCATTAAAGTTTGGCCATGTCCAAGTGGCTGAGATCATTATGCTTGCCCATTTTCCTGCTTCTAACATCAATTTCCATAACTGACTGTTCAGTGGATGCTGGATATATCCTCCAAAAATGGAACCATATATTCAATAATTCACTTCACACATCAGTGGTTTTAATGTTAAGGCTGATTTCCAAGTTCCAAAAAGTACATATAACGATATAAACATATTTCATTTCATATTCCAACATAATTTAAGAACATTTTCACCCAGGATATTAAGTGATGCAGAAAAATAAAAACTGACAAACCTGAAGACATTTTGGACAGCAACAGCTGCAGTTTTCTTTGCCTATGCTCAGAACCGACCAAATTTCCCTACAAATACTGCTGAGCAGATACTGGCCATCCAGGCCACATATTCATAAGCAGTTCATTTATAATTATGCCATGGAGCTGAGACTCTAATCCAGAAATTTTAAACAACAAAAGTGCAGGACAGTTACGAAGAAAATGCATCTCTAACTAAGTAGAGTCAGACTTCCACAATTCAAGTCACGATTGGCTTTTTAAACATTAATGTGACTTGGGTCCAACCAATGTGTCTACATTTTTCCTTTTCTGTCTCTAGCAAGCAGTCTGTGAATGAAATAACTACTGCCTAGTCAGTCTATAATAGATCACCATCTCTGTGACAATTTAACAATATAAACAGAAGGCCACCATAAACATTAAAAAGAATTTGGCAATAATGATATGCCCCCAAGCCAACCTTAATTGCTCGGATGTCAATAAGCAGCCTTCATCATGATTCAAACTACTAACAAAACACCAGGACTTTCTGCTAAATGTAGAAACAGATCATGAGAGACCAAGCAGTGTATTGTGAAGACAGTAAATAAATCTCAAATATATTACCTTCCATAGATGGTAGCATTTGACTAAAAGACTAAACCCACTTTTCTGTAAATCGCTGGCATTTCAGAATGTACACAAAGGGCTTTTTACATCAAATTCTCAAAACCATAGGAAAAAGAATATTACCTTTGTTTCTTCAGGACAAACAATATTGTTAATACTACGAAACATGAGACAAGAAGCAAAGTTTATCTACTTGCAAACAAATCCAGTAAATATACACTGATCAACCAGAACATTTTGATTGTCCACTTGTTTCTCTGCATACTTTCTCCCTGTTTTTCAATGGTCTGGACTCCACAGAATCACTGCTGAGCGGTTTCACTGCTGGACTGAGAACACCAACCAGAAATATCCAGCCAACAGCATCCAACAGGCAGAGTCCTGTGAGCACTGATGAAGGACTGGAGGATGACCAACGCAAACTCTGCAGCAAGAAATGAGCTTCTGACTTCACATCTGTGAGGTGGAGCAACTAGGTAGGAGTGTTTCAACACTCTAGCTCTGCCTGATCCACTCATACCAGCGCAACACAGTACCACAGAAGTGCTGAGAATGACCCACCACCCAAATAATACCTGCTCTATAGTGGTCCTGTGGGGTCCTGACTGTTGAAGATCACGGTGAAAGGAGGCTAACAAAGTATGCAGAGAAACAGATGGACTGCAGTCTGTAATTATAGAACTATTAAGTGCTCCCACATAATAAGTGGAGCTAATAAGAACAGTGAAGGTAGAAAAGAGGTGGTTATAATGTTATTGTTGATGGGTGCACACAGCCCATTTTTGCTAAAAGAAAAACATGTTGCCAGTCTATTAGGTACACCTTTATAGTATTTGTTGCACCTCTTTTTGATTTTAGAACAGAATGAATTGACCAAGATATGAACTAGAGATGATGCCGGGTCCATTGTGCATTGATGTAATAAGTGTTGGCAATGTGTCATATAAAAAAGGCAAGGAAATCTGAAATCATACAATTCAGCCAAAGTGCTTTATAAATAAGGAAGTACAACAAAAGAAAATTCAAATTAGAAAGTTGTAAAGAGGAAATAATATGCAAGCATGCTTAAAACGAATGTCAAAACAATATTAAGAGAATAAAGGAAACAAAGTGCAGTTACCAGATAAACATGCAGTAGAGCTAAAATAAACAACCACTGTTATGCTGAGTTAAAAGCCTGCTCAAATTAGAACATTTTCAGCCTGGATTAAAACTAGGTTTAGGTTCTTCCAATTCTAATTTACTAATCTCCAGTGGTCTGTTTAGCTCACCTTATTGCAGCATCAGATACATTTGCTCATCCTAGACTATTAAGCTTTTAATAGACAAGCAACAATACATAGTCTATCCTGTAACATAATGGTAGCATAAGGATTTAAGAATGGGGTGATGTGTTATTTTATGTTGCACCAAGTAAGAACTCAGCAGGAACCGTTTTGTTCAGGTCTGGTTCAGTCAAAAAAAATCTTGATGTCCAAATTCTGATTTAACAAATTCTTTACACAATTGCCAAAACATGTCTGTACAGCTGTGATCAGACATCCCATAGCCTTGCAGGATCTAGCTAAGAGAAAGTATGTATAAATTAAAAATAAGAGTGGTCCAAACCTTTTGGGACACCACAGGTCACTAGTACAACTCAATATTGTGTTTTAACAAAGCAATTCCTGAACGAACTACACTTTGTAATGAAACATGCAGTCTTCAAGTCTTTCTAATATAATCAGCGCCACAAAGAATGTATTGTACACATCCATATTAGCAAGCAGCACAGTGCAGGAGAAGCTGTGGAAACTCACCAATCATTTGAAAGTACATGCCTGTTCTCATAGTGCAATCATGCTAAAAGCATCCATTAGACTGTGGAGAAACTGTTAACCATGAAGGGACTGACCCTTTTGGGCCTTGGATTGTGCCAAATAATGATCATTCTATCAGAATCGCTTGGATTCATCCAGCTTGACAATGGATTACAGATTTTTGTCCATTTTATCTAATGGACCCCAGTGTCAGATTCTGATTTTCAGGAACTTGGAGCTCGACGAAACATCAATGTTGATTTAAGTTCAAAATATTAAAATTCCTTCAGCTCAGTTCTCCATTCTCAATTCAGACTGGCTGTCATAGATAGTTTTTCAAGAGAGGATCTGACCACACTACAGCTGTAATACTGAATATTTATGATTACAGATTGGGGCAGCAGTAATGAGACTGTAAGCAGATCAGAGGAGTAAAAATTGGATTATTTATACCCCACAACATTGGATCATCAGAGGAGAGTTGTTTTTTTTATTGTGGATACCTTGGAAGGATTGTTGGAAGGTACAATCAAGAGTTTGCTCACTGCCACCTGTGGTTTTGATTTCACCACTCAACTAAATGCTCTCATGTTATAAATGGTGTATTTATACACTTCTGGTCACATGGCATAGGACATATTAGAACATATGGCTGGGAAATGAACCGGACCAACACTCAGAACCTCTAACTACCTCTAGCTTGGTTATATAGTGTTTCTTCCAATTCTGTTAATACTTTCCCCATGCTATGTTAATGTACTATCCATTTAAAAACATAAACACATGCATAACCATGAGACTCCAATCTGCAACATGCAGGCCACATGGAGAACTCCAACGCTGAGCCAACTGAGCAACTCAAGCAACTTCTACCAAAGAAAAATACTGTCGTTTACTAAAAACATTCAATTAATCATTCATTAAAATTACAATTAAGGCAAAATGTGTATATCATATTTCCCAGTACTACCAGAATACATTTGGAATGTTTCCTAATAAACTGGCAACTAGTAAAATGTGTTGTTTTCAACAGAAAAATTTGATTGAAATAACCTTTCAACAGAAAAATAAACCGTAGCAACCTCTGCTGCCTTAGATGCAGCAGCCTACGTCCTCTATATATTCTGTGTAAGCAGCATTTGTCTCGTCCCACGCCCACCCTCCAGCCGGCCCATACTGACCTGCGAGAGGCCCATGCAGCGGGAAGCCTGGTGCTCCAGCAGAGCGGCACTCCCAGAAATAGGGAGTCGTCCCTGGCTTGCCTAGGAGCAACTCAGGCTGCAAACCGAGAGCTGGAGGGCCTGGCTGGGGGAGAACCGGAGGCCCAGAAAGCCCCCGAAATGACCCCTCTGTCTCAGGGAAGGTAACCAGGAGCCGGCGACTGGTGCAAAGATCTACACCATCATCAACCACCCCAACAATGGAAAGAGGAGGTGAGGGGCAGAGACAGAAGGAGAGACAGAGAGGCCAGGGGAGGGATTTACAGTCAGTTTAGTCAGAATGATGATTAACTTCACATCAGCTCATGTGCTCATCAAAGCTTGAATGCTGTACTCTTTGAGTACAATTCACACTCAGACTGAGCAAGATCATCCCAGGTGAATGAATCTTTTTCCTTCATTACTTGCCATGCCTGCAGACATATCGTTGGAGTCCAGTTCCACTTAAGGTCCTGAAGTGATGATTGTTGTACTGATGTAAAGTTAATGACTCGATTCTGAGGGTTTCCTGTTCCTATTTCAAATAAACCCATCAACCATAAGATTATGACCACCTCCTTCTTTCTACATTCCCTGTCCATTTTATTAGCTCCACTTACCATACAGGAGCAATTGGTAGATTTATTTATCCGGTCTGTAGGAGAGCTGATAAAATGGACAGAATGTAAAAACGAGGGGTGGGCACAATGCTACGATTGATCAGTGTAAATCCTCTAAACTAGTCTTGGCACATCAATCAATATTTACATATAAATATAACCACACCAACACATACTTCCCCATCAGAACTTTCACCTCCATTGTAAAAAAACTTCTGTAATTTTGGTGAAGGTGTGGGCATCTAATATATTGTAACACTCTGCTGGAAAACTAAATGCTGTGTCCATTTCTCTGAAGTAACTAACCTATTGCATCACAATACCTAGGACATTCTCCTGTCCTTAACAATTGATGTCAACATAAACAATATAAAGTATCTGGCCACATAGCGCATTACATAAACAACCAATTGAGTCCAACTTCTTGCACTCTAATGTCCTCTCAGCAAACCCCAACAACAGGCTGCTGGTTTCAATGGCAATAACTGGTTGAAAAAAGGTCCATTGAACCCCCCCCCCAAAAAAACTACAAGACGTAGGCCTACACTGGCACATGCAGTAATGGAGGTTGCTGAGGAAACAATTGTTTAGCCAGCATGAGATGGAAATGACAGAAAGCAATAGACAGAAATATATTGCCATGCTAATGTGAAGAGCAATATAAGGGGCCGGCTTCCATACTACACAAAACTGGTAGGGCTGCAACTATGATTAATTCTGTACACTGTGGAAAAAAATGGCCAATTGCAATTTCTGACAAGAAATGCCAGGGAAAAAGTATTTCTATTACACCACTGGAGTCTAAATTGATAATATAAGAAAACTAGCTGTGCTTCCAAACAGAACATTGCAGCCTTACTTGAATGTGCACTTTGACTTTATACAGCACAAGCCAACTGCAGTGGAACATGTGGATACATGCATTGTAGGCATTGCAGCCAGCATTTATCAGTTGTTCCAATATATTCAGTTGAGCATGTAGATTAAAGTCGTAAAAATCAAGTCCATAAGGCAGGCCAGTGTCCAATCAAACTTTTTTTTAAAGAATTTCACTAGAAAATAGACAGAACTTGAATTTTTTGTTGTATCTTTCACTGAAATACAAAAGTGAATACATCAAACTAAACTGAACATATGTAGGGAGACAATCCTGTGATGCTATATAACTCAAAAGACCAGAACTCAAACGTTGCTTCATCGATTTTCTCCATATCTGATACAATGCTGTGATGTCATCCCATCAGTCAAATTAACAGATCTGATATTTCAAAATCTGACACTTGTTTATAGATTGAACCATTGCTATGAAGATATAAGCTTAAATAATATTATATGCAAACTTTGAGACCTACACTCGTCAAAAAAAAAGTTGCACCCAGAAGGAAATGTCAGATTGCGATGTAATTTAGATTGAAGAGAAAAGGTTTAAACAATTTTGAGCTACACATACAGAAGTAGTGTCTCTCAGTATAGTGTCGGTATAACACAATGTGCAAGACGTCTCTCCATTGAGAATCCATCTAACGCAGCTTGAATATTCTCCTCAGTTCCTCCATTTTGCAGCATAGATAGAGTGTTGATAGTGCCTCCAATACCATCCCACACATTTTCAATAAGGGACATGTCTGGTGATGCAAATGGCAATGGCATAATGTGCGTTTGTAACTTCAAGGCAAATTCTTGAGGCGGCAGCAGTACAAAGATGAGCGATGTCTCGTTGGAATAGCACACGGGCATAGGGTGTTCAGAAAATGTAGGACCACATGTTGCAGGACATCATTAATGCAACACTGGGCTGTCAAGGTGTCTGTAATGAAGTCCAAAGGAGAGCTGGCATATGAAACTGTATCCCACACCATGACAACAGGCCTTCTGGATCTCCGATGCATGACAACAAACCATTGATCTTGGATTCCAAAACAAGGATTCATTGGTCATCTTGACAAAGACAAAAGTGTGACTTGTCAGTGAAGATGACCCATCGCCATTCTGAGTGACTCCACAACTGTCTGGCATGACAACACCGCAGCCGTACATTGCAATCGGTGGATTCCTTCTGGGTGCAGCTTTTTTTTTTTTTTGATGGAGTATACGACAAGAATGTAAATATCATCATAAAAATCAAAGAATGATGGAAATAAGCTGCAGTGACAAATTAGTGCAACAGTATGGACCATGTATGTATGACTGTTTGAGTGTGTTTACACAAGCAGATGCAGTATTTAGCAGCAGGGTGAAACAGCGAGCGAGCGAGCGACAAGGACGCTGTGGGAAGAGGCTTGCTTGCCTTCCACTGCGCACTGACGTCCTGAGTGGTAGGGGGTGCCGTTGTGTGTCTGCGGCCCATTGGCACGCGGCTCTAGGAACTGGTGAGCTGTGGAGGGAGGGAGCATGGACGAGCCGTGGTGCGTTTTTACATGTACCTTTAGGTAGGACGCAGTGGAAAACCCTGAGACCATTGGAGGAGCAAAAAGCAAAATAAAAGAAAGAAGAAAAATAGAACAAGCAAAGATTTGTTTACATCCAGATGAGAATCGCTTATTTTCTTGGAGATTATGATGTAAAAGGTCTGTACCAAAAGACTTTTCACTATGAATGAACTCCACTTAAACACTGGTTTTAAGTAAGGTGGTCTCAAATGAACCAGCAATCCAAACGGTGGTCTGAAAAAAATGTTTACACAGAGAGTCCTAGATCTTAAAACCTTCATTTAGTAGAACAGACATTTTGATCATCTTTAGGTTCATTCATTAAATTGCATTTGAATTGTCACATTTTCACCTTTAAATATTTGTAAATTAAATGGGGCATATCTTCAACTACTTAAAGAACTTTAGATTTGAGAGGCCAACCTTCGAAAATGCTATATATGAATCTATATGAATTTACCTTTATTGCATATGCTGCAGTAGTTGTGTGGTCCTTCGCTGTGTTTTTTCAGGTGGTCCGTCATATAGGCGGCCCGCAAGAACTTTCCACACACTTGGCATGGTATTTTATCCTCATGGCAAGCCAGGTGTGATCTCAGACGATCTCGTGTTGCAAATGATGCATTACAGATCTGTGAAAATAGCAGGAGTAAATACAGGACATGCACGTTTCATTCTTTAATTTAACTCATTTTCTATGTCAAACTCATAAAGCAGTGGTGCATATTTCTCACCTGGCATTTATGAGGTCTTTCTGTGGTGTGTACCTGTTTAATATGTCCATTTAGATGATCTGGCCTGCAGAAAACACACACATTTAACTCGATGTCCCAAACCCAACTATAACTGATTCTATATACCCATTTTCCAGTCTCACTTTATTAGGCCGTTTCTGTTTCTTCAAGATCAGTATATACAAATGATCTGTTTTGATTGTTTGCCCTGTGTTGTGTCCCATTTAAAAAAAACCATCCTTCATTACCTTGATTTGAGAGCTAAACTACTGTACTGAACATAACATCTGGACTGTGGGGACTTTATCGACCCAGTCATCAAACAAAATGATGGAAGGGATACCCCCCATGATTCGAGAACCATGATACATGATTACAGGGTTCTTCTGAGTCATAAAAATGTTCTGTTATAGTACTAAAAATTGTTCTAAAATTGTTACAATTTACCAAGAGAACCCTTTTCAAAAAGGTTCTATGTACAAGGTTCTATATACACTTCAGCCAGTTCTCCATCAATCAAATTTTGTTGCAAAGAACACTTTAAATCATGCAACTGGTTCTGTGTGCGTTCATGGTTCTATACAGAACCATTTTCTTTGCTGAAGAATCCTCGTTTTTTAAAACCTGTATACTGAAGCTTACATCTGGAAATACACCTCTGGTACTAATCCTGGCCTAGTCCCACTCTGTCTCTGTCCAGCAGTGTAAACAGTGCTGAGGTCAGTCTATACAGAACCATATACAGGTTGGCTCTAGTCCTGGCCTGGTCCCACCCTGTCCCTGTCCAGCAGTGTAAACAGAGCTGTGGTCAGTGTGGCGCTGAATAAAGCAGACAGGCCTCACCTTGAGAAGCCCTTCCCGCAGCTCTGACACACGTACGGCTTCCCCACGGAGCCGTCGTGAGAGCGGACGTGGTAAGACATCCTGTCCTTCCGCTTGAAGCGCAGGCCGCAGACAGGGCAGGCGTACGGCTTCTCCCCGGAGTGTGACAGCTTGTGTCGGTTCAGGTGGTAAACATCTCTGAAGACCTTCCCGCAGAGCTCGCAGCCCACATGCCTCCGCGTCCTTTCGCGCTTGCGGTGGCCGTCGGCGGCGCTGTGCGGCGGTGGCGGCGGCAGCAGCAGCCCGTTTTCGTGCGGCCCGGCTCGGCTCTGGAGCTCCGGGGCCGGGGGCAGCTCTGCGGGTACCAGCTCTCTGCCGCCGCCGCTGAAGCCTCCGCGCTCCGCCTCCGCCCCGCAGGAGAACAGAGCCTCGGCCTCGTAGGACGCGGCGGGAGCCGCTTCTTTCTTCGGCCTTCCTCTGCCTCGCTTAGAACCCGGAGAACCCTCTCCGTTGACCGGGTTCGGCGGGAAGTGCGGCGGGGACACGGGCAGCCTGCTGGCCGGTAAAGCCGCCAAAGACGCGTCGCCGGCCGGCGGGGTAGCCGCGGCCGCGCCGCCTGCACCGTCCCGCTCAGCCGCGCACTGCGGCGGGCCCTGATCCGCGTCCAGCCGAGGCGGCTCTGACAGGTCGGCGCGGGGGAAGCCGTGCTCCCCTCCTGCTCCTCCCGCTCCTCCTCCCCGCGAAGGAGGGACGAGGATCTGCACGTTGGACTGCTTGATCACCTCCTGGCAGATCTCGATGACAGAGCGCATGAGCAGGAACTTAGCGGCCGTCATGAGCTCCGGGAAGCTCTCGAGGCGCACGACGATCCGCGACGTGTAGGCGAAGTCCAGGATGTCGCGGAAGACCTTGGGGCTGATGGTGTGCATCTCCAGCTCCCGGCCCTCGCCGTCGCCCTCCGGCGGGCAGCTGAAAACCGACTCGAAGTACTCGCTGCACGCTGCCAGCACGGCCTTGTGCGCGGGGAAGCTCTCCTCGCCGACGCGCAGAACCACGTCGCAGAACCGGCCTCCATCTTTCCTCTGGCTGTTGAGCTTGTGGAGCATCTCGGCGCTGTGTTTGCTCACCTGGTACGTGTAGGAGGAATTCCACGGCTGCTCGGTCCTCTCCATCCCGCCGGGGTTCTCACACACACCCCGCACGCGCACACACCACACACACAGCCTTAATGCATAGGACTGAAGACTAACACACCTAACGCGCTCTACCGCCGAGCTCCCCGCTCCGCCGCAGCGAAGAACATGTTCGCAGGAGAAAAAATGGCAGCCCCCCAGCTTCCTGTGAACTTTACCCTTTATTTGGAGGGGAGGGGGTGCGTCCTGCCCCGCGGGGAAATGAATGGATCCGCGTCGGGGCTGCGCGCGCTCCGCACGCCGTGCAAAACAAGCTTTCTACTTTATGCTTTCGGCACATTGTTCACCTTCCTGGTTTCTAAGCCCCCCCTTTCCAGCAGGGCCGCTATGAATTCACATCCTTGTTTTCCAGTGAGCCCCCTCCCCCTTTCACACCCCTCCCCCAAAAGTGTGCACCACCATTACAGTCAGACATGGCAGCACTTTGTCTCCACTTTACACCTCCTCCTCAGATCACACTGCTGCTGGATTAAACACACCGGCTGGGGAATGAGGGATAGTTCAGCGTTCAGCTCAGCTCATATAACCAGACCCCGCCCCCTGTGAGCTGTGAGGGAGAAAAACAAACTGCCCACTGCCCCCCTCTGCCCCCTGACCAGGGCTCCAGGTCTCAGACACCCAGCTAAAGCTGAGTAAATCCCCTCCACACTCTGCTTTACAGCAGGCAGGCAGGAGCCATGGTCCATCCGTGTTGAGTCGAGTCAGCACACGGCAGTTCCAATGCCTCTCTGACCTTATACACACACAAAGCTTGATTTCTGTCTTGCTGAAATAATGCAGCACTGGCACAGAGTGCAGCCTCTGAAGGAACTGGCTGCTCTTCCTCTCAGTAAATAGGCAGGGCTGTGTTAAGTATGCAAGTTATAGGGATTTAAAAACCACGCATGACAGCTGGAACAAAAATGGACCTGCTCGGCCCACTGAAACAGTTTTACAGTAGACTACTCAGAAGAGAGTACAATTAACTATTAAATATTCCACCCACTGTAGTTTCAAACTCCGGCAAATTTTACAGGCCTTTGGGTCAAGTCAAGATTATTGGACCAGTAGAAACAGCCTGACATGGCTTGGAATGAAATCTAGTCTTAATGTTGTTTTTTTTTGGAGAGACGGTGAAAATATATTTATACAGCTCCAGTGACACCAGGACTGCCAAACTCAATGTTTGGGGGAAAAAAAAAAAAAAAAAAAAAAAAAAAGTTAAAATGAAGAATCATGTTTTTTGAGTGGAACACAAAAGTGGGAGCACATTTTGTGTCCCAACTAGGGAGGATTGATATGGCAAATAAAATTTGTTTGATAAGTTGGGAAACACAAAATAAATAAAAAGCATCATAAATATTTTTCTCCAGCAAACCTGTTTTTGCCACCAGCTTGATCTCGGACTCTCACTCAACCGACAAAGAAAGCCACAAAAAATAAAGTGTGAATAATTTTTATTGAACATTTTCTTCTATTTGTGCTTCTTTAAATTAATAGCACATCTTGAATCAAACCCTTGCCACCCTAAAACAAATGTGACTCCGAGCAGTGCTTCTCTTTCAGTGACTACTGTAAGGGTTGGAGGGAGGAAGCAACAAAAACAAACACAAAAGGCACATACACACTGCAGCCCCCACCCATGGGCTCAGCTCTAGCAGGTTCCAGCTACTCTTGTCCAGCGAGAGGTTGGGCTTATGGATCAGGTGAGCATTGTTCCTCATCTGTAGGCATCACAGTCCAACAAACCAATAATCTGCGGTTCAGCTGATTGCCCCACATCTCAATCATGGGGATGGGAAATATGGAACCCCACTTCAGCCAAAGACAGGGGCAGTCAAAGGAAGGGGAGGAACAAGGGGAAAAAAAAAAAAAAAAAAAAAAAAAAAAATCCAGTGCCCGAAGTCTCTGCTTTACAAGCCTTCCCCACAGCGTAGCAAGAAAAAACAAAACAAGAAAAGAGAAGAGAACAGAAAGAAAAGGCTATGTACAGGGAAAAAAAAAAAAAAAAAAAAAAAAAATAAAAAATAAAAAAAAAAAATCCATTCCCATAGTCTGTACAATTCTGGCCTATACATTATTTACTTCCTTACTGCAAATAAACTGAAGATTATTGAAAAAAAACAAAACCAAACAAACAAAAAAAACCAAAACCCTACATTACTTGATAGGACAATAGTAACAGGGAAAAATCCGGCAGGTTCCCCTTTTTCTCATTACTTGTAGGCCTTTTCGCAACTTCCAACAACTGCAAGGTTTGACAGTATGTAAAACACACAAGGCTCTGTCATCTGTACATTAGAAATTAAAGTTCACATTTCTTTTTTCAAACTAAACAGGACAGTGGGGAAGGAAATCTTGCTTTACTCGTCAATTGGCTGCAGGACGAGGTCACTGGCGGAACTCCAGTTCGTCAACACTGATTACTTTAGCTGAAGGCATGGAAGGGAGAGGCTGCTGTAGCACATCAGATCCAAACCACTTGGCTAGGCCTAGAGGTGGGCTCCCCCCTCTCCTTTGGGAATGGTTTGTCCGATGTGCACCATGGTTTTGCAACTGGGGGGCTCCAGTTGGCCCCGTGTGCAGACCTGCAGAAACAAAAGTCTTTAAATGAAAAAGACCAATGCAATTCCTAACCAATTAGTAACCCTTATGCACTCGTAACAGTTAGTTTGGATGCCACAATGAGATCGGCCGAAAGACATTCTAGGAGTACCAATACAGCACAATAATGGCACCCTCATTGAAGCTCAAGTATTACTTGAGTACCCTAGCCTCAATGCCAGTGCTAAGACGATCCATAACAAAGCAGTTATACTTAGACAGCTAACATGAATCATTTAATAAAATCTCCTGAATGATATTAAACTTGCACTGGTTGACTTCAAATGATAATTAGAACCATACAACAATTTTACTTTGTGGTATGTTGGTAAACCAGTCACTTTTCCTATCCCTTTCCTCTTAAAATCTAAAACTGAAAAAAATGGAATTGTAGTCTAATTATTGCAATGATACACTCAAGGTTCATGCTATAACAAAGGCACTGGTGTACTGATTTTTAGCTGATACACAACCACAGTACAACACAGTATTATTACTTAACTCTAGAATAAACACATGCAATTACCAATGAAAATGGACGAGGGTCAAATTTTCCAAAATTAAAGCACTCACTTGGTCTCTGTTGCTGCATGACTGCTAACTGCATGTGTGTCCCAGGAGCTCTTGGGGGAATTAGGGGCGTAGTGCCTAGTGGATACAGAGGCTGGCCTAATAGCGCTGGAGGCAGACCTTGTAACTGGGACAGATCAACAGGCTGAGGGAACACTCCTGTCAAGGGATGCACACAAACCCAAGGTTTAAGCACAACAGTATGTTTCTCATTATAAACATACATTAAGTTAGGGCTGGGCAAGACTGTAAACATCAATATACAGAGATACATTTTGTACAAGATCTGTGTGCCATTTAATTCCAAAAAGAATGAATACATACTTCAATTTCATTGCAAAAAAATGTAAAAGATTACCAAACCTGCTTGTAACAATGCAGGTCCTAGCTGCTGAGGCTGTATGCCCTGAGCAAGCATCCTTTGTACCATACTGGGATGCAGCTGTGGTGGTGGAGGCCTCACTATAGGAACATGAGACAAAAGGGGCACTGGGTAAATTGGTCTAGGGAAGGTGGAAGATGCGCCTGGGGACAGCATTGTAGGAGTGTGGTGCCCAGTAGTGGAGCTGGGCCTGGGCCGCTCTGCCTCTTTTGAGTGGCGATTCTGTGCAGACACTGGGGTAGAGCAGGCTTTTACTCCACCTGTCTGAGGTCCACTTGTGTCCACACCTTCAAGGAAGGAGCTAGGGGAGGGAGTTTCTGTTAAAGCACATAAAAATCATGTTACTAACTGATCCTTTAAGGGGGGGTTCCAAATCTGTAATATTAGCCAGCTTTAAGCATCAATTAGGATACTGCATCCTACCCTCATGTGTGTTGGATGTGTCCTCTTTGCTCCCTGGTCTGCTTGTGGGATCATCTTTACTCTTCTCTTTTGACTCGTACATTTTTCTTATTACGGAGGTGGGAGTAAATGATGGGGACAGCTGTAGAAAGAAGGTTATATTTGTATAAATAAGCAATTACTGCATGAAAGCTAAAGCTGGACTAGAAGTCTGTACCCAATAGGAGCCGTCACTATAACTTGTCATATGAGGTTAATTCAAGGGTCATGTAGAGGAGATCAGCCCAGTATAGGCAGGAGCAACACCACATTTACATGAAGAAAAAAAAGAAAAAAAAAAATACCAGAAACTTAAGTCTTATAAAATTATAATCTCCAATTTAGCATGCATAAAAAAATAACTGCAAAATACTGACGTCAGACTCATTCTTAACTTTTCAAAGCCCTGAGTTTTTCCAAGTATGGTCAACCTGCATTAAGAAAGGCAACTCAGTATGTGTAATGTAATTTATTATATAAAATACATACAAAAGCCAACATATAGTTGCTAAAATAGATCAACATATCAGGCTAAACTTGACTCAAGCTGAATGACCTGACAATGGAGAATGCAGAAGATACAAGAGTGAGAGAACCTACCTCTTTAAAATCAGCAGACTCAGAATATCTTGATACAATTATTTGATTCATAGAAGCAAAATGTGAAACGTTTCAAATCTTTGTTTACTTTTGATTAGTATGGCTTATGAGTGTTCATTGTTTATGGTCTCAGAGACTGTGGTGGCTCTTGATGCACAACACCAGCCTCAGTGCACTGTGAGAAGCTCTCCCAAGGTCTTGAATCAACTTTGCCAATCCTCTCAAGGACATGGTCATCCCTGTTGCTTATGCTCATTTCCCTTCTAGATACACTTCCATTAATCTGCCTTCATACAGCATTCTGAGAAAAGCCAGCAAGGATTTTTTTTGTGGCTTGACGGTTTAGATAAACGTCTTCTGAACAACTGTCAAATCAGCAATCCTCCCCATAATTGTGGCTGTGTGTGAACTAGTTTTAATATAATAATAATAATAATAATAATAATAATAATAATAATAATAATAATAATAATAATACTTAAAAAAAAATCTAACCACCTGTGTAATGTGGTGCGAAACTTGAACACATTTAAAATATCTATTCAAAATAAATGGTGTAAAATAGTGTTTAATTTTTTCAGAAAAAAAAAAAAAAAAAAAAAAAAAAAAAAAAAAGGGAATGAGATTCTAACAGCGGAACCTTCACAACAATTCTTGTGTATTCGTTTTTGCCTAGTGTTGCAAAGTGTGTTCTAGAAACACCCTTTGTTTTGCTCTGCTCCCTGTCCACTTCTGCACTCTTTCCCTCCTTCACAAGTCCTTGGTAGCAAAATTATTCACATAAATTTAATTAACAAAAGCTGAAAAGCACTGCATCAATTTGTCCAATTTAAGCAAACAATAGAACACAAAAATCTAGGTTGCTAAAAAGAAACTGACTTCTGTTATGTCTCCAGAAAGAAAAGTAGTGTAGGAACTCCTTAATAAGCAGTAAACAAATACTTTGGCTAAACTGCCATCACATAAAACTCACCATACTTGTGACAGCAGTGACAGGTGAATTTCTGCCAGGTGGGTGGGGGCCAGGGGATCGGTTCAACCTTGGCTGTCTACAATACATACAGAGCTCATCAACTAAAGAGTTTATACAGAACATAAAAATGTTCTCTTCTTCTCAGCCAATTACATGCACCATACCTGTTCCGGTAGGCTTTATCATGATTGTGTTTATTGTAGCTTTGTTGGTACTGGTGGCGAGCATGTACTGCCAGATCCTGCTGAAATATTGTGTCCAGCTCTGCCTGGTCTAATCCCAACGACAGTGCTCTTAACTGAAATACAATTGCAGACGGTCAATGCTTTAACAAGAAAAACAATTAGAATGCTAAAGAAAAAAACAAAAAAAAACAAACCAAAAACGGAACCCTTGCCTGTTGTGGAGTGGGTCCAGGGCTTATGGCTCTGTGCATTTCAGGAATCTGATCCCCCAGTATCTGCTGCGGACCAACGTGGAACCCTGAGTGGAAGATTCCAAAAATAATAACTTTCATATTAAACCTATGAGTCAGTGCTGTATTTTAGATCAACACCAACTTAATACATTTATCCAGGCTTATCTTAACAGTAAACACTAGATCTGGGTATGAACAGAAATATGCATTCAGAGTATTTAACACTTTGGTGGCTTCATGTGCTAAATATATTTTTGCAAGACAATAGATTTATATAGCCCATTGTATCGAGTACACCTCTTAAGTTTAGAAACGCTGAGGAGAATAAAAAAGTTACCAATAGTAAAGTGTGCATGCACATATGCATGTAAAAGGAAGAAACAAGCTGTATCTGAAGGGTCACAGAGCTGCTGCGGGCTATATTGTACAACGCCATTCAGCTAAAATATGGACCAGTAATACTTTTTCTGGTATATCACCCAGCCCCAATGGAGATAAACCTTAAAAAAAAGAAAGCTCAAGACCTATACTGTACCATCATCTCAGGGTGGATAAACACAGAATGAGGTTAAATCTTGAAAGAGGTGTGCCTTAACTTTGTGACAAAAGACTAGCATTTAATGCAGAATTTGAGCCCCCTCCCCCTACAAAAACAATGAAGCATCAACTGCAAAACATTGGAATAATCAAATATTAAAAGGCTTGAATGATTTTCACCTAATGCAAAAAACACAACAACTCAGCAATACAGAAAGCGCTGTAGATTTTCAAAACTCTTAAATGCAACATGAGCCAAGCAGTCATACCTGTTCCTGGCTGCATACAACCGGTGTAGAAATCTTGAATGGGTGGCCTCTGTGGGAACAGAGGGGGCGAGGATCCACGGTGGTGTCCCACTCGCTCCTGACTTATTGCATCACCACTCGCCAACAGACTCAGGAGTGGGGATCCTGCCCGTTGAGCACCTTGAACACCCAACAGCTCCTACAACACAAATTTGAACATCAATTCCAAAACCTGTAGCATGCCATTACCATAAACCAAAACATAAGTTTATATAGCTGAATTTTATTAAGAGCATGTTTTTGAAGGCCTGAAGTAGCCAACATAAACCAGGTCACCTGGAAGATGTTTTTCTGCTGTGGGCCAGGTACCTGAGCCTCAGAGATGGGGCTCAGGATCACAGGATCTGCCGCCTGCTGCAGCTACACAGACATAGGAGAATTAAACAATTATGTAATTCTGTTAAATATGAGA
The DNA here is from genome assembly GCA_034509495.1 of Acestrorhynchus altus. Lineage (NCBI taxonomy): Eukaryota > Metazoa > Chordata > Actinopteri > Characiformes > Acestrorhynchidae > Acestrorhynchus > Acestrorhynchus altus. The sequence continues at coordinate 36,152,560 of CM067504.1, read as the reverse complement.
GTTACATGCTCAGAGAAGCACCCAAGTGACTCCAACTCCAGCAATGTGATTTTGAAAGCTTGAAGATTTGCTCATGTGTTGAAGAAAATAAAAATCACCAATACCATACAAAAACTCTGAAGTCCAACCATCTATGCAGGGAGCTACCGAGAGCAACTTCAAACCTCAACATCAAAACCCTTCAGTCCAGGCTGACAAATGCACACCTACAACAGAAATCTGTTCAAAGCTTACACTGGCTACACTACATTCAGACTGATGGAATAAATCAGTTTTCCTTTGGGGATTAAGTCTTATGCTCAGTTCTGCTTTTACCATGTTAACACACCAGCCATCTAGACACACAGACATGTGCACCCCAGACTGGCAAGAACCATTAACCACACCAATATTATTACACCTTAAGTAAGCAATGCAGAAAGAGGTACAAACATATGGATTCGCACAGTGTCCTGGTTGCCAGTGTGTGTTAGTCAAGTGTGAAGAGTTCTGATAGTAATGTCCTTGTGGATCTTGAAAGGCACTATGAGTACAACTTCATTCAGTCTAATGTGTCCCCCTTTCAGTCCCTTTGTGTGTATATTATGCAAATGCATCATATGAAAAGCACTAACTCACTTCACACACCAATTATTTTGCATATGTTTTGCTACATTGTCTGGTACACACACTAGGAATGAATGTGTGTATGGATATTCCACTGGGAACAGTAGACCAAAAAGAGACCTAAAATGAGCTGGTTTTGTTTCAAGCACACCAGCATTTTGCAAATGAAATCACACATTCACAAACTGTCCTGCAACACATCCAGGTTGTTTGTGAGTTAAGGTGATAAAGTACTGTAAGGAACTTCCCATATCTTTTAAAGGGTCTGTGATTAGGCACTGTGCAAACAAAAGTACAGTTTGAAGCTCAAATCAGACATTTAAGAAACGTGCTTCAGTTTGGACGTTGAGTAAATCAGAGCCCACTAATCAATATTATCCCCATCTTGGCAAAAATGCCAGAGTATAATAAAAACTAAATATGATCCAATCCATCCACAACTATAGCTAGCTGAGTGAGCACGTTTGTGTCCCACCATCCATTTGAACATGATGTTACTTCATGCCTAGCAACTATAGTGACAAACATGTGACCTGTCATGAAACACACAGATTTGTTTGTTTTACTTAGAGGGAGACCAAGACACAATTAGTTAACACTACACAACTTTTTCCAGGAATTAATGCAACTCACTGGCGAAGTACAAATTTATGCCCATCATTAATCCAATCCAAGACATTAACAGCACTTGGGATTACAAGCCCTTGCCTTTAAGGCCACGAAAGATTCTGTCACACATGCACGCTCTCTCGCTCACACTCACTTACCTGGCACCATCAGTCGTACACAAAGCTTTACCTGACAGAGCAGCACATATATGCTCATATAGACATGATCATACAAGCCGGTACATATCCCATAAGCCTTCATACTTACGCTGCCACTGCTGCTGGCCTTAGGATGGGTGGGCAATGTTCCACTTGCCTTCATACTGCTGACCAACTTATTGAAGGCAGACATATCAGGATCTCGGGGACGAGGTTTGAGCCCAGAACCTCCTGTAAGAGCCTGTTCCAGATGCTCAGCCATGAAAGGTGTGCGTCCCGCTTGATTCTGTGGCTGTTGAGGGTGCTCAGAACGAACATCAAGCCCTTTCAAACCAACTTCGACCTCCTCCAGAGATAACACCACCCCAGAATTGGCTGCAACAAAGAGATAAACAGCATTAAGACTTGGATAACAGTAACTAAAGCAGTTCCATTTTAGATTATTGGACAGGTATAACTCACTGCTCTCCTTCAGGCGAGCCTTGTTGGCATTCAAGCTGGACAGAAGGGGTTTAAGGTCAACCTTGGCTTTATGGAGCAGCTCCAAGATGTCAACTTTCTCTTTATGCTCCGTTGAAATGGGGGTAAAGTATGGTGTAGGACCATGATTAGGAGAGCTACTGTGTGGGTCTACACCTGACACACATACACAAATGAAAGAGAGGGAAAGCATAAGTATCAAACTACAATAAGCAAGCATACAGCACATGTGATGTGTGCATTTTTGTGAAAGCTGTTAAGTCTTTGTAGGGGTCTTCAGTCACCTGCTAGTCTTTCCAGCTCTTCGTGCGGGGTGGAGCGCAGGCTACTGGAGCGACTACCAGAAGGACTCTGATTACTGGAGAACCATCGACTGAAACGACTGGCTGTTACTGGCCCTTCACAAAGCACATCTTCAATCATCTGAATTAGAATACAAAAAAAAAAAAATCCCAACACAAGTGGTTTAGCACTTTAGCATAAATGGAAAAAAAAAGTCAAGAAAGGGTGGGGGAGGTGGGGTGAGGATGACACTTACATGATGATGATTGCAGGCGGTTTAGAGCAATGAGGGCAAATGGAGAGTGGGCTTTTGGGAAGGGTAACTCAAAACCATGGGCACAAACATTCACATTACCCAATCAAAAAAAAAACATCAGTTAACTTCATCTTTTTATTGTTGTCCTCAGTCAGCACAAATAAAGCGCTCTATAGTTTACTGAGAGGCAAGACCTCATATGCAATCTAAACCTAACCCGGATAAGTGATGGGCATAAATTTGTAATCACAACCTCATGCTCTACAGAGACTTCAACAATTTCCAATGCCATTCAACAGTTCTGAACAAACAAGTTTATTTAAAAAAAAAAACAAAAAAAAAAAACCCACACACACACACACACCTCACATCACAGGTGTAATTCAATGTGCGCAACAAAAAGCAGAAAAGTAGAGTAGTGGCATAAGCACACAAGGCATCCCACAGTGTCAGGTGGTGTGCGAATGAGAAATCCCCAACTGAGAGGTCTCAGATGTGCTCAGTTTCATGAAAGTTTTTCTACAGCAATCATTTGTCCACTAGATCCCCTCCAACACCTAAGCATGCAGTGCTCCCCATATCTTACCGAAGCCAGGGCAGGCATAGTCTTCTCAAGATTGAAGAACTCATTGAAGTCAAAGTCCCCAGTTGATTGTTCAGGCAGAACTTCAGAATGAGGAACCTCCTGATCAGCTCCTGTCTCTTGAACCAATTGTGGCTCCTCAGGAAGACCACCATTACACTCAACTGCAAGACAGAACAAGAGACATTTCAAAAGATTTATGCAAAATAAAGACACATACACAGGGACAAAAAGATGATGAACACTGTACATGCCTTCTTTCACAGATTCGGTCCTCTTTCTGGAGCGCTTTGGCCTCCGCTTGTCATCTTCTAGTATCTTATCATCAAAGCCAATGAGTTCAATGGTCTCTGACTGGCTGGTGGGTCCACCAGAAAACCATTCAGGCTCCTCCTCAACATAAGAGTCGTTTCTTCTTCTCTCACTAAACACTCTTTTGTCACCAAAGTCTCTCTGCAAAACAAAAAGAGGAATAGATCAAATTATTCAATCCATATCCAACTAGATGTGACCTTACAAAAAAAATTTGTGACAAAATGTTTGAGTTTCTGAAAATGCCACTGTGCCAATAAATCATTGCTGTAGAAAATGTTCTTTAGCAGCCTCAAACAAACAAAATGTTACTTTAAATAGATTAAGCAATGTTAGTCAGTGTCAAAGCAGATTTAAAGTATTTATTCTGAACTAAAAAAAAACAAAAAAACAAAAAACATCTGGCTTATGCACAGGATAAAATCCTAGTGACTAACAATTCATACCCTGAATCTCTTGTCCTTAAAGTCACGTTCTCGCTCTCTTTCCTTCTCCACCCGAGTGTCCCTCTCGAATCCACGCGACGCCATAATGCGGCCACTTCCAATACGTCGCGTACCTCCCAGTCTGAGTGACTCATTCTCTTTGTTCTCCAAAGGGCTGATGGGACGCCGAAGAGATGTAGGTGCCACTTGGCAGCCACCTCCAAAACTACGGCGCTGTGGACTAAGAACCACCTCCAAATCATCCTCTTTTAAACGCTCCCTTGGGTCTAAAAGTCAAAGTATTTACAGAAAACAAGGTTCATTACAACACTGACATTCATCCTCAAGTAATTATCTTCCATCAGTCAAACTCCTAGAATGCAACAATGCTATTGTAGACAAATTACCTGCAATTCTCCGTTTTAAAGACACTCTATCTTCAGCATAGTCTCTCTTGTACCCATCTACTGGAGAGTTGCGTTCTGAGGGGTATAGCGAAGCATGCCACTTTTCAGGATCCCACACACCATCACTACAAAATTGAATGACATATTAGTACTCTTGATCTAGTCAGCTTGCATGCACATCCAGCAACAATTCAGATCAATCTGGACATTAAACCCAGTGAGTACAGGTACTAGTGCATCTCAATTAGAATAAGGAAAATTTAATTTTAAATTCATGTTAAATATTTATGATGTTTAATGTGACATTCTTATCTTAGAAACTTTAATAAGCGTTTCAGCAAATGACTATTCAAATAGTACAAATATTGTGTGCAGTTCATCACATGCAACCACAATCATGGGAAAGGCTGCAGAAGATGATCACCTTCCACATAGAAGGTATGCCACAGAAGAATAATGCTGACTGTTCAGAGTGCAGCATTAACAATATGAATGGAAGATTGACAGGAAGGGAAAATGATACCAAAATACCAATTTCTTTTTGAGGGGTTAGCACCTGTCCACATTACTTTGCACAATTGGGCAGCTAACTCTCTGGGTCCTGAACTCCACTGAGAAACTATGATACATTGTCAAAAGGAAGATGAGAAACAGTAATACAGACAATCTCAAGGCCACCATCAAAGCAATCTTGGCTTCATCTCAGCAGAGCTACATGCTGACTACCTCCATGTTATTGCACACTAATGCAGTATTTTGGGACAGTATGTTTCTGATAAGCTACGTTGATTTAAAAAATATTTTTTTACTACTAATAAACAAATGAACAAAAATGTATGATATTCCAATTTAACACTAGTATCTGAGAAACACTGGAACAAAAGTTGAGGCTCCAAACCTGTGGACCAGTATAAATGGGTAAAAACAGGTTGAACTGTACATTGTACCAACATATCACAAAACATCACCTGTCATATTTCTCTGACAGACATTCTGGTCTTTCATTTGAGATTGGCAACTCTTTGATTTCCAATAGCTCTTCCTGTGAAGATAAATAAAAAACAGGTAAGTGCAACATTGCCTCCTTATTTAGCAAGGATTACAGAAATCGAGGCATCAGTTAGTGAATCATGAAGAGTTTCAGCATTAGGCAGAAAGATTTCCAACAATTTAACTCATTAAATAAGCACTTATTTTATCAAAAAAGATAGTCTAGTATTTAGACTATTGACAGGCTGCTTTGTATATGTAGTAAAGAGAAGAAAATGCAATTTCACTGTAAGGCTAAGCTAGACAGATTTATTAGAAGACAAACACCATCATCCTGACCTTGGTGTATCGGTAGGCAGAGGTTACTACAGAATCCTTCACTGTTTGCACAGTGTTTTCACCATTTTCCTGATCTTCTATACAGGAATCTTTCTCCATGACTGAAGCAAGAGGCCAATCCAAAGTTTACCTTCTTTAGTTGCTCCAAACACCTGCTGATAAAGAAAGAAATCTTCGCATTAGACATCTTTGTCAAGCCGAGGACTTTCATAAAGACATAAAGCAACCAGACATCACGCAGGAACAGCAGCTGTGCATTTTAACACACTAGTCTAGATCAGGACATTAAGTATGCAATTAGCATCTGATTTATTAAAGAAAAGCGAAGATGAGCAAAAGTGAAAACATCCTTTAGAAACTAGTGACATCTGTTGTGATTGAGAGCTGAGGTATTAACAGCAGATCTGTGCAAAACAGAGTTAAGCTATAGAGTCACTGAGGCTATAGTCAAGCACTATATCAGGGCCAAAATTACAGGGGTAAAGACAGATGTATACATACACACATGTTTGTCTATCTATTTATATATATTATATATACACATACACACACACACGCGCGCGTATAGATGAAATAGATAGACAGACAGATATTTAGATGTTTATCGATTCCTCGGGGAAGTTAAGAGTAGATTAAATGATGGGTCTAGGATTAACAGAAACCACTCAGCTACACGAGAAGTGAGTGTTAGGCCAGACTAACTCGGATGATTGGTTTGCACGCTGTCGAAGCGAAATGGTGCGAAAACCTCCATTAATGTCTCACAGGCCGAGAAATCCAGCTCTACCGCAGCTCTCCGACCTCCTCCTTCTCCTGCGGGAGTAATGAACTCACCTCCTCTCAGAACACAGCTACCAGTCTCTCCCTCCTTCTCCTCCGGCCTCTCAGCCAGCTACTTCACACACAGACAACTTCAGCGTCCAGGAGACTCGCCGGGACCCCGGTTCTCCCTGCACTAATCACTTTATTCAGAGATGAGGTTTATTCCCTCACCGCTCCGCCGGACTCGGCCGGCTCCAGCGTTAGCCGGTAAAGGAGCTAAAGGCTAAACAAACCGACACCAACCGACGTTTTCCGACAAAGTAGCGTAGAAGCTCAACTCCACCTCACACCGAGCGACCGAGCGGGCTAATCGAGTCGGAATCGGAACGTTTTCCTGCGACGCTTTCGGAACAAACAGCATAGAGCTAACGGCTAACAGGCTAACGTCGCCAAACGAGTCCGACTCACCGCACAAAAGCGGCTTAAAGCGGCGAGAATCCGTCCGCGGGGTGAAGGAGCAGAAAGTCACAACGCAGCTGAACTGACCTCGGGGTAATAAACTATCTCTCTATCTCTCTCTCCGTGTCTCTCTCTCCTCTGTGAGAGTCGGGCTCCCGACGCTCAGCGGTGAATTTCTCCAGATCACTCCGGCTCTGATTGAAGCCCCACTGAAGGATTATATAGCGACCACTGCCGCCTTCGTTACGACGGCAAACCCACGCGTATCTTATTCAAACAGCGCGTTTGTTTAAGTAAATAAGACACTTTTAAATATGTCTTACAGTTTCGTCTCGTAAATATGTCTAAGTCCAATTCCACAGTGGGACATCTAATAGTTATCAGGCAGGAGATCGGGCACCTATTTTCAACCAGCGGGCTTTTTTCCCCCCAGATTGTTTTTATGTTGAATTTCTGACCAAAGAGATTTTAACTGATAATAATAATAATAATAATAATAATAATAATAATAATAATAATAATAATAGTAATAATAATAATAGTAATATATATAATTTTTTTTTAAACCAGCCCAGATTTTGCAGATTTTTTAAATTGAATTTGTGACCAAAAAAGTTTTAATTAATAACAGTAATAATCCAACTAGTAATAATAATCATCATCATCATCGTCATCATCATAATAGTGTATGCAAATATAATGAAACAATAGCATTATTATTATTATTATTATTATTATTATTATTATTATTATTATTATTATTATTATTATTATTATTATTTCTACACACATTTTGTAATTCATTACACAACATACAGCATAAATACACAACATTAATAATTTTTTATATATAATACAAAAAAACGGTTTCAAATTATGTCAAAAAGTTAAAAGGATGTGAAAAAACGCCACAACGAAGCGACGATATGTTTAAAGAAGTAATAAACTATAATATGTTATATGGAGTGACCTGGAGAGCTGGATCCATTTCCAGAGATGCTTTTACTTTGACATCCCGACAGCGGAAGTTGCCCCCACGCGGCAGTTACGGTTTGTTGTGGAGGGGTGATGGAGGGTAATAAAGGTGTCTGTTTGTTCAGTAGAGGCGAAAGAATTAGTGGATCTTAACGGACATGTATGTTTCATTGTAAAACTATAGCAGTGAAGCACACATACTGATTTATTTACGATCTAATTCGACTGCAGAACAGGCTTCACACGCAGCTGAGCTGTCAGAAAAGTGTTTGAAGAAGAAGAGGAGGTTATTAGAAATCTTCTAATTAACACAACTTGTCAAAGTCTCTCATTGTTCCAGTTGTTAAATACAGTTCTTTTTATGAGTAAAGCCACTATATCATGTAACTAAGTAGTAAAGTTGTATTAATGTCTGAAATCGGATCTGTCAGAGATACAACTGCAGTATCTAATAATTGTAAAACGCATTATCGCAGTAACTTATGTTTTTCACAATTTACATCTGTCCCATGCTGATAGATTTGTTTTTCTGTCGATATAACAATTATAAATATGATTGCTCGATGTTAGAGCTGGTATTAATGTATAATAGTTAATCAAGTAATACCTCCAATACTGGACTTTTCATATACTCTCCATATATTTTATTCTATATATTTTCTATATTATTAATACTATTATTGTCTTCTCTGTCTGGACTGTATTGATGCTGCTGCTGAAATCTTAATTTCCCACAAGGAACCCTCCCAAAGGGATCAATTAAGATCTATCTATCTAATGTTTGTTTGTTTTTTTCCTTTTCACAAACAAAAAACAGGGATTATGCACAAAACAGAGTCACAAACTAGAAAACTGTGCTCTTCTGGGAAGAAGCAGATGCAGCACACTTCCAAGATCCCTTATCGGGTCGGATACACTTGGAACAGAGGTGGTCGACTTAAAGAGCTCAGGATAAGGTCAGAGAGTATTAATTATTCAGTAGACGGAACAACACTTTGTATTTCCAAAGTCGAAACTTTACAGTAAAAATCACTTTTGTTAAAACACAATTTTGGAGCATTCATTATTTGACATATATATTTATATATACCATTATACATATGTCTATTTTTTCTTTGTTTACCTAATATGAATCTTGTTAGTTGTTTTTTACATCATTGTTAAGAATTGCATGATGAATGGACCAATAGAAATGCTCCAAAATTACATTGACTGCATTCTTCTTCTCCTGTAAATGAGGCTATGTACATACAAAGTTATAGCTTTGTTCATGTAGTTACAAGGTTATGTTCCTTCATATTTTCTTTTTAGACATCTTGCACGAAAGTTTCTTTACCTCTGGATTCAGAAGACATTTGGGAGAGTCACTACATCACATGCCAGGTTCAGTACTAGTCACTGCATTATTTTGTAAACTGTATAATTTTTTATATTATCAAGTCCCAATATGATTTATTTTGCAATAAGTGCCTTTTTATATACAGGTCTTATTATAGGAAGGTGGTCTTGAAGAAGGTCCTAAGGGCTTGGAAAGATGAGTGGTGGCATGCTAGAAAAGAATGGGCCCTGACTATTAGGGCAGACTGCCACTATAAGTAAGTATTATATGTTGGGCATGAATGGGTTAATAATGAATGAATCCTAATATGTCATCAGTATGCTTAGGACTTCATGCTAATTGAAATCTGTTCTTTGCAGGTATGCCCAGTACAGTAAAGTACACCAAGCCTGGTGTGAATATGTATCAGAACAGAAAGAAAAGAAGAGGAGGCTCCAACTCGCCACTAACTTTAGTATGGAAAATATGCATTTTCTTAACTATCAGCCTATTAAACCATCTTCAGCATAGTGGCTGATTTATAGATGTTTTTCTAATATACATTTAAATTAAAATTTAGGCCAGGTTTGAGGAACATTAATAGTGTATTATGGCTGAATTTTTTAAATTCTACAGGGCATTTCTGAGTACATCACACTTTTGCTACAGTGTCCTGTTTCTTTGCTTACATTGTAGTTTTGTGCTGTTTTGCAGTGGAGCAGCGTAGGTTGCGTGTTGTTTTGGAGGGATGGGAGTTGTATGTGGAGATGCAACGATTAAAGCGGAGGATGCACGAAGCAGCCATGAAACACCAGAGCCTCACTACTGCCAGGTGAGTGTCACATCAGTGCTGACCCCAATGTGCAAATGCACACACAGTTTGTCTAATCCTTGTAGAGAAGTACAACAGATAGATAGACTGACAGTTTAGATTCACCTTTATTGTCATTGTTCAGTACAAGTACAAACAACAAAATGTAATTAAATAGAACTTTCTGGAGCAGATAAATACAAACACAATGGCAGACAATGGCTAGAGAGGTTTAAAGCACCCCACCCCCCAATATTAAGCTGTGGAGCAAAATTTTAACTATTTATTAACTTTCATTTGTGTGTTCTGTATTAGGTGGGTGTGGACAGTGTGGCAGATGGCATTGCAGCACCGCTATGAACATCATCGTCAAGAGGAACAAGCCCTGCAGCACTGGACTACCAATTTACAGAGCAGAGTATGTGTGTTTGCAATTGTGTGAGAGAAAATGAGCAAAAAGTCAACAAAAAGACTTCTGTATAGTACTGAAAGATTTCCTTGACTTTTAGGAAGAGAGAAACATTTGTTGGTGCTATTAAACATTTTAAAGTTTTCTGTGTTGAACATTTTGCAAAAAGGTTTGAACCAGACAAGAAACAATTTATGTATCCAATTGTTTACCATTGCCTTTACTACAGAACCTTTAAAGAACCTTTTTGAGTAGTGTGAAATATAAGATAATAAAAGATAATAATCCAATCAAATCCAATGTGATTTGTGTGCAGTTTTTCCTATACTAGTTATCATAGAATGTCACACATGTGTTTTTACAGGCATGGCTGCAGTGGAAGAGGAGATACACTCAAGAATGTAGACTGAGAGAAGAAGAAGCTAGAGCTCGTCATCATTACTCCTATAGACTCCAGAAATATGTTTTACAAGGCTGGATTGCACATACTCAGCACAAACAAGCAAAAAATCAGAAAAAAGGTAAATAATTTTCCTAGAAATCATTTTCTTAGAAACAGCATTACATATTCAGAATACAGTGGACTGTAGGTGAACTTAACACTTGGTAACATTTTTCCAGCTTCATGGACTGATGGGGACCATATGAATGCACAATAGGTTCACAGTTGCCATGAGGTTTTGCGATGTAAACATGATGTTTTCATTTTCTCTTGTGTTGCAGCTGTATCTGGAAGTGTGTGGTGTCAGACTGTGATCAGGAGGTACTGGGGTGTGTGGCGCGAAGCTTTGCGCGGCAGACAGGCTGAGAGAAACAGACAACAGATTGCAGACAGTCAAGCAGAGTGTGTCACTCAGCGTCGGGCTTTTTCTTGCTGGAGAGCTTGTATCCTTACCTATACAAAGTTATTGAGAAGCTGCACACTACACAGCATTTTACAAAGAAAATAAATTTGGTGTTTGGGGCTTAGACCAGTCACAGGTTCCTTTTTTACCAAACACTTTCTTAGGAACACTTGCACACATACACATTTTTGCAGTTAAAAGAGCAGTTGTGTGGCATTTATGCAGGTACAGGTGACTAGATTCAAATATTGTTCACATCAACAAACAGAATGGGATAAAATGAGCTTAGTGATCTTAGGTGTGGCATGATTGTTAATGTCAGAAGGGCTGATTTGAGTATTTCTAGAACTCACCTGATATGTATGCAACAAAACTAACTAATGGATAAAGGTGATGTTTGTGAATGGTGTGCTAGTGAAAATAGGTGCTTTGTCTCAATTTCATTAATTTATGCACACCATGTCCCTCCAGCGGAAATTATGTGACAAATTCACAAGTGGTCAAAGGAAATGGATTTAAAATGCCAATTTTGGACAGCTATCATTTGTGATTGGATCACACAGGACACATGTTAATGCCAAATGCGAACAGGGCCAATTAAAAAAAACATCCAGTGACTAGCAGTTGGAAGGAGCTTGTTGATGAAAAAGGTTAGCAGAGAATGGCCAGACTATTCAAATTTGACAGAAAGGATACAATTATGGTGAGCACAAAAAAGAATCTGAAAAGAAGAAAACCATGTTTATTAAAACTTCTTTCAGCCAGGAACAGGAAGTTGGGGCTGCAATGTACACAGGCTCATCAAAGCTGGACTGTTGAAGATGGGAATAAACATAGTCTGATCTGATGAATTTTTTTGCTGAGGCCCACAGAAAGTAGGATCAGGATTTGAAATAGCAGCAAGAGTCCATGGACCCAACCTGCTGTATTATTACAGTCCAGGCTCATTTTATTTTAAATAATACCAAACATTTTTTGGCCTGTTATTGTCAATCATCACTCCCCAGTCTATTTGAGTATTGTTGCTGAATGTGTGCATCCTTTCATTACCACAATTTGCAGATCATCTGATGATTACTTCCAGCATATTAATGCACCATCTCACAAAACAAAAATCAAACTGGTTTCATGAACATTTCAGTGAGTTCACAATTCTTCAGTGGTCATCTCAGTCACTGGATCTGAATCCAATAAAACACCTTTGAAAAAATATTTGCAGGATCTAAGTGATCTAGTCACATGTCTATGGATCAGAATCTCAAAAAACTGAAACTGCTTATGGCATCCAGGTTTTGTGAAGGTCCTACCCAGTATTAGTATAATGATTCTGATAAAGTGCTTTGTACTAGTATAATTAAAACAATTTCTGATAAAGAATTCATTTTGGATTTATTTAAATGCATTCCCAAATACACCACACTTTCCTGATCAACATTTTATAGATGTACAGATGTGCTCTGAGAAAGCTGACAAAGAGCAGACTGCAATTCAACACCAGCAACTTTGTCTGCTGGTATGTAATTATGGCTCTGGAAATGCGCAACATATTGGACAAATATTTTGTTGCTCAGGGGTCAGCAGTCCAATCTGGAAAGGGCAAGCATCACTGAAGGTTTTCAGTCAACACATTCAACCCAGAACACAACTGATTCTACAGTTGGTCTCAGTTTTTTAACAGCTGCTTAGTTATATAAGGTGATCTTCTTCTTGTATGAAATGAAAACCAGCTCTTTTCCAGAATGGATTTGTGACCTCATCTATAAAACCTTGAATCAAACTTATAATATTTCTTTTGTTTTACAGCATGTGGGATTTAAGGGCTTGGCCTTGAATGTCTCTCAGTGTAAAACTCATCGAATTAACAAGAACATTAGTGTCCAGCATCATCGGCACACGGTAAAAGTAACAAACCTATATACATTGTGCATTAAATGTGCACTATATGGATGAAAGTACGGGGACATCTATACATATAGGAGCTTTTATGATGTCCCATTGTAAATCCAAAGACCAATGATCAGCTGGCCTGCTTCTGGAGATTTTCCTGCAGGTTAAACTCCAACCCATATTAAACACATTCCATTCAGCCAATCAAGAACTTCTGAAGGCAGTAATTAGTTGGGTCAGATGGGCTGGATTAGGGGTGGATCGGAAGACGTCTGCAAGACGGTACATTTTTTTCATGTAACACCCACAAACATAAATGAGAAAAGAAAGAAAAAAAAACTAATGTATGAATTTCATTTCACTTATTCACTAAAATTGCTTGCTATTTTGTGTTGGCCTATCACCCACTCTCCAGGAGCAGGGTTGGAGACTAGGAGAAAGAAATTCCACAATTGACATTATGCAGTAGAGGCATGCTAATAAAGTACCATGCTAGTAGTGTCCCAAGTGTCTGTATAATGTACAACATAATGTAGAATACAATATATATTAAAATTCTAATACCACTGTACTGGTTCATGGTGTATCTCTTTGCTGAATTTGGTGTCCTTTTGTAGATGATGAAGAAATATTGGAAGTTTTGGCAGCAGCACTTGGAGAAGATTGAAGAGAGGCATTTTCAGCCCCAGATGACTACAGCGCTGAAGTATCACAGGTCCATAAATAACATTTAACAATGATAAATGTTAAGCTGTTCATTTCTTAAAACTCCTACCCTTACACATAATATGTTTCAGGTGTTGGATTTTCTGGCAGGAGCATCCAGTGCTGAAATGTCTCACTGATTTATCAGACATGTAAATTAGGATTCTTACAGTAGTGAACACACAGTGTCTGAAAACCTTAAGTTCCCAAAATAAGCACAAATTTGTTGTATAACCTTGGCCCAGACTTTCATGTAAATTTCAGTTAAGAATTATGAGGAACTGCACAGTATTTTGAATGGAATTTGGGAATTTAAGATCTACTCCACAATTAGGTTTAATCATCTGCATGTCAATCTTCAGTGGTTCTGTCGGTGGTTTGATTTTGGTTGAAATAGGACAAATTCACTCTTCTTAAAATATGGGTTGCTGACCACTGTTCTAGGTAATAAAGGTTTTTGAGGGTATTGGGCACCCCTGCCTTATGGGAATGCTGACAAGTTGTTTATCTCTAGACTTTCAGTTTTGAGTATTCATCTTCAGCAGTGGAGGCAGCGTTGCCAAGAGCACAGACGTATGAAGGTACCTCATCTGATTTGACTTCATCTCACTCTCTCACACACACACACATGCACACACACACACACTCACACAGCCTCATCTGCTCTGTCATTACAGTATTTCAGATGTTGAAATGGTTCTGTAGTGCTGCTTCTTTAGATGTTTCACTTTAATATGGTAATTAGCTTGATATAGGAATTAGCCCATTGCGTATTTCATTGTGTTAATTGTGTTTGTGCACATATGCATTGTATACAGGATCTGCAGCTGCAAGCTGACTCTTGTTTTGCCAGGCGTGTTCTTCCCCAGTGTGTGGCCTCCTGGATTGAGTTTACAGGACAAAGAACAGAGCACAGGAAGAGAAGAGAGACAGCAGATCTGTTTCACCAGTGAGTCTAAGCTACTATACTACACTGCAGATTACAGACCAGTATATAGATCATCTCCTAATAAGAGAGTTTGTACTACACCACTATGTTTTTGTTCACATTGCGTGATTTTACAACAAACTGCTGGTCTAGCATGTTGTTAATAAAATAAACACATAAGCCTTTTAGATCAGCATCTATAAGAATTTTTTTAATACATCATGCTGAAAGAGTGTTTATGTGTCATACAAAGTATACTCTGCTCTGTTTGTACGTGATGTTACAGAGGTTGGCCACAGTAGTATTAGGAGTTTTGCCCAAGGACTCTTATTGCTGGGCAACTGTGTTGTGCTACACCAATAATAGTCCATGTAAATGTAAAATTGGTGTTTTTTGAGTAGACAGCAGGTATGCAGCTGGGTGTTTTATACCTGGTGGGGACGTTTTATGGATCACAGAGACCAGAGACTGGCGGAGAGGACGGTAAATGATCAGTACATGCAGAAACACATGCAAAATGAGAGTACTAATGACTGATGATCTTTCTATCTCTTTCTCTTTCTGTCTCTCTAATTCTGTAATGTCTATCAGACATTCTTACCCTGATATTTTAACTCATTTTTCAAACCTCTTTCACTCAGGCTGTTTTACATGCAGAGCAAGTGTGTGTGTCCCGTGCCTGGTCGAAGTGGCTGTGCAGGATTATACAGCAGAGAGGGGACAGGCAGAAAAAAATACAAGCTCAAACACTTTACACACACACTCTTCTGCTCAAGACTCTGCATCAGTGGAGAAGCAATGTCAAGGCCATACAGAGCAGGTACTGAAATTATGGCCACCAGAAGGTACATTGTATTAACATATTTGTTGTGAATGGCTGAAATTAAGTGCGTGTGTGTGTGTTTGTGTTCTGCCTCAGCCAGAGGCAGTTTGAGCAGGCAGAGGTGCATCATAACCAGAGGTGCATGCGAGGAGCTCTGAGTTGCTGGCGTGAGGTATGATTAACAGAGTTTGCTTTACAGAGTAACATTACACTCAGCAATTAAGTTCACAACTATAGGTTTGTATCTAGTTGTTTCATAATGTAATGATTACAATTGAACTAGGCTAGAGTGTGCATTTACTGTTGCATTGGTTGTTGAGTTAGATCCTAGTTAATAGAGTATATTTTCTCCTCAGTGCACATGCTTGTGTTTTTGCCGTGCAATATAACATTTTTCTGTTGTTTTCTGATTTTGTAACAGCTCCTGAAAATGCTGTAGCTGCATTGAAGTCTGAGTGTTTTATGTTTAACTGATTGTGGCTATTTCTGTGTTGTCAGTATGCAGAACACAGAAGACAGAAAGCCAGGCAATTGGCACTAATTGATGAGCACTATGAAAAGAGACTTCTCAGACAGATGCTGCAGTCATGGAAGGTGCAGTTTGTGTACACAAAGACAACAGAGAACCTTCAAAGCGACTGACAGATTGACTGATTGATTTATAGATAGTTTCATAGATTCAACTAATGTCATTGCTCAGTACAAATGAAAGCATCCACTAATAAATGCAGGTACTGTACAAAAGCATAAGAGTGCAAGAGCAAAATGTTTCATACATATTTTATACAAAAGGAAAATACATCTATGACACTTATAGGACTCCTGTACATGCATGTACACATACACTGATTAGTCATAACATTATGACCACTTCCTTGTTTCTACACTTTGTAAATGTCACTGACTATACAGACCATACACTCATACAGACCTGCCACTCTTACCAGCACAACAGATATTAACACCATCACCACCATGTCAGTGCAACTGAATGAACCAGAGAGAATGTAGAGAATGCCCCACCATCCATATCATACCTGCTTTGAAAAACAAATGGACTACAGTCTGTACTTCTAGAACTACAAAGTGCTCATAGATGGTCAGAGCTGATACAAAATCTAGTTAGTGTAGAAACAAGGTGGTCATTGTGTTGTGGCTGATTGGTGTATGTACATATTTGTATTAAAAATGGAGTGCAGAACATCTACAATCTATTGGTACAATCTACTGATATGTACAGTGTATTCATTGTGCAGTACATTGGGAATTAATGAATGCTTTAATAATAAGAATAAATTTATTCTGCATAAAATGATTTTAATGATAATTTCTGTGTCTGTTTGTGTTTGTATGGGTGTATGCGTACAGCAACATTATGTGCAGACGCAGCAGATCAACCAGTGCGTGGAGAGCCGCTACCAACAACATCAGCAGCATCTGGCCAGGTATTCAGCTCACTCCTTCTGTTTCCAGCTTTAATTGATATTATTGTCCACGTTATTTGCCTTTTTTGTTACACATTCCCTTATATATCTTTATATATTTATGCACTGCAGAAAGTTGCTCTGTTTATGGCGAAGAAATGTACATCTGGCAGTAGAGGAGAGAGAGAAAGAGAGGAGAGCCAAGTGTCACTATCAACATTGTCTACTGTCAAAGGTGCTGTCAGCATGGCATCGGAGGACAACACTTGTAATAGCTTACCATCACCAGCAGGAGGAAGCACTCAGAGAAGCCCAACTTCACATGGACAAAGGTACTCTGCT
This sequence comes from Acestrorhynchus altus, assembly GCA_034509495.1. Classification (NCBI taxonomy): domain Eukaryota; kingdom Metazoa; phylum Chordata; class Actinopteri; order Characiformes; family Acestrorhynchidae; genus Acestrorhynchus; species Acestrorhynchus altus. The sequence goes on along the minus strand of CM067504.1, from coordinate 36,135,425 downwards.
TCTGTTGCTGTAATAGATTTCCTGTAAGTGGTAGAGAATGTGTTTATCTACATTGCTGACACATATGTGCAAATACATACACAGTTTTTCTAGTTACATTAGAGATTAATTGCTAAAAAGACTCTAGAGCAGATAAACTTGAACCATACCTAATGCCAGTAATGTGCCTGTGGGGTATAACGCACCCCAACACTGTGGAGCAGTAGAACTGTGTTCTGTGCTCCATTAAATACATTTGGGATGAGTTGGGAATGAGGCGGGGTGGTAAATATTCAACCTCCTGAATTCACAAATGCTTTTGTAACTAAAAGCACTCAAATCCTTCCTGGCTCAGTGGTGGTCAAAACTGTGGTTATGTGTGTTCTGTGGCAGTGCGGATGCTGGCAGTTCTGAGGAGGTGGAGACAGCGACAGATTGAGGTGAGAGAAGAAAGGCTGTCTTTGGAGAAAGCCTGTAGACATCACCAGTCTGTCCTACTGAGAAAGAGCTTCAGAGCCTGGATCATCAGTAGTTACCAGCACAAATGCTATCAGGTGATCAGCAGTCTTGCTTCACTGAGCAAGAGCTGAGCAATATGGACAAAAAATCATATACCACTGTATTTTATCTGAATGGCGATATGTGATACGACATATAATGTGAAGAAAATAGAACATCTTACAGCTAAACCTTCTTAAAGAAGAAATGATCAAATCAATGTCATTTTTATGCCAGAGCTCTGTCTTATGTATGTCTTATGTCGGGACAGAGGAGGAGCTGAGACTAGGGGTGGAGCAGAACGAGGAAACAAATATGGTTTCTGAAAGATCAAAACAAAATGTTTTTTTTTTATTGTCTCAGCCCATATTGTCCTCCGTTTATATCCCTATATATATATATATATATATATATATATATATATATATATATATATATATATATTTACTGCAGATAAAATTCTAGTTCTAACCAGTTTCTTTCTGTGTTTGTTTCTTACTATCTGCATATATTTCGATTAGGTTATGAAGATCAGCAGCAGACAATTGTACAGGCAAAAAGTGTGCCAGTCCTTGTTTATGCGCTGGAAAGTACAGGTGGGTTAGAGATCAGCACTGCACATTGCTGTTTTCTTTGGTCTAGCTGTTATTTAGAGTATGTGTGTTTGTTTTATACCACACAGCTACAAAACAGGAGAAGAGAAGCAGAGCTGACAGTGATTGCCCTCTGGCATTGGTCTCTGAACCTTCAGGCCAAGGTAATGTTTGAAGAATAATAGAAAACAAAATATTAAATTAAGTATTAAAAAATACTTTAGTTCATCACAGAATGGATGATTAAATAAAAACATTGTGTTTCTAATACTAATTCATACTGTAGCACTTTTATGGAAATGTCTTTATACTGTTGTGAAATGATGGTTTTGCTGTAGTCCCACCCTATTTTAACCTTTAGAAACCTAAGCAGTTTGGGGGAATGTTTTTGTATTTTTTTTTTTTTTTTGTTTTCAGGAGATCCTAGGCTACACAAATATATTTTGCTCATAAGGACTAAAACACTGTACATCTTAGAAATCTTGAGTATTTATGAGCTGAAAATGCATTGATTTTGATGGATTACGTGGAATTATTAAGTTGGCAAGAATATTTCTAATAATAGGTTCTTCAAAATAATATAAAAAAAACCTTGAATATACTTAATTTTTGTAATTTATGTATGCATCAGTATTGTCCTTTGAACTTTTATTCTGAAATTCTTACACTGTGTGAGCAAGAGTGAGCAGAAAGAGTGCAAACATCCCCTCCCTTCACATTTTCCTCTGTAACCCAACATTTAAGTCAGTGACGTCATTAGCCCGCCCTCTCTTGCTGATAAATGCAGATTGAGCATAAACATGCACTGGAAGCTCCTTTGGCATTTAAACTGGTATTCAATTAATTTGGAAACTAGTGAATTCTAGCTATGAATTGTCTGTAGTTCATCACATTTTGAAGCAATGTCTGTAGGTTATTAAATAAGAGTTAATTTAACAATTATCTATGCGTGAATGGAAATTCAGGTGCTGTGTGTGTGGAGACAATGGGTTGCAGAGCGCCAGAGGAAACAAAGACGTCTAGCTGTAGCAGCTCAGTTCTACAGAGATGAACTGATACGTGAGGGTGTCTCTCACATCCTCACATATACAGCACACATGAAGGCTTTCTCCACAAACATGGCCCTACACGGTCATGAGCAGGTGGGCATGTGTGTTTTGTTTGTCATATTGAAATAGAATATTTTAAAATAGAATAAAGGAATGATGTTTATGTGAATTTTGTATTTATAGAGTTCTCGGAAGTTACAGGCAGTGGTGAGGAGGTGTGCCTTTCGTTGGAAGCAGCGGGCATTATGTAAGCCTTCTAGAGCTAGAGAGATGGCACATAAAATAGATAAGCCCGCCAAAAAGTGTGTGTCCTTCTGCCTGCCTGAAGATCTTACTCATGAATACACCCATGACCACACACACAACCCCCACCGTCACCAAGTTCACTACCAAAGTGCTGAGCAGAGGACAGGGGAGTGCATTATGAACAAACTGTGAGTGAAGAAAAAGTGGCATTAGTCTGTGGTACTTATTGAACTAGTTCATAAATTTCATTCTATTTGATTACTGAAGTTTACTGAATTTTATTTAATTACTAATATTATTAGATTTGAAACTAATAAAAAATGACATCTTGAGAAATTCAGTGATAATACTACAGCTGTTCCTGCCTGGAAAATATGTAAATAAAAATAAACTACAAAATAGCCTTTTTATTTTGAGTATGATTACTTATTTTACCAGGATGTTATGTGTTTGGAGGTTATTGTTTTGTTTTCTGATGATCATATATTTAGTAAAGGTCCTGTGATTTCTTTTTTTTTTTTTACTCCTGACTATGGTCTTCTACTTCAAGGCTGCAGGTTCAAGCTTCCAGGTTGCAACCACGAAGGCCTGATGATCTGTTACACTCTCCAGTTAAAGATCTGCTGCTGCAAAACCAACCTAGAAGGTACAATCATCCAGACGGTTAAGCACAGATTAACACAGTTGTGTAATTCAGAATTCATGAATATGAAGGTAAATTTAATAATAGTCTTTTTTTTAACATTTCAAAGATTGGCCAGATGGATAATCATGTTTTATATTTGTAGCATTTACAGCCATGTGGAAAAAATAGGATATTCGATCAACACTTTTTGATCATATTTCAGCATATCAAAATATAACATTTCATTTTAATAATATTAAGAAATGTTGGGTATCTAGTCAAATAAAACTGAAGAAATGTCTTCTAAAATATAAAGGTATACAACAAGAAAAAATCTGACCAAAACAGCAAGGGTTTCCTCGTTGCATACCTTCCAAGAAAATCAAACTTGTGCAGTAGATGCTGCACTTTGACGTATGCATATGCTATAGGACCTGTGATGGCATTTTAGGAGTGTTGGAGGGGACTATGCATTTTAAGGGCTGGATTTACTGGATGCAATTCCACAATATTATTTTCCAGACAGTGGAACGGTTATAACACTCACTTTAAGAATCAAGGGCACACTAAATTAAGTCCTTTTCAACCTTTAGGCATGTTAACTTTCAATTGTGAAATGTTTAAAATGGTGTCTTCACGTGGTGTTTTAATTATTTTCACATTGCTGTAAATTATCTATTCAGAAACGTCCATTGTTCACATTGTGGGGGAAAAAAGCATTTGGTACAACAGAGTTTTTGTCAGATATTTTTTTCTTTGGTATTGCAGTGTTCAGAGGTTCCCTACGGGTCAGACAGACCCAAAGTCTGCACCATTTTTCCCAGTTCCTTCAGCACCTTCTGCTCAACCACAACCTCCAGTCTCACTCCTTTCCATTCCACACCAACTTCCTGTTCTGACTGTTAAACCTCCAGTCCAAGACCTCAGGTCTGTTTCTACAGGAAACAATATTATGCTGCCCAGCACTGAGAGGCAGGGGGAACTACTCCCTCCTTCTTCATTTGCTACATCCCCAACACAGATAAAGGTGACCACTGCACAGATTCATGCTAATAATGCATATTGCTTTGTAATATCAAGAGTGGAAATATGTATTTGTGCTCATGTAAAGAACAGGTAAACAGAACATCTTTTTGTCTTTTCGATCTTGTCACGCAGACAAATCCAAGGCACAAAGATCCCACACTTCTCACCCCGTGTGATTTCATTCCTCAACTACCAGGTAAAAGTAAACACACACACACACACACACACACACACACACACACACACACACACACACACACACACACACACACACACACAATGTATAATACCAAGATTTATTTTGGCTTAAAGTTGACAGGATGGTTATTGTTCTGAATCATCCTTCAGGTACAAGTGAAAGAGGTAATATGCATGATGATGAAGACGAAGCAAATGTGACTGTGCCGAAAACCTGTGACCCAGCTCAAATTCTGACCCAAGAGCTACTTGATATCAGACTGGACCTGCAGAGATACCAGCAAGACAGAAATCAGCTGCAGTATGTGTGCTTGTCATTCAGTACAGCTGAAAATTTGCAAATGTTGGTGCCATACGTTCGTAAATCAAACATTGGAATAAAACAAACAGCTTTTCTGTCTGTGCACAGGATATGGCGTAAGCTTCAGAAGGTGATGAGGAATTGGCTCCAGACTACAGGCATTGATGGAGAAAATGAAGAAAGGGAGAGCATAATACAAGAATTAAATGAGGTATCATTTTAATGCATGACTTTCCCTCACTTTTAAACCACATTACAGGTAGTTACTGAATAAAAACTCCTAGCTATTTACTGTGGCATGCAATATTTTTACAAATATCAACAAAAGTTCTGTTACTGTGAACAGTGTAAGTGAAAAGAAGAGAAACTGATTTCAACATTTTAATCAAGAGTAGTGTGTTTTGTTTTTACAAAAGCCATCAGTATTAGAATAATTCTAAAAAAATTCTAAACTATTCTAGATAGTCCCAGCAGCTTTCAAAGCTTCATAAATAGTGACTTCTCAGACATTGTCCAAACAATCAAAGCGTTCCTGAAAATAAAACTAAATGATGCCCATGAGCAGCACAATGCAGGAGAAGAGCATAAAGTGTTTGTAGAAAAAAGATCATGTTATCTTTGTCTCTGCACTGTATTTGCCTCTCCCTTTAATCTCATAATTAAAACGAATTATGAGTTATAGTAAATTTTCATTAATTAATTAACAATACTTTTTGTAATTTTTTCCTTGAAGGCTGATATAAAGTAAAACAGGTGAACTCTTCAGAAGGTGAGATGTTTCTGTAGGTGCAGCACTTACATAAGCAGAATGAGTATAAATGAGACCCTTCTGGCTTAAGTTTAACACACATTCTTTTGGAACCATAAATCTGTCCCTGGGAAAAGCAGTTGTCTGGTATTTCACTGTAGTAGGTGAATAGGACAGAATGCCCAGTTAACCAGTATTTCACAACTGTATTTTTGCATTTGCCCCTAGATAATAGCAGTTACACCACTGATCAGTGCAATTAATTTAGTTTGTTTTTTCCAATCTATTTTACAGCTGGAAAGCCGTATTTCTGCTCTGTCTGTGAAATTGACTGAACAGAAGCCTACCGTGATCTGCCTTGCTGCAAGGGTCGAAAGTATAGAACATCAGTTGCTGAAAACAAACTTTAACACATAGACGTACTACGGTATGCAGTTTAACAAGCTTCAGGCCTAATCTTGAACAATTTCTTTAAAACTGTATTTGTTCACCTTCACATCCACTTTAAATTAGGGATATTTAGGTGTTTTGTGCATACACTATTTGAATCTCTCTGTAAATGGTAGAATTTTACATGTCCTTAACATGTTGATTTTGAGATGATGTCTACTTTCTATTCATGATAGCCATGTTGCCATTTATTTATTTGTAATAAAAAACATGTTATATTTGCAGATCTTTGAGTATTTTTTTTTTTATTTTTATTTATTTTTTTTTTTAAATGATTTTGGAAAACCTTTTCATTTGTGACTACCACCAGCTAGCAGACCTGAAGGCTTGGCACTGGAATCCAGAATTATTATTTTTTTTAAAAATTCATATAGATTTTTTTAATGATACAAAATATATCATATTACTGATGCGCTGGCTTATGAAAACTGCACACAGTGTGAGATGTCTGGAAATGTCAGTTTGAGAGTTCTGCCGTAATTCTTTCCATATGCGCTCAGGCCCAAAAACTTTCACTATGAAAACACTCACTTATTGCCCAATAGTTTGAAGAGTGAGTCCAGACCACGCACACACAGCCAGGCTGCTCTCTCTTCTGTGAGTTAGCTCACTGCAGGCTCTTTCTCACTGGGTCATGCCATCATGAAGGGGGCATGTGGACTTATCATTGTTCTCTACATCTCTACTGCTGCTTGGGGTAAGTACGCTGTTGTCACTGCATTGAAACCTGCAGGATTGTACCTTTAGTGCTTTATTCTGTTATTGTAGATACATGTCCAAAGGTTTGTAAACACCACTTTAAATGAATGTCATCAGCTAACCATTGCTGACACAGGTGTGAAATATTCCCTAATGCCAGGTGTGGGCTTAAGGGGTATAAAGGCCCCCAGTTATTGAGCTGTGGAGTACTGAATCTGTGTTCTCTGGAATGATGGAACTCCATTCAATTTTTTGGGATGAATTGGGGATGAGAGGGTGGTGATCTTCTAAGATCCTGACCCCATTAATGCTCTTGTTTCTGAATGCAATAAGATTGTCACAGCAATGCTCCAAAATGTTTCCCAGAACAGTAGCAACAGTTACTCCAACTAAAGCAGGATCAACTGTTTTTAATATCCTTGATTTCAGAAGAAACATTCAGAAGAGTGTTCCAATACTTTTATCAGTAAAGTGTACATACATGTCTAGACCTGCTTTAGTTTATGAAGCCCTGTAAAGATGATTTGCATAAGCACATATTTAGCCTCCATGTACAAATGCTGTTATGTGGGTCTATCTGTTCAGTTAACCCATAACAGCTTATGGAGACATTTGTGTTATATACCCTTTAAAAGATGTCTGTACACCTCTTTGTCCTTCACAGTGGGAACAAATGACCTCAATAAGGAAATGACAGTATGCTTGATTAGACTTTTGACAAAACCAGTAGTATATAAGAAATGTGTGTGAGTACCTTCTGAAGTATAAAGAAATTGACATTTCTTTAGATTTATTTATGAAGGTTCTTTAATGTGATAACTCATCTTTGGCAGCTGAGTCATCATCATTCGTATGTTGCCTATGTGTTGGTCTTTTACACAGGTAAGAAGATGCGCTGGTGTACAGTATCTGAGCCAGAGCAGAGGAAGTGTGCAGACCTGGCTAAAGCTCTAGTAGCTGCTCTACCTCCTATTGCAGTTACAGCCTTTGCACGACTGTCCTGTGTGAAGGCCTACAGCACAGCTGATTGCATCAATAAGATCAGGGTTGGTTAATATTCCTAAATACACTTAGTACCCTCAGAGCTTGTCCTAGCCATTGGTGATGTCTCAGCTGGTTCTGAGTGTGAAGTATTGTTTTTTTTCTTGTCCTGTTAGGCTAATAAAGCTGACCTGATCACTCTGGATGCAGGAGAGGTTTACTCTGCAGTAAAGCAGTTTGGTCTCACAGCAGTTGCCAAGGAGATCTATATTGATGGTAAAGATATACACTCACCATCTTCTGTAGAACTTGCATTGACTGATTTCTGAATGGCCAAAGCACAATTTGTTAGTCACCCTCTTCTTTACTTATTAGACCAGACATGTTGACCAAATATTACGTGGTTGATGGACCACAAATATGCAACACAAGATGAGTTTAAATTCAAGTGTCCACTTACTTTTTCCAGCGTGCACTGTAGATGTTTGCTGAATGTGCTCCATAAATGGACAGCACAACTGAAGCGATGTCACTCTCTTGCTTCCCTCACTGGCTTCTTATAGCAACTCACATCAGACATAAAACCCTGACTCTGGCCTACAAAGCCCAACATGGTCCAGCTCTCCTCCCTATCAAAGGCAAAGATCAAATCCTGATCAGTACCAAGACCCCTCTCATGCCCTCTCAAGTGTGGCATGGATTGATCCAACATCTTTCAGGAAGCATGGCACCTGTCCTGCAACCAAGGTGGTCAGATGAACTCCCCCTGAATGTCAAAATGTCCAAATAGCAGAATCATTGTATATCTTTAAACATCAAATAAAGAACCACCTCTTTAGAGGGCACCTAAACGCTGACATCTATTACAGCTTTCATTGTACTTTCATTGTTCTTCACAGTTTTTGCCTAGTTTAGTAATATATATTCAGGTTAAATTGTTTTACATTATTGTTGTTCAATCATCTTGAATTTGCAGTTTATCGATACCAGCTTGGGAAAGTTGCTCTGATAAATTTATGTGTGTATAATTGTGCCTTAGATAACAATCATACCATTTTTAGTAATTTATGTGAAAAGTCCATTAATTCCAAAGAGTGCACTTATTTTTCCTGGACGATACAGTAATACTTCTCTGTTTTAAGGTGCTTGATACTCTGCAACATTCACATGCTTTTTTAGGTGGCTGTATCCTGGCTGTAGCAGTAGTGAAGAACTCTAGCTCATTAGACATCCGCTCTCTGCAGGGCATAATGAGCTGTCACAGTGGAGCTCGATGGACTGCTGGCTGGAGTCTGCCTTTAGGTCACCTCCTCTCCCGCAACTACTTACCCTGGGCCGAGGAACAGCCTCTCAGTCAGGGTAATTGGATGAGACTGTTATATGGTGGAGATTGACCTTGAAGGACTTATAGTTTGTGGCTTGAAACTTCATTTACAAGTTGCAATTCGTTTTTCATCACCATTTCCCATTTTTCATTTATCCCGTAGCATTGAGGCTTTTGTACCACAAAAATAATGAGTTCAGACCAAAATCCTGAAGAATGTAAACAAAAATGCTGCCACTCCTTTTGAACATCTGGATCTTTTGGAAAGCTGCAGTGACAAATTGGGCTTCCAGAGAGAAAATACTAGCAACTGTTTAACCCACATCTGCCATTCCATTAACTGCTACAGATAGCAAACATGCCCAATTCTTTCAACATTAGTGGGCTGAAAGGGTGGCTGTAAATATGTTCATGGTTATGAATTTGAATCCAGTTTGTTTATAGCTTCTATGTACACCTATCCGCCATAACATTATGACCATGTTTTTACTCTCCACTGACCATACAAGAGCACTTTGTAGTTCTATTATTACAGACTGTGGTTCTTCTATTTCTCTGGATACTTGAGCCTCCTTTCATCCTGTTCTTCAATGGCCAAGACCCCATAGGACCACCACAGAGCAGGTTTTATGTGGGTGGTGGGTCATTCTCAGCACTGCACGGACTCTGGGATGTGTTGTGGAAGTGGTGTGTTAGTGTCTGTTGCACTGGAACAAGTGGACGAGGCACAGCAGTGCTGTTGGAGTGTTTAAACACTGTGTCCCTCACTGTCCAATTTATTAGACACTCCTACCTAGTTACTCCACCTTGTAGATATAGAAGTCAGAGCCAGAAGCTCATCTGTTTCTGCACTGTTTGTGTTGGTCATCCTCTAGTCCTTCATCACTTCTCAGAGGTTGCTGCCCACAGGATGCTGTTGGCTGGATATTTCTGGTTGGTGGACTATTCTTAGTCCAGCAGTGATAGTGAAGGGATTAAATACTTCAGCAGCACTGCTGTGTTTGATTCACTCATACCAGCACAACACATACTAACACACCAACATCATGTCAGTTTCACTGCAGTGCTGAGAATGATCCACCACCCATACAACAACAAATTGCATCTATATTGTAAGTGGGGCTGGTAAAATGGACAGTGGTTGTAATATTATGGCTGACTGGTGTATATGTTTACTGTATGGACTGAGGAGTGACCGCTGATTTCAGAGTTTACATACTACATCCAATTCATTTCAAAAGTAGGAAAATTCACTTTTTGAAATGGGCTGTTTAATTTTGTCTGCTAGCGGTGAGTGCCTTCTTCAGTGCCAGTTGTGTACCTGGAGCGGCTGCCATGGCACTCCGCCTGTGTTCCCAGTGCCAGGGTCAAAAGTCCTATAATCCACAGAAAAACGTCCACTGTGAGACTTCTCACAGTGAACCGTTCTACAACAACCAAGGGGCTCTCAGGTAATGATTATAAATTATGTGACTAAAACTGTAACCAGACCAGAATAGAATAGAATGTTTCAGATCACATATTTAACCTGAATGTTTTGTTTAGTATCTACCTAGTACTGTATTAGTTTTTGGACCACTGTTAAAAATGAGTAGAAAATAAAATATTTTACATTGACTTTTTTTTCCTTCTCCCGTAGAGGTTTTTCCCTTCTTTTCAGTTAAGTTGCACCCTATACTGACATAGATGTGTAATTACACACAGCTTGTCACGTCCGTGTATTTCCAAAAGAATAAGTCTTGGTATTAAACTCTAGTCTTGTCTCTCTGAAGCAGATAAACATGAACCTATTAGCACTATGCCTAATACCAGGCATGGGCTTGAGGGGTATAAAGCTGCCAGCGTTGAGATGTGAAGCAGCAGAACTGTGTTTTCTGGGAAGTATGGGAAGATGGGACTGAGGCAGGTGCTGATACTCCAACATCCTGACATGCAGTCAAATCCTCACAGGAGTGCTCCCAAAGCCCTCCCTAGTCAGTAGAGATAGTTACTCCAACCAAAGGGGAATAAACTCCTTAATTAATTAATTTAATTTTTAATTAATGCTTTTAATCCCTAGATTTCAGTAGAATTAAAGAATGAGAAGGTGTCCAAATAGTTGCCCATATAATGCATATTGTTTTGTACGTGCCACACCTACATCTTTTGAGTGCAATGTTTGATCAGACTCATATGTCACATGGACATCAGTTGGTGTTTGTGAATGTGGTGTGATATTTGGCACTTTTATGCAATCAGCTTTTAGAAATATTTGAGAATGGTGTAAAAATAAAAAAAATACCACTCACTGCCAGTTCCAGTTGGTCAGAGCTGTCAAAGGATTGTGCAATATGCTATTAGATGTTTGTCTAATAAACTGCCGATTGTGTTAACGGCCCTTTCTAGATCTTGAATATGTCCTGGGTAGTCAGTTCCACTATTTGCTCATTTTGTAATGCCTCTGTTCACACTGTTATAAACATGCAGCCTATTTTCCCATTTCTCTCAGGTGTCTGAAAGCTGGAGCAGGAGATGTGGCTTTTGTGGATCATACAGTTCTGGACAGTATAGATGGTTAACACAATATCTGATTATTTTTAATGTGTACATGGTCATTATGCTGCTGTGTTCATCTGGTTACTGATGAGTTTATTCACTTTATAGACCCATACTAAACCTGTAATTAATAATATGGACACAATAATATGACAGCAGACTGAGTTTCTTCTGACACAAATGTAATTGTTATTTTTACTCTAATAAGACATCTAATGACAGTGGGAAACAGTAGAAAATCAAATTGCCATGGGAAACATTTCCATGATATTATTAATTTGATTGTGAAGATTAGTTTAATCTAGTTATTAATATTTTTTTAAATATTGGTCCCACTCAAGGTTTCGTCCTCTTGCGCTAATGCAGTGGTTCTCAAACATTTTTGACCATGTATCTCCCATGATGTTTTTGGTTGATGCAGCAGGTCTACTGAATCAGCTGGGAAAGCTTGAGACAAAGGAAACAACTGTAGAACAGAGTAGTGAAAACTAAAGTATCTAAAAACTTTTTAGAATTATTTCCTTAATATTTAGTGTATGCAGCAGATTTTCTGGTGTACCACATTGGGTCATCTGGCATTCCACGTTGAGAACAGTTGGAGAACCTCTGCCATAGAAGATCCCTTTTTGGTTCCATGAAAAACCATATCAGTAAAGGAACTGTGAGTGTGATGAAAGTAAAGTTCATTAAAACCTTCTCCATACACATCTCTTTTCCAAAAAACATTCCTTATGAAACCAAAAGTGGTTCTTCTCTGGCATCACTCAAAGAAGCTTTTCTAGTACCTTTGTTTTAATTGAATTGTCTTGATTTCTTTCAGATACTTCTATTGATCCTGAATCTAACAGTTTCACTGTTCTTCTGTTCATCTTTTCTTCTTCCCACTTTCTCCAACTCTTGGCCCTCAAATCTCTGGCCCATACAGACAGCGAGAAGGATGAGTACAGGTTACTGTGCACAGATGGGACTCGTGCTCCCCTCAGCAATTTTAGAAAGTGCAATCTTGGGCGTGGCCCTGGTAGAGGCGTGGTCACACGGCTGAATAATCGTAAGATCGCCCGCAAGTTCCTGACAGCTTCACAGGTAACATCAGTGTGCATATTATTTTAATAGCCAAGTGGATCTTTTCATTCTCCTCATTCTTGTCAATGTCTTTCTAACAGTTCAATCTGTCTATTAGATGGCGTTTGGCCGGAGGGGGAGAGAACGGCAGCGTTTCCAGCTTTTTAATTCAGCCGGTTATGAGGCAAGTGACCTGCTGTTCAGTGATGTGACTGACAAGCTGTCTGTCCTGCAGGAAGACATGGACATCAGTCAGGTTCTAGGACTGGACTATGTGGCTTTGCTCAAGGGCCTTGGACATGAAGGTAGTTTGTCACAACCTGCTGCATCTCTGAATGGCAAATGAGATCAAGATTTTCATTCATTTTGTGGCCAACATCTTTTTCTATCCTTGTGTGTGTGTGTGTGTGTGTGTGTGTGTGTGGGGGTTCTTAGGTAGTTCACTGGAGGACAGTGTTGTGAGGTGGTGTTGTATTAGTCACGCTGAACAGAAAAAGTGTGAGCAGTGGGCCCTCAGCATTAAATCAGATCCTCTGGTGTGTGTGAGAGCCTCGTCCATGAGTGACTGCATCGAGAAGATCAAGGTCCAGTAAGACAAAGTTAACTGTTGTCTAAAGTAACTACATAAACATCATTGCTTGTACTTTTCTGTATAAAATGATACCACAGGTACAATTTTGTATATGTCTATGATGTTACTAGTATGGCATAGCCAAGGGTTTCTCAACCTGTGGGCCAGGAACCACCAGTTTGCCGTGAAGCACCCTCTTGTGGTCCACAGTCCCACTGTCAGGGGGAAGCAGTAGACCATTGTGGGTAGGAACTGGCATTTGAAATTTGAAGTTTGTGTGAAAAAGATGATTTAGTGTGAGTAAAAATCGAGAGATCAGTCATGTTCAAACATAAATAATAACATATCACAGAACTAACGAAAGACAAATTGAGCATTATTTGTTTCAGACAATGCAGCAAGTTTACCTGATGTTGACAATTAGCAAACCAGTGATGTAGAAATTCCATAAATGGTGACACTGCTTCTCAGAAAGAACAAAAAATGTACTGATGTACATTTATGACATGTAGTGAACTGTAAACATAAGCAAACTGTTAACATGGGATCTAATAGAGACAGCCTTTAGAGAGAATTCAGGAAGTGCACTGTAACTGGACATGTCATTTGATGATCTTTATTGTCCATTTTTGTGAGGTACATTTGGGACAGATGTTTTCATTAATTTAATTTTAATTTAATGGATATATAATGATGAAATATAAAACACTTCTAAAAGTACAAAGGATTTGTATTATATTTTTGTTACTAGTTTTAATAATATTAGAAGTGTATTTCACTGATAAAGTGGTTACACCACAAACTGTAGTGCATAATGCATAGCACCAGGTGGTTAGTTTTGTACAGATGCAGTACATGTACATGTGTGCCAAGCTTATAGCATCATACTCAAAAAGCATGTAATTGCTGCCAAAGGTGCTTTAACAAAGTGTTGTGCAAAGGCTGTGAATACTTATGTACATGTTATATTTTTGTTTTTTTTTTTTATAATTTTCAAACAAACTTTTCTCACTTTGTAATGTTGGGGTAATTTGTTGAGAATTTTGATTGAATCCATTTTTAAATAAGGCTGTAACATAAAATGTGCAAAAAGTAAAGCTCTGTGAATACTTTCCAGATGCATTGTATATCACCTCCATCTCTCAATATAGTTAAATGAAGATCAAATTCCCATATGTTAAAAATGTTTTTTAGAAGTCTTTTGTCTTTGGAATTTACTGTTAAAACCTGTAAATAATGTTAATATATATGATAACTGCTCTGTGTTCTCTCCTTTGTAGAGATGACCAGAGTTGCCATTCAGTATTCTATACTGTTTATTGTTATGATTATATCAAGCACACAGTCAGTTTACATACCTCCTTTATGTTTTCTTATGAACAGAGGGATGAAGTGGATGCCGTGTCCCTAGATGCAACACACACCTTTATCGCTGGGAAGTGTGGCCTTGTACCTGTAGTGACTGAGTATTATGGTAAACTAAATCTCATTAACAGTGAGAATTTCTAGTTGATTTTGTACACATTTCTCATCTGTCTTATATATTCTGTATATATTGCATTTATTCTTGAATCTTTTGTCAATAAGGGGAAAAATGTGAATTCACTCAAGGAGAAGAAGGTCATTTTGAGACTAAAGGTAAATAATGAGGCTGTGTACACTTAATATAGGGGGTATACATTTGTTTATCTGTATTACAGTGACTGTAATTTCTACTGATTTTGTAGAAGTTTTCCAAAAAGAAAGTAACATTCATAAGTGTATATGAAGCAATAATCTTTCCAAAATTTTTAAAAGCTGAACTATATTAATCATGTTAAGTGAAGATGAACTATAAATGCAGTGTTCTTTTTGACTGTAGATTTGCCATCAGTGTATGGTCTGGCAGTGGTCCGACGCTCTAGCAGAAATGTATATATTGGTAATATGAGCGGCCGACGCTCCTGCCATGGACACATGTATGGTCCGGCTGGCTGGGTATTGCCTGCCAAACACACCTTGAGCATGGAACATAAAAATACTGCCTCCTGTGAACCAAATAAAGGTACTACAGCTCCTTCTAAAAAGAACAATCGCACCTACTTTCATTGAGACTAGCATTTAAAACTTTGTAACTTATTTTTTTTGACTATGCATGTACACATAAACATAGTTGCACCCATAGGGGGTCATCAAGTTTGCAATGCTATTTGGAAAGATAAAGGTTACCAGGAACAATAATGATAAAAATGATAAACAATTAAGGCTGATACTTGCTAATGCAACATCTTGGCATGGAGTTGTAGAGATTCTTAATGGTGGCCTGTGATATTCCATCCCATGCAGCTTGAATATTCTCACTGTTCATCTGTGCATTTACCCTGGTGCCTCCACAGACAGGTTCATTGGTCCACTCCACAAAGATAAAAGCAGGACTCATCACTGAAGATGACCCGCTACCATTCCGAGAGACTTTATGAAAGTCTGGCACCGCACCGTAGTGGTCCTTGGTGACGTTGACACTGCTTGTAGTCCTGCATTGTGCAGCTATCTGTCATTGGTGCTGGCACTAACAGGATGACTCATGGAGAGCATCACTGTATGCTTCATGTCCTTAATCATGGCTATTGAGTCACTCTGCATATGTCAAACAGTCCCTCAGTTCTCTCTCTCTGTGGTTCATGTAGATCTTCCAGATCTTTCATGTTACTGGTGTGTGCCACCTTCTATACAGTGTTGCCAAACGGCATGCTATGGAAATTTCTGCACCACCAGTATGGCGTGCAATACATTGATATACAAGTTCTACAATGCAACCCCTGTCAAACTCTTCCAACTGCTCAAATTGCTTGCAAAGGACACTACCCATACAACAGTCAGAATGGAAAGCACACACAATGTAATGACCTTATATAGTCAGTCAGGTACAGCAACTTCTCACAATGTCAAACCTAGCCACCAAGTTTCATTTCTGTCAGTTGATTCCTTATGGGTGCAACATTTTTTTATTTGAGAGATCAATCAAACATTTATTTTTAGATTTGTGCTGCCCAGAATAGCTAGCACTTTTCAGCTGAGTGTTCTGATTATTTGTGGTTTGCCTGTTGTATTCAGTGTATGCTGAGGTGTTTTGGAAGGGCTGTTTGCCAGGCGGTCAGGGCAACCTGTGCAAAGTGTGTTTAGGTGGGACCGAAGAAGCTGCAAGCAAACGCTGCTCTGACAACCACAATGAACGCTATTATGGAAATATGGGAGCACTGAGGTGAGAAAACACTGTTGCTTATCCAGTGGCTCTGTAAAATGGAACTGGAGAACAATCCACGTGTGATGGAGCCT
Organism: Acestrorhynchus altus; assembly: GCA_034509495.1. Classification (NCBI taxonomy): domain Eukaryota; kingdom Metazoa; phylum Chordata; class Actinopteri; order Characiformes; family Acestrorhynchidae; genus Acestrorhynchus; species Acestrorhynchus altus. The sequence goes on along the minus strand of CM067504.1, from coordinate 36,119,225 downwards.
ACAGATATGTAACAGTGCTTTACTCTATTTTAGGTGTCTTGTTGGAGACCCAAGTGGGAAAAGCTATGGAGATGTTGCATTTTTAGAACACCACAATTTGGAAAGCAACATCAAATGTAAGTTATGCTTTATTAGTTAAAAGTTGTCATACTTTTGTTGCTTCTGGTGTTCCCATTCTTCTTAGTTCTTCACAGTGGTTATCCAAAGTAGCTCTTAAGAACAGGCAGGTTGAAACACTGCAGAGATTGTTTGATGGCATTCCACCACAAGAGTTTTAACAATCTCCAACTCATCCCAGTAGTACTGAATGGAATCCCATCACTTCAGAGAATGCAGATTCCACTACTATACAATCCATTGCTTATCTTATTGTACAATCTTATTGCCGAGATGTGCCGTTTGATTGATTGTTCAAGCAATTAATAGATTTGAATGTCTAATCTTGGTATAAGCCCTGTGATTGGCCTGTGATTTTCAATAAAAAAAGATAAACCAACATGAAGAACAGAGAGGGAATGTATAAGGGAATGTATAGAAGAAAAGTAAGCCACAAAGCAAGCCTATCAAAAATGGTTAAGGTTTGTTACCTGCATTCTAAATGTGTGATGTGCAGATCTGAACAGCAGTGGCTGGGCTGAGGGCTGGCTTGCTTGGGATTTTGAGCTATTATGTGGGGACGGAGGGCGGGCTGCACTGACAGACTGGAGGAGCTGTAACCTGGGAGCCATTCCACCCAGTACTGTGATGACACGACCTGTACTCATTGCTCGCATCTACGACTTCCTCATGAAGTCTCAGGTCTCAACATCGTTCAACATCATATTACAAGCCCTATGGAGTTTCTATTTTAATGTGAACATTGATTTCATCCTTCTAGGAGGCCACTGCAGCACGTCCCGATTCCGAGTTCCATATGTTTGAGTCTCAGGAGTATGGTGAAAGCGACCTGCTTTTTAAAGATGCTACACAGTGTTTGGTCCACACTAGCCATAAAGACTACCGCACTATATTGGGAGAGGAGTTCTATTCACATGCAGAAAACATCTTTAAATGCACACATTCAGGTGAGACCACATCCACACACACTCTTTTAGATGATCAAAGGGTGAAATATGAATATTTTTATGGGATTCAATTCAGCTGATTACTGTAATAAACACATATCACGTTTTTTTTTTTTTATAATAACACTCAGGCAATATTTTTCAGATATTCTGAAGTTTTGCAACCAAGACGTGTGCAGCATATTCTGAACAATCTGAAGACAGAGTGAGGTATCAGAATATGTAGCTGTGTATATTTTTTCTCTGTCTGCAGCACAATAAATTACTGCTCTCAGATATTATGTCTGACTTTCTTTCTTTTCTTTTTTTTTTTTTTTTTTTACATTTTACCAACAAGTATTGATTTCTACACTGCTTAAATGTAGCAAAAAACATCCAAAAATATATAAACAATAAAAAAAACAAAAAAACACAGTTGCAGTGATTTGTAGGAAGTCCCCATGCACCTGTACTACATTTCCCAGAGGCGAAAATGACTCTAACAACAACAGCAGCAGTCCTGTAGTGGATTGTGAGGATAATGTTCTCAGTATCGGTAAGTTTTTCATTTTGCTGTTGTTACAGAAACAGAATATAACCTTAAGAGGCCTAAACGACGTCAGTGGTAAGAGTACTGTTGGACTTTACACGTTACATTCTTGAAGTATTTAACGTTAGGGTAGTTATGTAGATTTTCACTCTGTAGGTCTGAATTATTGTCTGAAATATTATGAAATTAGCCCCAGAATCAGTCTGCAGTTCTGTTATTTAGTGCTGGAAGGGTCACCTACTTCACCTCAAAGAGGAAAAGATACATTAAATGGTACAGATTGTATTTTATTAAAATTTATTTATGCCAAGACACACAGTTGGCTGCAGTGTTACTGTAATGTTTAAACTATGAGTACAATGATATTTCAAGACTGGCTGTTAAAGTATCAGGTTTCTGGGTCAAAAGAATTCTTAAATCTTTTCGAAAAGCATAAAATATTACTTACAAAAGTTACAGAATTTTCCTCAAACCATAATTTACTTGATCAGTCCACTTTTAAGACTTTTAAATGAGTGTGAGCAGCTACATAACCAAGTTACCATTTCTTAAAGGGAAATTCAGGTTTCTAGATAAATGTACAGAGTCATAGTTGACCCCAGCAGTGTTGAACCAACCCTGCTCCTGGAGAGCTACCTTCCAGCAGGTTTCAACTCCAACCCAAATCTAATACACTACTGACGGCAGTAAGTAGTTGGATCAGGTGGGGTGGATTCGGTCTGAATCTAAATGTGCAGGAAGGTATCTCTTCCAGAGTTAAGGATCCCTGCATTACACAATTAGATGTAAATATGTTGCCTGATGCAGCAATGTAAAACACATCATGTATCTTGTTAAATATCTTGGCTGATCACCTGCATGTGATTTTAAGTGAGAAGACATGAGGCAATTTCATTTTTCAACAAAACTAAATTTTACCAATGTTAAATTTTTTTTGAAGCACAGTACAAAAACAGAAATGTGGGGGGACATTAACATTCAACTAGAATTTTAATTTCTGCAGCATTACATAAATTATCTTAGAGAACTTTGGTTCATTCAACTGTCTGCATTTGTGGAACATGTATGTGTGGTCAAGTCAGTTCTTATGCAGTTAGTTACAGCTGTTTTTTTTGTGCTCTGCTGGGTTTTTTTTCCAGGTGTATTCTGGCTATGGTTTCCTCTTATCAGCCAAAGAGAGACAAATCCCAGTGGCCATCCTGCATATTTGTGCCACAAGAGCTGACCACCTTGCTCAGCTAAAAGTAAGTGCACGTTGTTGAGAAGTACTACCAATCCTCAATCCCACCTGAGACAAGGAGAAATGAATTTTTGCTCCTGACTCTGAAACGTGATCAGTACACTATTAAAAAAAAAATAAGTGGAAGAGGGTGAGCTTCAAGGCTTCTTCAGTAACAGCAGTGGTTTTTTATCATGACAACTCAAAAGAACCATTTGGGTGCTATAAATGAGTTCTATTTACGAGATTGTAAAGTAGGTTCTACTATCATTACTTATCAGTAAGTAATTTTTTCTGTACTGTATATGAAAGCTTTTACTGTTTGTCCACATCACTGTTCCTGTAAGAGTTAAACTCTACCTCAGAATAGAATTAACAGAAGATACTTTAAAGTCACTTCTTTATCTTCTTCAGTGATCTGTTAACACTGAATGTGATTTAAGACACTATATACGTAGGACAAAATTAAGTAAAAGAGAATGTGTTCATTTTATTTTAAAAAGTAAAACTGATGTTTTATTTTCATTCATGTAAAGTATTTTAACACATTAATAAATTATTAAATGAACACATTGTTGTACCCTTGGCAGGTTTATTATCCTGTTGTCTGTTATTTGAAAGGTATATTGATTCATTCATTCATTGTAAGGGTATTTATTTTATTTACACTTCAGAATATATCAAGTTTAAATGCTTAATTTGGGGACAATCAGTTAACGGGATATATGGATTTCAGGTCTGACATTCAGTGAATATTTCTTTATTTATTTAGTTAGTTTAACTTCCAACACTGTGAGACTTCTGTTTGCATTTTGAGAGGATATTATTTCCCTGAATACAGAATCTCTACAGAATATACTCAGGAATGGGAAACTTGAGTACTGTGCATATTATTGATACAGTGGGGAAAATAAGTATTTAGTCAGTCACCAATTGTGCAAGTTCTCCCACTTAAAAAGATGAGAGAGGCCTGTAATTGACATCATAGGTAGACCTCAACTATGAGAGACAAAATGTGAAAAATAATTTTGTCTGACTTTTAAAGAATTTATTTAAATAATGGTGGAAAATACATTTGGTCACCTACAAACAAGTAAGATTTCATTGTCACAGACCTGTAACTTCTTTTTTAAGAGGCCCTCTTCCCACTCATTACTCAGAGTTAATGGCACCTGTTTGAAGTCGTTAACAGTATAAAGACAATCGCTCACAACCTCAAACAGTCACACTCCAAACTCCACTATGGTGAAGATCAAAGAGCTGTCGTGATATACTCAGAAACCGAATTGTAGACCTGCACCAGGCTAAAGACTGAATCTGCACAGGCAAGCAGCTTGGTGTGAAGAAATCTACTGGAGCACACTAGAAAATGGAAGACCTGGGCTAAGACCACACTACTAATCTCCCTCGATCTGGGCTCCACGCAAGATCTCAGCCCGCGGGGGAACAAAATGATCACAAGAACGCAGGAAAATCCCAGAACCACAAGGGGGACCAGTGAATGACCTGCAAAGTTGGGATCAACGTTACAAAGGCTACCATCAGCAACAATAATTACGACGCCAGGGACTCACATGGCAGTGCCAGACGCGTCCCCTGCTTGCCAGTCCATATCCAGGATCATCTGAAGTTTGCTAGAGAGCATTTGGATGTTCCAGAAGAGTATTGGGAGAATGTCATATGGTCAGATGAAACCAAAGTAGAACTATTTTGGTAAAAACACAACTCGTCAGGTTTGGAGGACAGTGAATGCGGAGTTGCATCCAAAGAACACCATACCAACTGTGAAGCATGGGGGTGGCAACATCATGCTTTGGGGTTGTTTCTCTGCAAAGGGACCAGGACGACTAGTCCGTGTACATGAAAGAATGAATGGGGCCATGTATTGGGTGCAAACCTCCTTCCATCAGCAAGGGCAATGAAATGAAACGTGTCTGGGTCTTTCAGCATGACAATGATCCCAAGCACACTGCCAGGGCAACAAAGGAGTGGCTTCGTGAAGAAACATTTCAAAGTCCTGGAGGGCCCAGCCAGTCTCCCGATCTCAACCCCATCGAAAACCTCGGAGTGGAGTTAAGTCTGGCTTTGTCTTCGCCGACAGCCCCAAAACATCACTGCTCTAGAGGAGATCTGCATGGAGAAATGGGCCAACATGCCAGCAACAGTGTGTGCCAACCTTGTGAAGACTTACAGAAACCGTTTGACCTCTGTCATTAAGCAACAGAGGATATACAACAAAGTATTGAGATGAACTTCTTTGTTATTGACCAAATACGGCTTCACCATTATTTAAAATAAATTTTTAAAAGTCAGACAAATGCTATTTTTCAATTTTTTCACATTTTTCTCATAGTTGAGGTCTACCTATGATGTCAATTACAGGCCTCTCTCATCTTTTTAAGTGGGAGAACTTGCACAATTGGTGACTGACTAAATACTTATTTTCCTCACTGTATGTCCTGGAAATAAATAATAAAGACATTTTCCATTGAGATACATAAATGTGTGCCTGTATTACTTATATTATGTGTGCCAGTGCAGATTCATAAATGTTTTAAAATGTTTAAATGTAATAAATTTATAAAAATGCAGTAGTGTCACATTGCATTGCACAAATTTGTGTGAACAAATGAAATATCAAATATCCATTTAAAATGTAAGAAATGTATCTAATGTATTTTAATCACTGCTGGTATAAAAAACAGAACCATTCATACCATCAGGTCCGCACAGCACGAAGCACAGATATAAATAGAGCACTTTAATGGGACATTAAAGTACCTGTGGCTGATGGCCTGTTTAAGCATCATGTATGTGTTGAAAAAATACAAAAATATAAGCACAAATTAAAATATCCCTGAGAACTGCAACATGTAGGGACCCTGATAAACTGTGACCAGTTAACAGAGATATGTATAAGATGGTTCTTCTAACATTAGAGAAAGTCATTGCAAACAGGGACTTTGGTTTCATCCCATTCAAAGCATCACTCATAGAGCTACAGAGGGCAAAGTGACTGTTTCCTTTGTAAAACAGAGCTCAGACAAAACTGCCTGTTTACTAAATCTGTCTCTTAAAAGTGCAGTCCATTGTTGTATATGAGTGTGGACTTCTGACCACAGAACCTCAGGAACACTGAATGAGTAAATACAACTTCTGTGCCTTCGGTCACCTGCTTGCATACACACCCAAACCTTGCTGACCACCAGTGGGGTCATTCTTAGACAGTTCTCAAAACCCTGACTCTGATCAAACCAATAAGAAGCAGGGTAGCCCAGAAGGATCCCAAACAGAGTGCACAAGTTCCACTTATCTCACAACACGTCTGGTAAAACAGAGACTGAAGACTGAGAGTCTGATTTGTCCATAAAGATCTCGACAACAGCTTTGACCATCTCCTCAGTTCTCATGTCATTCAGGGTGGGCTGTTCTCTCCAGGGACACACATCCACAGTGACGATGCTCTTGCTTTGGAGCAGTCCCGTAAGGTGTGACGTCATGAGCTCACAGTTCACAACCACACTGTTTCCATCAATGGAGAGGACCTTTAGTGGTGTGGTCAGCAGTCCGATCTCCTGGAGAGAATTCAAGTACTGCAGGAGTTGGTCTGCAGATGCTGCATTGGTGTCATACAGGAAAGCTGGTTTAAGACCCAGGTCCACTGCCAACATCTGGACAGCCACATCAAGGCATGATGATGGAGACAGATGTTTCTTCTTCCCACAGCACAGGAACCTCTGGGCAGTAGAAATGAACATGTCTGCAGAACTAACCATCTTTACCTTCTGTCCGGAAGCAGTTCAGAACTGCTCTGTGAGCTCAGTCATGCACAGCTGCTCGCGCCAGGAAAAGAAATGCATTTATGTAACGATATAGACATTTTCAGACTTAAACACGACTGTAACAGACTTAAAAATATTTAAAAAATCTATTTTAATATGCTGTTTTTACCACTTTACTCTAAACACCAAGAAAAGCATGGCTCTGTTTGGCTTCTCCAGGCCATCTCACACGTTAACACGTCATTGTAACGAGATGTCACAATAAAAGTAATTTTTTAGCCGCGAGAAAAAAATACAAAGCTGTGAGAGAGCTTGAGACTCCCCCGTACAAGCGTAAATGACTTACTTAAATATGATATGATGTAAAAAGATTAAGGTAATGTAATAACAATTATTTTCATATATATGAATGTTATAATTGAGAGCTGCATATTTAATTTTAATATATAAACACTTTCCAATGTAAAACACGTATCTCCAAAGTCTAAAACCTTGATTTTGAATGGAACTGAATGTAAAACAAGTTTGGTCATTTAAGAACATTTCTATTGGTCTATTCATTATTATTCATATTCATCATTCTAATAATTATTCATATTATTAAATGAGATCTGTCGAATTACCTATAACTAGTTGATATAATAGCTTTATTTACCTATTTAGTGGATATTTTCAGTCGCTGTTGGACATTAAAGCCCACAAACCCAACAACAGAACTGCTCTAAGTGCAATTGTTGCCATGACCATCAGTGAAAAGCAGAACAAAAAAAAACATCAAAACACATTAAAAAACATTAAAACCATCTCCAAAAACAGGGAGGGTGCTGTTGCTTTCGAATGTAACGGCTTTAATACAGGAGATTAACGTTTTCTGTTAACTTTTATTATGAAGGCACATCTGCATTGTGATCAAGAAGTATGGCGTGTGATTCGAGGGATGTGTGCGGTATCAGCAAGGTTTTATCGTATCGCCGCTGAATCTGCAGAGCTGGAACCTGTGGGAGATGGGGTGACAGACGGTCGAAGATAATCTTTGGCTGTGAGGATCATCATGGGCTCTGAGGACGTGCCGAAGAGCGCTTCAGCTCTTGCGTCCTCCAGTGTCCTGCTGCAGGTCAGTTACTGTCCGCTGTGTCGGTGTTTACCTGGAAACAGACCCTGTCATGTCAGTAAGTTAACTGTTGATTGTTTGTTCAGGTCGTGTTCCGCCTGCTGACTTTCTTCCTGAACGCGTTCACTCTGCGCTTCGTGTCTAAGGAGTTAATAGGTGTGGTGAATGTCAGGTGTGTTTGCAGCTTCTGGGTTTCTCTCCTGGTGAACTGCTGATGAAGGACATATCATGTCAGACTCACTGCACTGCTTGTGTTGTAGGTTAATGCTGCTCTACACCACGCTGGTGTTTCTGTCCAGAGAGGCGTTCCGGAGGGCGTGTCTTAGCGGAGAGGGGGCGGGGCGTTATTGGAGACAAGTCATCAATCTGTTGTGGCTGACGTAGGTCTTCAGGTTGTTTTGTGTTTTATTGTTGTTTGTTTTTTTAATAATTAGTTTTAATACTAATCATAGTTAAATATTATTTAAAAATATAAAAAAAAAAACAAATTATAAAAAAATTAAAAAGTGAATATTAATAACTAAATATTACAATCTTTTAATGAATGATTTAGTGATGAGCTGAGAGTTGATTAGATGAATTAATGGACTCAACACAAACTTTGTGAGTTCACATCTTGATTGCATCCTGAAGGTCTAGACCTGAACTGACCAGTAGCTCCGCCCCATTAAACCAAGTATAGCATTTAAAGGCGTGGTCTTCCTCAATACTCAGCCAATCACCTCTCAGTATTTTGAGAGGCGAAAGTGACTTTGTACTATTAAGCATACAAACAGAAACACATGAAACAAAAATATCAAAAGATTCATAAGGTCATCATTGTAACAGCTTTCTTGTTATGACGGGTATTGAGTATTTATTATATTTACTCTTATTATGAGTATTTACATGATGTATATGTCACAGTATGAATATGACATTAAAATAAAACAGTAAAATAATATTAATGATGTTATTCATCTGCCTTGGCTGGACGATTCATCCTAAAGTGAAAGTGATTGTTTATATTCTGGAGTGTTTACTGGCAGCATCACTGAAATAAAAAAAAAATATATTATTTAAAGATTTAGGTGTGATATTTGTTCCCTTTTACACTGTTGTATTAAGGTGTAATTATTGCCATATTACACCATATAGTTAATGCAGTTATATAATTTTTATATATTATATAATAATGTTATATTTTATCTGAAAATGTTTTCTCCTTATGATAGAGGAGGATTTAATGTAGCCTACAACTGTATCTAATACTTGCTGACTTGTGAGAAATGTGAGAACGGGTTTAGTTTAGAGGTCAAAAGATTGGTTGGTGCTTTAGTGGACAGTAGGGGGAGCCCTCGTCAGTCCTTTCAGTGGCGAGGCAATGTCTTAGTGGAACGTAAGGGGGAGCTCTCACGGGTTTTCACATTGTCTGTAATACAGCACAGGAGAGAACAAACAATGTATTAAAAACAGTTTTAGCCATGAACAAATAAATATAAGTGGTTAGAAACAATATTGATCTGTTTTTATGAAAGTTTAAGCAATATATACATACCAAAACACTACACTACTGTTACTAGTGTACAGAGCATTTACCTTAGCACTAGCTTAATATCTTAATCTTGGATCTCTATAGTGGTTTATGTTTAAGTGAGATATGTGGGTGACTATATGCGTAAATATCTCTTTAATATCTCTTTATATTATAAAAAGTATCTGAAATAATGTTCTATACTGTACAAGAAAGTTTAGTATATATCTGTAATATGAAGCGGTTGTTGATGTTGGAATTGTTTTTTACTTTGTTATGAAGATTATCTGTAATACAGCACAAAGAACAAATGTGGTCGAGTCTCATTTATTCTCTCCCATTGTCAGGGGTACGACATGTGGAGCAGCTTGAGGAAAGGAAGGGTGTGTGCAGAAACAGCAACAGAGGAAAGAGACTCCCCACTACAAGCTGCAAGGCTGCAGGGAAAGTTTTACAATAATTCAACACCCAGAAGATCCTGAACAGCAGACATGTATGTGAAAGGTATGTGAAAGCAACTTATTAGAAGTACAAAGAAGCCTTCAGCAGTGGAGGAAAGATAATCATTACATTTACATTTGCGGCATTTAGCGGACGCCTTTACCCAGAGTGACTCTACAGCCACAGGAGGAAGAGGAGGGGAGGGTGAAGACGCCAGAGGTAAAAGATGAAGACCTGATTTGAGTGAGGGATAAGCTGGCTTTTGGGACAGAGGTGAAGAATAAGACATTTGAGGTGATGAAGGAATGCGGTGAGTGCAAAAAATAATGCACACACGTATAGGCCTATATTCTTCCAATTCAAATGAAACATGGAAAACTTCCATTACTGACAAGCATTAAAAAAATCAACTTAACTGACAGCCGTGCTGACAAAAACTGCCTGGCCAGTTCAAACTGGGCAAGCTGGTTATGCTGGCTGACTATTTTAGGTATGTTAGGGGTTTGATGCTTTAGCTGGTCATGATCAGCCTAACCATGCTAGACAACCAGTATCGCCAAACTTGACCAGCAAGACCAAGAAGGTTAACCAGAAACATCAAACTGGCTGATTTTCTTTCAAGTCAGAATCTTATATATGCAGTATGCTTGATTCACATCTGGTTCACTTTAATATTAAAGTAAGTTTTGGATCTCTGTCTGATAAACTGATAATGTTCATTTTTTTTCATCAGAGCGGGCTGGGAAAATCGCTCCATCTGTGTTCAGTGACGTTTGTTCAGGAGCACAAACTGCCTTCAACAAACCCGTCAGGAGAAAGTAGAACACAGAACCTTCAGGATCTGAATCCATAGAATCACATGATATGGGTCATGTACTAAAATTGTTTTTAAAAAAAAAATTCAATAGAAACGTTTGAAAGTTGTGCATGATGACGACACCAACAGTTTTCCCCTCACTAGTGTAAACATAGCCGTATCAAATTAGAACCCAGATAACAAACTGTATGGGTAGCCCAACTGGGAACCAGAAAGAGGTAATATATTTATTTAAATTCAATACACTGCTGTTCATAAACAAAAACATTAACCGTATGTAACCCAATCTAACAGATTTTTGACAACATAAAACATTAAACAAACTGTTTGAATGGCATTTGAAACGAACAATGAACAATGAAATGAACTGCAAGTGCAGTAAATGAAAAAAAATGAAAAGAGTTATTTCAAGAACTTGGTGTGCTGATCTTGTAGGATCTTGGCTGAAGACTTGGCGTCATAGAAGAGCTCATTTGTTTCTTCCACCTGCTCTTTCTCTACTCCTTCCTTGCCCTGAACTCTTGCCAGAATATTGGCTGGAGTCAAGAGCTGAATCGCATACCTGTTTGTGCACACGCAAACAGAACTCAAATAAACAAATTATTTAAGTGATTTGACTTTCTTTGACGTCACAGAATATACACACTGTTACTTGTTTAGGAAGACCTATTTTTTACGGGCTGATAGTGTTTTGAAATAAGTAAAATGGTTGTTTTTATTAATTACCTGAGGGTTGTCTTGGTGCCGATCTCTCCTAGGTGACTTAAAGCCTCTTCACTAATGTTGATGCCTTCAATCTGAGCTCGGATTTTAATGATCTGCAAAGAGAAACAAAAGTTAGTATACAGAGAGGTGAAATATCCCTTTGTCTCCATTTCTAGTGAATACTCACTTGTTTCATTTCTTGTGGTGTATACAACATGGTTCTAATGATCAGGACTCGATCCAGTAAGTCACGTGGGATTCCATGAGGAGAGCTGATATCCTTTGTTCCCCTTAGAAAGAGGCAACAATCACAATTTACTTATTTGACAAACAGCTGATCAAACGAAAAGTTATGACAAGTTGTTCATCTACATCTACACAATAAAACTGTACATAAAGATGTCCAGTGGGCTCAGAATGGTTCATCATAACATAAAATGCTTATTAGTTTCATAATATTGGGTTAATAACTGAATAACTGAATAATAAACTTATGCTTTGAGGGTGTTAGAACACTACATACAGAACATTTCACCTCTCTTTGCTGATAAGCTGTTTAGAATGACATGTATCTTACCTAATGAGGCAGTTTCCTCGGTTGGAAGCAAACACAACAATGGGTGCAATAGAGCTCTCCAGAGCTCTGTGCAGGTATGTGAAGCACTCAATGTCCAGCATGTGAACCTCATCAATAAACAGAACACCAGGCACCAGCTCTGCCACACCTTGGTCTATGTACCTGTTCACCACTTTATTGATCTCCCCTCGCAGCTTATCTAAAAACACACAAAGCGTTAAAATGAAAGTAATGAATGTAGTTTTCATGCATGTATAGAAGCAGCTAAAAAATAAAATGTACCTTAAAAACAATTCCTACCTGTGATCTCAGTCTTCTTGGGTTTCATTAGCTGACCCATCATAGAAAGGATGTCCTGGCCTCCCTGTAACACACAACAAGAATGAGTGACACTGACGTTTGTCTGAAGTGTTAGTGTGTTTTGTTTTATTTATTTAGTTTTTTTGTAATGTGTGTATACGTGGTGCATATGTGTGTAGTTTGCATATATGTGTGTGTATATATATTTATTTTATGCCACTGATTTTGCGAGCATGTGTGTACCTGAGGTCGGGCATTAGCAACATCCAGGTCATGTAGCGTAACATCCTGTATAATCTCTTTCTTCTTGTGCACATCTCCTTTGGGCAATGGCACATATTCTTCTGCTTCCAAATCAAATTCTGTTGCAAATGTGTCACAACGGCCCTGCCTCTGTGGACCAATAATAAAACACAAAGACCGCAGCTGTAATCATTCAGTAGGTATCACAAAAATTAATCTGACTAACAGGGATGTAAAGATACATGTATTTGTACCAAATGTCAGTACAGGGATCACAATTGCAATTTCACACAATACTTAGTATGCACTAAAATCTAACCAGAATTAACATATACCTTTGTGTGATATGCTTATGACTACTTATGATTGCTAAGTTTTTCTTTAATTAACAATTCTCTTTCACTTAATTTGTCAGTTATGGAAGGTATTGTTTAGATACTGATTTTTGGATTAGTATCAAACATTTCTGAACCATCTTTAAAGCTGTTAGTTATATTTCATGATAGCCCACGTTTAGAAGCTTATCTCAAGTTTAAAGCTTTTTAAACAACAAAAATATTGGATTATTGGCATCAGTAAATAAAAAAGAGATCAGACAAACACATAATCATATTAGATTGGGACAATTTTTCCCTTTATTTGTGATTTACTGCTGAAGTACTTCCTCAGTACTGATCTCAGTCTTCTTAAGAAAGCACCCTTAGAAAGGCAGTACTGTTGAAAGTGAGAAGGCAATTCTTGGAACCTTCATGGAATGGCGTCACAATGTGTTTGTGTGCTTGTGTGTATGGAGCACATGAAAGGTCATGAAATACAGTCTTGTCTTTAATGCTTTGCCAGATGACCTGCCCACCTGCACTGATTAAAGAATACATTAACACATCAAGTGTGTGTTGTGAAAGTGCCACAGACACAGGCAATAACTTGTGTGTCCTTACCTTGACTGCCCCACTGTTGGCTTCAATGTAAATGACATCACCAACCTCCACCCTCTCCTTCTGCAGACTCTCATAAATACTGGGATCAAGCTAAACAGAGAACAAAAACAAAGAAACAGAACAGATTATAGATATATATGCATAATCCAGCATTGACTCGTGTTTACACCGTGCTACGTTTCTGATTTAGGCTTTAGAGTTTTGATTTTACCTTCAGCTGTTTAGTGCCTTTGCCTGTCTTTAGGCCAATGATGACATGACTGATAGTTTTCCCGTAGCCACCCATTGGATTTTCTGTCTCACATGGTGTCAACTCAGTTACCTCACCTTCATACACTTCTTTAGTCTCCTTAATTCGCAGACCTGCAGACACACAAATAATTTACATAAAACTGTTCAACTGATGAAACAAACCATAGTGGTGTAGATAACTGTACAGCAGTTAAAAGTTGGTGCAGCATTTGGAGATTATTAAGTGTGTTAGTAACACAGCAGCTCTGCAGATGACACAGTATCCACTGTTTCACCTGCATATTGCCAGCTGGTGTCAGGTAACTGTGCCATGTGCCAAAAGCAAAGGGCAAATGTCGAGGGTATGTTGACAGCAGTATAATGGACCCTCTCGGTCACACACAGTATCTTGCTCTCTTTTGATAATAGACTGTAAAGTAGACCTCCTTCTTAATCCATTTCCTCTTGTATGACAGGATATATCAACACACACACACACACACACACACACACACACAAACAATTGTGCTAAATTCTTAATATGTAAAGCGAAAATCTAGCTATCTGGACTGTAAGTGTTTTTTGTGTGAAAAAATAAACACTGGATTAAATAATGAACAAAAACTTGCGGCTTTGTGGAACCTAATAATTAACTAACCTCGACTTGTGACTGAAAGGTAATTTTACATTTAGAAGTATTTCAGTGACCATCTAATACCTAACTTGCCAATCCTCCATTACACTGCTTAATATAAGTGTACGTATTTGTCTCTTCACATTTAAATACAGTGTGAATTAACTGCTTGGTTATTTGAATAAAGTAAATGTGCTTAAGTTAAATTTAAACTGTTAGTATTTAGAGTCTGCAATAAATAACCTTTCATAATTTCTACAATGCATACAACAGCTGGAGTGCAAGTTAAAAAAAAAAAAAGAAAAAGAAAAAAGAAAAATAACAGTATTCCTAAACAAAAATATCAATAGACAGGTCTCTGTGCAACATCACAAAGATGCATAGGTAACAAGGGGGCATATGTATTCTCTTCACACTAGAGAACAGGAATGACAGTAAACCACACCTGAACCACGACTGAAATTCAGTTGTAGTCAACAATAAGTACTCTTGTAAACATTTTTACTTTCACTTTAAGTTCTCTTAGCAACACAAATGATACCACCATGCTCTGGACATTGTCTACTAAAGACGGGATAGACTGACTTAACAAAACCACGTCAACTGGGCAAATTTCATAGCTATAACATTTTTTGTGAAAGAACAAAAACAAAAATAAAAACCAACAACAAAACAAAACAAACAAAACAAAAAATGAGAACAGCAACCTTTTTGTTGTTCAAAGAGACGTGATGAGTATAACAATGTTCTATTAATATGCAATGGAAAAACAAACTCTGAAATTGCATTTTATCATTATGGCAACAACAATTTACAAACAGTATGAAACCTATGCTGATTTGAGCAGCTGACTAACAGTCTTGTGATCATGTTAGCAAAGTGCTTTTGCCCCCTGATTGTGCGTGCACAGGAAACCGATCTATTGTTTCACTGAAACAAACACTTTATACTGTTTTTGTTTGTTTACACTGATTCTAAGGTTATATATTCTTGCTACAGGCAAAACCATGTTTACTGCTAAGATATATTGCTTTCAACATTATTTTATTTACAAACACAGTACTGTAATCTAATATTATAATAGTTCTCCTATAAACAAAGTACACTCTGACATAACTAGAACCATTATTACTGGAACTCACCAATAGCTCTTCTGAAGTTCTCCATCAATACTTCTGTCTTTTTTATCTCTGATGAGTACACTTCACTGCCCACCATTGGACAGAATGGCACCTTATTCCCCAACTCCTGGGCCATGGCCAGTGCTAGTGCTGTCTGTTAGGCATAAATACGTAATTAGACACACAATCACTAAATCCAATTTGTTTCGGCAACATCTTTCTACTTATTACATGTACAAAGTCAAATTACACTTGAATACATAAGGGTCTGCATTTTGTTGAAAAAAGAATTCTAGTTTGAATACCTTTCCTGTTCCAGGTGGCCCCGCCAGTAAGACAGCTCGGCCAGCCATCTTTTTAGAACGAATCAGCTCCACAATGATGCCACAGGCCTGATAAAATATAATTAGGAACATTTATTTAGATAAAAAAAAAAAGTTTACAAGCAACAGATACATACTAATACATAACTAATTCTATGTTAATTTTAAGAGCTCACAAAAAAAAGACATAGCCAGTCCAAGACACACATCTCATGTACAAATATTCATATATTCATATACACACTGATACTCCCACCTTGTAAAATATATATTCTATCCTAGTAATCTTTCAATCTAGCTCAGTAACTGCTGTGTTCACATACGTTGTAAGACGACAGCATATTCCAATGTCATAGTATGTTACTTAGGGCTGCACCTTATCCTCAGCACCTCATTTAGAAATAGGTGCACTGTCAATGTTGCATTGTCCTATCTGTTTGTCTGTGTGTTCTATTTTATACTTGCACAATGCACTTTATGTAGCATGTGTACTAATACTTAGATGAAATGAAAAAAGCTTCTTGAACATAAACTATATTTTCTTATGGCATAAGAGAAAGCGTGCTGCATAGACTTCACACAGTGCAGTTTCATCCGTTATGTTTAAAAAGACAACTTTGTCAGAATACAGTCTGTTCTGCAGCATGGCATAAATATAAAGAGTACAGTTCACTGTAATTCATTGTTAAATAAAGACACAATCAGTTACAAATATGAAATATCACTGTCAGATATCTACATAAATCAAATACCTGCTGATACCGGTATGAGTCCAATATCATCGTACATCTATAAAGCGTCACAGGAGGTCATTCCCACCTGTGGCCAGCCTTCTCTGTAACTCTGTGCTTCACTTGTGCAATTTGTTCATTTAACTTGTTAATTTAATTTAATTAATCTGTGCAAAAATAACTCTGGGTGTTCATTTTTAATTAAATATATATACTTAGTTATATATATATTTTACTTTAACATGTGCATATTTCTAATAAACGTGTACATATTTATTCTGTTGATTCTTATTACTACAACAGTTATTTTTATTAATTTCTTTATTTTTTACTTTTCTGTTCTATTCTGATATTTTATAGAGATGGGTGCAGCTGTGAGAGTCTGTCATTTCCTCTGGGATTAATCAAGTCATTCTGATCACTCATTAAGCAGAGAGATACAGTTTGGCAGCAGGTGTCTCACACACAGCTGAACAAGTGAACCCAACACAAAGCTCATCTTCGTCACACGGACCGTGTTCTCGAGCACATTTAACACAGTGGTCAGTGAGGCTAATTAAAGGTCGTGCAGCTCACTGGTTGAATAGTTACCTCTCTGGCGGCCTCCTGGCCCACCAGGCCGGACGCAGTCTGCTTGGCATAGCCGGCTTCGTCAAGCCCGAGGCCTTTCACATGGCTGTGGGAGGCGATGCGCTGCGTCTTCGTGGTGCTTTTCACCTCTTCGATCTTCATGGCTCTTTTCTGGGATTCTGGAAGCTCGAGTGAAAGCTCGCTGTGTCTTTATCCGCCGTTGAATTCGGCGCGACTCCAAACACGGGGGACCGCGTTTCCATGCGGGTTGCCAAGGAAATTGAAGGGAGTGACCGTCCATGCCAACAAGGCTCGCGCCATTCTCTGTCGCTATTGGTTAGAAGTCTCCAGATCTGCTCGCTCATTGGATATCAGCGATGTCAATCAGACGTCGACGAGCCCGGTATACCCGCCTCTTTTCCGTTTGTGTCCGAGCTTAAACATCCGTGTAGAAACAGTGGTCGTGTTAAGTGTGTTAAATGTTATTTCACTGCCGGTTCTTTTTCACGGCTGGTTAAAGTGTGCATTTTCAAACGTAATTGTCATTTTTCCTCGGTTTAATAATATGATTTTTTTCTTTCTTTGGTTTATGTATTTATGAATTATGTATATATTTCTGTCTTTATGTATTTAAATATGAATTATTTACTTATGTATTTATTTATTATTTTTGTATTTAGTATTTATTTATGTATATTGTTCATATATTTATTATTTATGTTTGTATATTATTTGCTTATTTATTTAGTATTTATGTATTTAGCATTTATTATCGTTTGGGATCGTCTCCTCACATGGCAGAAACGAATGCCAGTGCTAGGGACTGCCTCCCCCAAATCCTGAACTTCAACGTGGGCATCCTGTGACACGTGGACAGAGGGAAGACGTCTCTGTCTTTGATTTGTCTTCATCTGTATTTAGATAATCCACCCTTGCACAGAGATGTCCTGATATGTAATCTAAAATTGCCTACATGTCCAGATTTTTCTATGGTAACAGTTTAGTAACTTTTAGAGCTTGTATGGAAATTGTAGATGTTTATTGCTTCAGATGTTTTTGAACCACTTTTGATTCAATAAATAACCATGCTTGTAATAGACATATGAGAGTATAAAGAACCTTCACTTGATGTAAAGATTGTTCACACTCATGGAAACACCATCTTCCGTGGTATTTGTAAAAAAAGTAACTACATTCCAGTCTAAAACCACAACTATAAAGGCATAGTCCAATGAAATGTCTCAATGGCCCGAGCACTTCAGCAAAGTTAAACTTTACAAAATAATGAGCCTGTTTAGTACTTTATAAACCAAATTAAAGTTGTTGTTGTTTTAATAATGAATTGGCAAAATTACTATAGTAGCAGGGGCTTTGACTGTTGTCATTAAGTAAGTAAGTATTTTGGTTCAACCAACAGAACAGAAAATGAAACACAATGAATGAATAGCCTGAATGACTGCTATGGTCTAATGGTGTTACTGTATAAAATGTAAATATTCTATTAGAAAATAAGCCTAAATTTGCTTTTCATTCACGGTGTGTGTGATTCTGACCCTCCCTTTGCGCAGGGCTGTGTGTCAGAGACTCTTTACGCACCACAGCTCGCTCGGTGTTTATTCCTTGCTGTTCCTGAGAGTCTCTCCGCGCTCTGTGGGCTGTAATAGGCGTAATCGCTCGAGTCCAAAGCGTCGAGCAGTGCTGTCGGGGTCGTGTCGGTGGGCGGTGTCGGGGGCAGGCGGCAGGGCTGCGGGCATGAGATCGGGAACACCGGACACGACTTCGAGAAAGAAGCCGGAGTCCAGGGAGCCGCGTGCGCGGGCGCAGGAGGAGCCGGTCTGGAGGTCTCCATCAGGAGAAAGGAGGAGTGTGGAGGAGGGGGGGTCTATACAGAGAGCCACCGGCCAGACGAGCTGGAAAAATAGAAATGATCGCTTGGATGAAGATATAGACCTGCAGAAGAGTTTAACGAGCTTAATGAGGATGACTGAGGATCATGAAACTCAAACACTGAGAATTCATGTGAAATTCAGATAAGAAACGAATATGAACACAAACATTAAGATGGTTTGAGTTTTAAATATCTAGAATAAATCTTATAATGGCAGAAAAACCGGTCTATAAAATGCAATCTCGTGCAAAATTGTGTTGCTTTTCTGAATGAAAGTAAATCAACATCCAGAGGATTTAAATATGACAATTTGTGCAAATTCCAGAGCAAACTTTATATGAACATATTGCTTAACATTACTTTTACACATGCCACATTGTTACACAATTGTTGTAATTTGACTAGGGGTGCGCAAACTTTTGCACGCGACTGCATATCAAAAGTATAAAGAACAAATGTATAAAGAATAAATGTGTATTTTAATAGGATACAGGCTTTTATGCAAACGTCTGTTGATTTTCTAACCTTTTCTGAACTCAAAATTCAACAGGAAACGAAGTAAAAGTGTTTAAAAAAGTGTTTTTTGCACATTTAGGCGAAAATTCCTGCTGATTTTGAATTTAACTTATTGGACAAATAAAATGTAACACATTTAAAGTTTTGTTTTGTTAAGTTGATGAACAGTAAATGTGCATAAGGCCGGGCTGAGGGCAGCGACACGGAGACAGCTACAGAGAGCAACACTGACATCGACACAGAGAAATGGTACCTGACGAAGCTCTTCTAAGGCTGTTCAGCTCCCTGGAGAAGATGGTTTCAGTGCGCAGGAGGACAATGAATAAACCAGTCAGTAACTTTTCTGTTTTGTTTGAGCAGTACTTTTACCTTTATGCTACAGGCAGTACGGAAACTAATCAGTTCATTTATGTTCAGTTAAACTACCTTATCAGTTCAGTAGATATCAGCAGCTTTTAGCCCGGTGCGGCTTATATATGTAATTTTCCACACTCTGTAGTCCAGACAATATGGTAATTATATATTTACAATACTCATCTTTGAGATTTGATTGCTATGTTGTGACCCTGCTGGTTTCAAAGTGGGGGCAAAGTGGAATCCATAGAGAAAACTTTCTGGTGCCCAGATGGGACACCCATACAGACCCCACATGGGTATGTTATCTGGGCAAAGTGCAAAGGCAGATGATTTTCTCACCAATATGTAAAACATTTGCAGTACAAAATCATCAAAACATTAATGGAGTAATTTAGTAGTTTATTTAATACTCATGCTTGTGTATGTGAGGTTTTACGCTCTGTTTAAGTGTCAATGTGGTTGAGTGTGTTAAGCTGTTGTGCTTGTGTGTGTGTGTGTCTTCTCAGGCTGGGCGGTACTACCATGCTGTCATCCAGTACCAGCAAATTGTGTCATGGCTAGAGATGGAATGTGGAATTAGTGTGGAGCAACAGCAGGCCATCCAGGCCCTACTACTGGTGGCCCATCTCAACCTAGCTCTGGGCTATCTACAAACTGGATTCCAAAAAAGTTGGGACACTAAAAAAATTGTGAATAAAAACTGAATGCAAAGATGTGGAGGTGCCAACATCTAATATTTTATTTAGACTAGAACACAAATCACAGATCAAAAGTTTAAACTGAGAGAAATGTATCATTTTAAGGGAAAAATATGTTGCTTCAAAATTTAATGGCGTCGAACAAATCCCAAAAAAGTTGGGACAAGGCCATTTTTACCACTGTGTGGCATCCCGTTTTTGAGCTTAAAATAGTGTAATAGACACTCACTTAGACACTCGCTCAGACACACTCTCTCTCTGACACACACACACACACACACACACAACACAGTCTCTCGCTCAGACACTCTCTCTCTTTCTTTCTCTCTCTCTTTCTCACACTCACTCAGGGAAAATATCAAGTGGCTCTTTAATTCAGTGAGAGAAATGTTAAGCAGGACGTGGAGAAGATGGCCAATCACACCTGAGAGCTGCTGTGTAAACAACAATCACACACACACACATGCATGTACGCACGCACACACACTGTCTCGCTCAGGCACTCGCTCAGGCACTCTCTTTCTCACACCCACACACACACTCTGTCCTTCTCTTGCTCAGACTCTCTCTCTCTCTCTCTTTCACACACCCACTCACACAGTCTCACACACACACACACACACACACACACACAGGTGTATGGTGAACAGTACATAAGTCTGTTACTCAGGTTTTTATAGCTACAGTTGCTTTTCCAGAAGACCTCAGATATGAGGTAGTTTTTGTTATATAGGTTGTACATTTGTGTTTTACAACAAATCAGGCATAGAATTGTTAGCCTTAACTAGAAAAGTTGTGGAAGTTAAAAATAAAAAGGCAAATCTGCATTATGAAGCAAACAAAGTCAAGTTGTTTTATTTTCCAATATACCGTAAATGCCCATTGTAGCATATACAGTTGAAACCAGAAGTTTACATACACTATATAAAAAGACACATGCATGTTTTTTCTCACCTTCTCACATGAAATCAGAATAAACTCTTCCTGTTTTAGATCAATTAGGATTACAAAAATATTTTATGTGCTAACTGCCAGAGTAATGAAAGAGAGAATTTTTAAGGCAATTTTTATTACTTTCTTCAAAGTCAAAAGTTTAAATACACTAAGATTACAATGCCTTTAAACAATTTGGGACAGCTCATATGATGACGTCATGTCTTTGGAAGCTTCTGATAGGTTTATTGGCAACATCTGAGTTAAGTGGAGACAGAGCTGTGAATGTATTTTAAGGCACACCTGAAACACACTGCTTCTTTGTGTAACATCACGGGAAGAAATCTGCCAAGATATCAGGAAGAGAATTGTGGACTTGCACAAGTTTGGTTCATCCTTGGGTACAATTTCCAGATGCCTGAATGTGACTCGTTTATCTGTACAAACAATTATATGCAAGTACAAACAAGATGGGAATGTCTAGCCATCATACCGCTCAGGAAGGAGAGGGGTTCTGTGTCCCAGAAACAAACGTGCTTTGGTCCGAAATGTGCACATCAACCCAAGAACAAAATCAAAAGGCCTTGTGAAGAGTATGTGCTGTTTTGTTGGCAAAAGTGGGTTGTACAAAGTGTTGGAGTCTTTTAAAGCATTCTGATGTTTCGATGAGTGACCCTGATAAGTAGCTGCCCCTCCAGGCAGTTTTGTCTGATAATCTGTTGAATACAAAATGCAGACTTCCCTATGGGAACACAGACTGGGCACTATGGCTGACTGACAGGCAGCAGCTTTGGCTTACACACTCCTCGATGGATGGAGAAAGTGTCTGAAAGAGTGGGCTGTGCTTGAATTTTCCTTCTTGGTGATCTCCTGCGTGAGGTGTAACTCGTAGATCCAGGCCCACACAAGACGATACGCACATCTACACACAAGCCTACACCCATTTATTTAAAAAGAGACTCTTGCATGCTTCTGTAGGGGATACTGGGTATGTCCTAGACTTGGGAACATATTTTAAAGGAACAACAATCTAACTTTGAACCTGTTCAACTCCAATATGTTCTTGACTCCAATCCAGTGTCACTTATTTTTATATATAATATATATTTTTAGTTATCTGAACAGTTTGAAGCATTTGTGCTGGAGGTCATTTGGCCAGTCTTAGAAAACGTTCTAGTTTGATAGCTAGTTTATGATAGTTCCTTCCAACCTTGATCGTTTCCTGAAATCTTTGCACCAAAGAACACTTTAAACACTGCAGTTTACCATACAACAAATGTTGTTACAGTGTGAAGCATTTGGGAAACGAACTTGGGTTGATTTCCAAAACACTTGCATTGTACTTTACAAGTCTCTTCCCATTTCAGACAATTGAAATTATTAAAATAACAAACTTTATTTTGTATTGGTTTGTTATCAACTATCTATGTGTTTACAATTATGATGCATAAAAAGGCAGACCTATATATTCTAAAACTCCATAAAAAGAAAATGAATTAAACTCTTTGTTTGTCTTGTGTTGAGTGCATACATATTCATTTTCAAGCACACTGACCAAGATAATTATTTGTCCAAATGTTTGTGGACACCCATTCTAATGAATGTATTCAGCTACAGAATACAATGCATCCAGAAAGTATTCACAGTGCTTCACGTTTTGCACATTTTGCTGTTACAGCCTTATTCCAAAATGGATTTAATTTATTTTTCCCCCTAAATTCTACACACAACACTCCATGATGACAAAGTGAGAAAGGTTTGATATCTTAGCAAATGTATTAAAAATAAAACACATAAATATAACATAAATAAATATTCACAGCCTTTGCCCTGACACACAAAATTGAGCTCAGGTGCATCTTGTTTCCACCAATTATCCTTCGGATTATTCTATAGCTTGATTTGAATACACCTGTGGTAAATTCAGTTGATTGGACATGATTTGTAAAGGCACACAACTGTTTATATGGTCTCTTAAGGTTCCATAGTAGACTGTGCCTGTCAGAGCACAAACCAGATCTGGGGAAGGGTACGGAAAAAAAGCTGAAGGTCCCAGTGAGCACAGTGGTGTCCTCTTCTTCTTCTTTCGGCTGCTCCCTTTATGGGTCACCACAGCTGATCATCTGCCTGATCCACATTATAGTTTTGGCACAAGTTTTATGCTGTATGCCCTTCCTGATGCAACCCTCACCGTTTAACTGGGCTTGGGACAGGCACTAGTAGTGCACCAGTAGTACACCCCTAGTGGCTGGTTACAGTAAATTCTCATATAAAGTCTATTAACTATTGTGACAGAGCTGGAGGAGCGGAGCGGAGAGACATTGCACGAGATCAGAGCTGTTGTGTGAGAAATGTCAAGCTTCATGCAATATGTTTTGGTGTGCTCTACTTTTTTGCAAAAAAATGTGTGCAAATTACAAGTGGCCAAAACTCTTCCATAGGAATGCATTAAAAATTGTCTAGAAATTTTTGTCCAGAAATTCATATGTTCCCAAAAAAACCCTACTTTTTGAGCTATAAACACCAAATTAGATAGTTGGAGATCTTGCAGAGCAGCTTCATGCAATTTGTTGCCCTTACTTGCAGTTTTCATAGAATCATCACACAAACCTTTCCCCATTCACAATGAATTACATAATTTGGAAAGTTTGTGTGATGATTGTACAAAAAACACAAGTCATAAAGCAACATACAAGCAAACCATTAAGGTTCAGGATGGACATTTTAAAGTTTGAACAGTGTCAATATTTCAAATTGTGCATGGAATTATGGAAACAAAAAACGTGGAAAAAGAAGAAAACTTACCTACAGCAATCCCACTCATCCTGCAGTATGCTTTGCTCAAAAGATGGCGTTACACATTGTTGTTTTATTTGTAATAAATTCTGATAAAAAAAACTCACTTTGTCTTCATGTCAGCAACTCCAACAAAACAAGATGAATTATTTTTTTCACATGCCTGATTTTGTGAGAAAAATCTAATGAGTTGTTGGGAAAGTAGGGGTTAATATTTGAAAATGCTTTGCATTATGCACACAGTGTGCTTGCAGTTAGGCTGTTTCTTTGGATTTACTTAATTAGACTCGGCAGGAACTTTTGTCTGTCTTATCTAACCATGTACCAATCCTGTTAGTTGAAATCAGGTGTGGCTTCGGGTTAGTTAAGGTGTGAATTGCAATGGCGGAGTTCCAGATTGCAATTCTAGATAAATTGAAGGGATATCCTTGAAGGGTTTGTAGGTAGAGTTGTTGAGTTGAAGACGGTACCGCAGTAACAGATACCGCAATACCAGTAACCTCATTTACTCAGGTGACGGTAACTGGGGGTTCTGGAATTGCCAGTCAGCAGTACAGAAAGCTGACTTCATCTCAGCCCTGGCATCTGCACAATGAAGATTCTAGCCTTGTCTACTAGCTAAGGATATTCTGAGTGAAGAGCAAAGCACTTCTGTAAGTCGTTCTGGATAAGGGCGTCTGCTAAATGCCATAAATGTACATGTGAATGTATGGGTGTTGTAGTCTAGTTGGTGCGGGGCGCTGCAGCCATAGAGCAGCAAACTGTGGTCGTGAGGACTCAGTTTCAGTATCCACCCGTTCTGGGGTAATACCCACAATAAAGTTCATTTCCAACTGCAAACAGGGACCGCAGGCTGAATAACCTCAAAGTGGGGCTTTTATTTTGAACAGCTTGGCTTAAACACAACACAGGAGTGCTCATGGTAACAGAACCCACATAAAAATGAAGAGAGAAGGAGAGACACAAGCTGATACTGCTGTATGGCTGCAGCGCTCCGCGCCAACTAGACTACAACACCCATAATGCAATGCGTTTTCAAACATTACCCCCTACTTTCCCAACTGTCCTAATACTTTTGTCCACATAGTATATCTTAACCAGTTCAAATAACAGGGAATTCATAAGCCTATTAATAATTATGTTATCATTTTATGGACACAACCGCAATATTTTTAATAACCTTAAGAGCCCTTAAAATTTTGACTTTGTTTATAAACAGTGGTTGTATTTCATTAATTTTTTTAGGATACACTTTTGTAAGTCACTCTGGATAAGGTTGTCTGCTAAATGCTGTAAATGTAGCCCACTCAATCAGCATGACACAAATGGAATGGGCCTCAGCGATTTGAATATTTTCTGAAAGAACTGTTTACAGACATTATAACCATTTTCAGAATAGTTTTCTCAAAGTAAACTCTTCACCAAAATCATTCAAAGTAATATGCACAAATAATTGCACAAATATGCACAATAAAATTTGCTCAAAATTTTATTTAATGCTTTTATGTAAGTCTGTCACACATGCAAATCTTACATTCTGGAACACATCCAGAGAAATCATCCACACTTCTTACACTATTAGCCAAGTTTATTAAAAGACATATTAAATCATTTATTATTAAAAATCATTTCTTTTGCAAACATTTTTTTATTACATTTGTTTTTTCTTTGGAGATCAACCTTTTTTTAAACAACAAAGTTCCATTTTAACAACATGTCATTGCATAGGATGAGATGGTACATATTAATTCTAACTTCTACAATTCACTTTTTCTTCTATACAGATTGCAAATGGTTTAGAATCAATGGCCTAAAAAACTGGACATAAGACAACAGAACTAATCCAGAGAAATCATCCACACTTCTTACACTGTTAGCCAAGTTTATTAAAAGACATATTAAAATCATTCCTCATTAATAATCTTTTTTTTCATCAATAAATCATTTTTATTACATTTGTTTTTTCTTTGTAGATCAACCTTTTTTTGGTACATATTAATTCTAACTTCTACGATTCACATTTCCTTCTATACAGATTGCAAATGGTATAGAATCAATGGCATAAAACACCAGAACTAAGATCAATGTTCGGTTTGAATACAGTAACTTATGGAGTGAATATAATTATGACACACTATGTGCATCCTAGTATATTTAACTATAAAACCTGTCTTGCTAAAAACCAGCAGACCATCTTTAGATGGGATTACACAACTTTTCCTTCAGCTTCATGTCATAATGATTTTATGTGGACTGACTGCAGCACTGCTGAAAAACAAAAATGATATAAAAATAGCTTTTGGGAAGTTTAATCATGAGTTGAACCATGGAAATATTAGCACTGGTCCTTGGCACTGGCATTGTAATTGGCAACAAACATGGCACTGCACTCAGTACACCTGCTACACAGGTACAGGTACGGGTAGGCATGTACCATTCAAGCAGTAAATAATCCTTTGCTGTTCTAAGAAAAGTAACCAGCAGCTTGCAACAGTCATATTTACAATGACATGTTCAGAGGTAATATTTTGAGTCTTGTAATATTTTATCACCATTTCTTGGTGACTATAGTATCACAGCATTGACAGATGAGAGCTAGTCAAAAGGCCTGTGTCAATGTGCTTTAAGGGGTATCTGTGATTGAAATAACTATTGTCTTTGTGTTTGAAAGAGGTACTTCCTGATGTACAGAGCATCAAGGCTAGCAATTAGTTTCCTGGCGTCCCCTCATCTTTCGTGGTCGTAGGAAGATCACTTGCCGGAGTGCAGAGAACACGTAATTTCTAAGGAGGACATAAGGATATAAGTTGATATTATTACATGAAATGACTCATTAAATGACAGTAAGATCAAAGATTCATTGCAATAAAAAGGTCATGGTTGAGTATGGTATAGGGAATGCAGTGCAGAAAAGGGAGATACTCATAGGTGCTTACTCAGATCACATGATGATAGATCATCCAAAAGGAACCAATAGTGTTGAAGACAGAGGAACCACCAACTGAACTGCATAACCCCACCATGGATACTCAAAGGTGTTGTTAAACTTTAGAGGAGTGAATCTGACCAGAGAGAAGATAAACGTAGCCTAAAAACAGTACATAAAATGTATACAGTTAAATATATGTAAAAACCAAATACAATATTAGTATATAACCAAAATGTCTAAAGTGATCATATTTAGACACTCACTGTGCAATACCTACAGGAGTGACGTATTTCTCCAACAGTACTTTGTTATGGCCATGGTCGATAAAATAATCATGTCTAGCAATATTATTATACATACAATCAGCAATTTGGTGAGAAATGGAAAAATATATAGCCATCGTTATGCACAATGTAGATATGTATACAACACTGATTATGTAGCCACTGTTTAATCTAATTATATACTCACCCTTTACAAATGAAATCTTTAGTATGTTCTATACACCAAAACTTACACAAACATACATGCTATTCAAACAACTTTTGTAAACATTTTTATTATGCACTCACCCATATACCCAACCTTATACACACCGACTGAAAGATGGCAACAGTAGAAGGGTCATCCCACTGCAGGCGTAGTAATCAAACAACTGAAGACATATAAGCCAATTCTGTAGAACAAAACAACAAGCAGTTGGGGAGAATTTGCAAAAAACATGCCTTTTTCAAGCACCCATTTATAGACTACTTCAGTGTTTCTATACTCTTGTCTGGGAGGCACATTTTAATGCTTTCTCTGCTCTCAAACACACCTGATTCAGCTAATCAGCTCATTAAAAAGTCCTTTTAGAAGTACAGGTGGTGTGTTAGCAGGAATCTACTAAAATTGTAGGGCAGGATGTCAGGACTGGATTAACAGTAACGTTTGTTTTAAACCATTTGTTTTATTAAAAAAAAAAATCAGCTAATTTAGTTTCTGATTGTATACAGCATACCCCCTGTCTGACAAAAAGACAGTTTTGGCTCTTCTGCAAGTTTGTGATGATGTCTCATGGACACCATTGGTCAGTAAATTTATAGGTTCACATTTTCTACATTGATAACCATTTTGTGTTGCAATTATAATACAAGAAGACTTATTTACTACAGCAGATAATACAAAAAGCATAAGCACCCCAGTCACCATGAGAGCCCAATGAAAAAGCATCCAATGCAGACAACAGAGCAAGAAGATTCTTTAAGGCCGATGACCCCGGAGGAAGAGAGGATGGGTTCAAGTCAGCTATAGTTGTCATCAGTGACCCAAACCCACAAACTTAAAAAAAGGAGTTTGAAACAAAAAAGAACATGATTATAATGCAATATTTACATTTTGCTGACTTAACTTTAAAATAACAGCTTCAAAACCATTTATTCTACAGGGCTATATGACAATATTGTATCATATTGTGATAAATTCTATTACTGTGATCCTGTTTATTAATTAATCCTGTACAGTACTACAAATTCTAAATTAAAATCAGTGAAGTAAGTATGGGAAAGTATTTAGAAACAGCAGTTTTTAACAATCAGCCACTGCTGATGAAGTTTGTCTGCATGTCAAAATATTGGGATAAATATATGTTTTAGTGCTCCACTGAATTGTAATAGGGAGAACGGCTTCTCTGTCATTGCTACACTGAGCTCAGCATTCTGCAAACTATACTGTGTAACTTACATAATGTGTAATTGTGTAGGAAAAGACTCGTAAGAACTGCATAATGCTGCATAATATACCCACAGTCATATTCATGTACATCCTATAATATTTCTACCACATGCTTCTTTCACTTTGGGTGGGTCAAAGAGCAAATTACTCAAACTATAGAGGAACCCAGAGGAAGAAATCTCGCCATAGTGCTGGATAGAGCCAAACAATGAATATGATTTTCACAAGATAATATGTACTGAATCTGACTGTCTGTCACAGCAGAATGATCATGAGGAAGAAACAGACAGCCCATAGTTAGCAGAGGTGATCATTGCAAAATAGCTCTGGAAATGCAATAAAAGCCAACCCTGGACCTGTAGAAATTTACAAGAAAGACTATTTATGGCAGATGCCACATTTCAAACATTGTGGATATGTGTGCTGATTGATTTAGAGCAGTGGACACAAACAATGTCTTCAGAAGTATTTCAACAATAACCTGCAACACCTGCTCCAGCCAACGAACTTCAGAAGTCACTAATTGGTCAGACCAGATGTGTCTATGTTAGCATGATGCATGTGCAGGTTGAAATATACAGTAACTCTGCAGGATAATACATGTTAAGGAGGAAGGTTGGTTACAGCAGAGAGTAGATCCAGTTACCTGGCACTGCCACTGCTGAGATGTCGGCATTCTGCTCATAGGCCATGAAACCCAGCACGGAGAATATAAAGCAAAGCTTCAGCCACTTAAACTGGTACCACTGTTCAACAAGCACAGATATACAGTGTCCCTGCAAAGGAGAGACCCGAAACACCAAGTATTAACCATAAAAAGTACATATGCAAATAACAAAAACTTTATTTTTAAAGATAATTTTTAAACAGAACCAAAATTTAATTATTTTTAGTTTATGCTGTTTATTTACTGACCTGTAGCAATTGTTATGGTATACATTGTAGCTTCCCAGTGCTGTGAGGCACCCAATGCAGATAGCATAGGAGTAAAAGACCTGTGTCCCAGCATCCATCCACACCTACATGACAAGAGAGCATGAAAAGTTCACAATCAGCCTGACAGGTTATAGAAAACAAAATAGGAGAACTTATAACTCAGATTGGTAACCAATGAAACCATAACAAATGATTGTTAACCCTAAGCTGGAATACATTGTACTCTGTAAAAAGGTTTCCACTCTGCAAGAGCCAAACCAACACTATGAAAAGTTCACAGTGGGCAGTGACAAGAAAAAGAATGTGCTACATTCCTCTCATTGCAACACTGGCTTCTATAATACTAATATATGAGCTTGTATAAAATGTACAATTATTTATGTTTACATTAGGCCGGTTTTCCAGACAGAGATTAAACCTAGTCTTGAACTACACAGCCTTGGCAATGGAGTACCTATACAGAAAGGAAAAAATAGGCTAATCCTTGTCTGGGGAAACGGACTCAGTGCATTTAACTCCAAGTGTTTGCAGGCTGTTCTCAAGAGATGATAATCTAAAATGCAGACCCTACCATTGTAATGTCAAAATGCACATAGCCATAAGAACACAGATCACTGACTAGAACCATCAATCTAATGAATAAAAATACATGAGAGATGTCCAACTTCTATTTTATTGTTAAATATCTAGCAATTGAGGTAGTTAAAAATGGAATTAATAAATATCAACTGATATTCAAGCATGCATGTACCATTTTTATCAACACAGACATAAATGGCAGCATCAAGCAATTTATAATTATATTGCTCAATTTTAACTTTAGTTTTTCTGTTATTTATTCCGAGTAGGGATGGGCACTATTACAATATTTTATTGTGTATTGTAAAAATGTCTTTGAAAAGCTAATTTAGTTCAGTGTAAATTTTAAAGGATTTCTACCTGTGGGTCTGCAAGGCGTGAAGGGTCTGGATAGAGGTAGTATTTAATGCCGTTGATGGCTCCAGGCAGCAGGCATCCACGCACCAGTAGGACCAGTATCATCAAATACGGAAAAGTAGCAGTGAACTAGACAACCTGAAAGAAAGAGAGTACTGCTCTTCAGTACAGTCATGAAATAACTTTGCATTAACTGAAAATGTGGAAAATCTTTTCTTTAATCTTTTTGTCCCTCAGCTGCAAGGCTACATGTAATGTGAGAAGTTGCAGTGCAAAACCTAGAATTTTTGGAAACATCTTGTGTCTAATCACCTATATTTGAAAAAGAAAACTGAACAAGCTCCAACCTTGCCTGCAGACCCCCACTCCCCTTCCACACACAAGAAGTAGCAGATGATCCAGGCCAGTAGGAAGACACAGAACCAGCTCCCACTTCAAACTGCCCAGTTGAAATTCATTGCTCAGATACTTAGCACTCTGCCTCCTGAAACATATTATTTACCTATGAATTAATTTTGAACACATGAAATCAAACAGTCATTTTATTATAAGTATATACAAAATATAATCCCTTTACTCCCAGAACTCATTAACAGGGAGATGTTGTAGCCTTCTGGTACACTGAAGTTTAAATTGCTTGCAAACTCAAAACAGTTATCTGTAAAGAGAAAAATACAGCTGAACTGAAGAAAATGATCGTTTTTGAGAAAAAACAAGTAATTATGAATTATTGAATTTACTGACTGAAAAACACACAAATCCTTTTGCAAATGTCAATAAAACTTTCCTAAACATTCATAACATACCTGTGTTCTTGAAGCAGCCGCAGCTAGCCCATGGCAACTGGAGCACTGAAGGAGGAGAAAGATAGAAGAATGCCCAAGCCAGGATGATGACGTAGTAGATGCTGGAATAGAATATGACCACTTGACACCCATAATCTACAACCCTGCAAAAAGTACAATCAATCAATAAATGGAAAAAAGAGTTTCTATATATTGTAAACAATAGCCTGCCTTATTTTGTTAGTAATTCATCCCACTGATCTACTTTTCTTAGTAATAAAAATTCATTATACACAAGTTTAGTTCATATAATTATCTACTCTGAAAAAATTTGCATTTGAATCTACATTCACAAAAATGCTTAAAAATAAACCACACAGTAGTGTAGAATTGTTAATCAATATGAACTAAGATAACAGGAGGTAAAGAAGCAGTTATGTAGTTTTGTCAACTATAATACACAAAAGGTTGGAAATGGGTTTGATGTACAAGTACTGCATGTTTTTGTCCTATTAGATGGGTTTAACCAAGTAAATGCCACTGGAAAGCTGGAAATAGTATTAGTACTAACATTTGAACTAGAACTGCTAATATTATTAATATGTTATGCACTGTACTACAGAAATCATTTAATGACAATTGTGCATTGTTACAAATGGAATAAAAACCTTAAATAAATGGATGAAGCAATCAAACAAATACACCCAATTCTCACCTTCAAAGAGTGGGGCACGCCCTCCAGCAGGTGATGCTCCCCTGACTGGTGTACTGACTCACTGATATTTTGGTAAAGAATACTGGAATGCCACAGGCAAAACACTATACAGCAGATACGGAATGAAAAACACCCTGGAGAACAAAGTCAACACAGTTTAGTTTATTTAGGGCCCATTTAATGTAGTGACAGCATAGCTCAGCCTATAGCACGGTACAGTGCACAATTACAGTTAAATCTATATGTTTGGACACTGACACAAATTCTATGTTTACCTGTTTACTGAAACATATTCAAGTTATAGTTATATAATGTACATGGACATAAAGTCCAGACATTCAGCTTCATTTGAGGGTGGTGGTATCTCATTAAATTGGATGAAGGGTTTAGCAGTTTCATCTCCTTAACATGTGCCACCCTGTTTTTAAAGGGACCAAAAGTAATTGGACAATCGACTCCAAGGCTATTTCATGTGGACAGATAAGTAATCCTTCATTATGTCATTCTCAATTAAGCAGATAAATGGCCTGGAGTTGATTTGAGATGTGTTGCTTGCATTTGGAAGGTTTTGCTATGAAGAAAACATGCGGTCAAAGGAGCTCTCCATGCAGGTGAAACAAGCCTTCCTGTCACAAAAATGAAAAACTCCATCCGAGAAATTGCTACAATTTTAGGAGGGCAAAATTCCATGGTTTGGTACATCCTGAGAAAGAAAGAAAGCACTGGTGAACTCATCACTGCAAAAAGACCTGAGCGCCCACAGAAGACTCGCAGAATAATCGCAGAATAATCTCCATGGTGAAGAGAACCCTTCACAACAGCCAACAAAGTGAACAACACTCTCCAGGAGGTAGGTGTATCAATATCCAAATCTACCATAAAGAGAAGACTGCATGAACGTAAATACAGAGGTTTCCCTGCACTGTACAGCCACTCATAAGCCTCAAGAATAAAAGGCTAGACTGGACTTTGCAAAAAAAAACATCTAAAAGCCTGATCAGATATGGAACAAGATTTGCTTTGGACAGATGAAACCAAGATCAACCTCTACCACACTGATGGGAAGAGAAATGTATGGCAAAGGCGTGGTACAGCTCATGATCCAAAGCATACCACATCATCTGTAAACACGGCGGAGGCAGTGTGATGGCTTGGGCATGCATACTACAGTGGCAACCAAGTCACTAGTGTTACCCATGACAGACGCAGGACAGAAGCAGCTGAATGAATTCTGAGGTATTCAGAGCCATACTGTATGCTCAGATCCAGCCAAATGCAGCCAAACTGATTGGTCGTTTCACAATACAGATGGACAATGACCCAAAACATACTGCGAAAGCAACCCAGGAGTTTATTAGCAAAGTAGTGGAATATTCTGAATGGGCCAAGTCAGTCACCCGATCTCAACCCAATTGAGTACGCATTTCTGACTTGTTAAAAACTAAACTTCAGACAAAAAGGCCCACAAACAAACAGCAACTGGGAAATTAAGGATTGTGCGAAGATTCTTATTCTCACATATATTTTTTTATAATCATTTTTATTCAACCAACTGAATTAAAGCTTGAAAGTCTGAACTTCAACTGCATCTGAATTGTTTTGTTTAAAATTCATTGTGGTAATGTCTAGAACCAAAAAAAAAAAGTTTTCTCTGTCCAAATATATATATGGACCTAATCAGACTAATATTCACTTAAACAATCAAACAAAAAACTGCATGACATTTCAGTCAAATATACCTCCTCCATTCTTGTAAGGCACAGGTAGGGGAACCTCACACATTTCCTAGACCACACATTTCAGCGACTGCCAGGATAAACTCCAATTTGTTTCTGCTCCACTTGCCCCTTCTGGAGCATTTTGTTTGGGGATGCACACCCTGACTCATCAGAAGTCAGGTTAAACTCCTCTGGCTCACGAGGCATCGTCAAATCACTGCAAGACAGTAGAATGGATTTAATCATCTGCATCCTGAATCCATCCTAAATACTCGCCCTGCTCCGCCTTCTGTTCTCAGCTCCTCCTGACTGGGAGCTTGCAAATCAACCAGTAAATTTACTAAAAAGATTGTTACAAAATAAATACATTACTCCAAAGTCCCTCAAGATGAACACATTTTGAAATAATTTTCTTAAATTATTATATATTTATATATATATATAGGCATATATATGCTACATATATAAGCATATATATATATATATGTTATATATATAGCATTACATATCATCAGTTCATTGATGATATGGAAAAATATTCAATGAGTACATTTGAACAACTTTTATATATTTATACAAAATATCATTGAGTCTGACAATATATTATACATTATGATGAAGAAAAGTCAAGGACAGAGATGTAATATAACAGTAAGCAGATTTGTGGCCTTTCCCACTCAAGCAGGTAGACAAGTTGAGTTTAGAGGGGAAGAGCTTACAGAGGATGGAGGTATCTTGAGGAGAATAAAGGTCAAAGGTGAAGGCTACAACAATCCAAACGAAGGGGCAACAGTTCATGGTATGTCAGTCTATGCATGTCTGTGATTGAGGTGGACATTTTATATATGACTGCTTACATATGCAGCAGGTCACATCTAATTTTATATTCGTGCATCACTATAGGGTTACTGTACCTCATCATTCTGGGCTTACTGCTTCCTCCATTCCCACAGTCCACTTGGAAGGATGGTGTGGTGGACGATTGTTTGAGTTATGGACATCACCTTTTGTTGTGGGTGAATCTTGAAGATGGGTGTTCCTCTAGGGGTAGACCGTGCCATGGAGAGAGTGAGATGATTATTTCTCAATAATCCAATTTTTAACGATAGTTTGGAAGCAATATTCCAATTTCCTGCTTAAGAACAACGATATGATGATAGAATAATCCGCTCCAGTATTTCTTTGGATTACTTGTACAGTGTGGCATCATCTTTAAGGGATTGACTTAAAGCAGCACTTGGCTTTGAGTATGGATAGGGTAACAGAAGTTGAGGAAAAGAGAAAACACTCCCTCTAGTGTTCATAGCTAACAAAATAAAAGACACTTCTCATATTTGCTCCACAGGCCAAAGAATCCTGGGAAATGGACTTGAATGACAAACTGGAGAAGCAGTTCTGGTCAAACAGAAAGGGACCCAATATTTCAAGGTTAGATATTATACTTGCTTGAAATTGGAATGTCAGGGCCGATATTTCTGCATGTTTTTACTATAAATCTATATCATAATGTTTCAAGTCAAGGGATGGTATGGTCAAAACTGCATACATAGGAAAGCAGAAAGTTTTAGAACAGTAGTTCTCAATCCTGGTGTGCCAGGTGTATCTTGAGCACAACTGCTCTGCTTGTTTTCGAGGTTACCCTAATTCCAGCACACCTGATCCAACTGATGAGCCCTTGCTGAGCTGAACTGGGTGTGTTACTGCAGGGCAGTGGTAATTTTAGATCATGACCTAAAGAAATGAATAAACCAGTCAGTAACTTTTCTGTTTTGTTTGAGCAGTACTTTTACCTTTATGCTACAGGCAGTATGGAAACTAATCAGTTCATTTATGTTCAGTTAAACTACCTTATCAGTTCAGTAGATATCAGCAGCTTTTAGCCCGGTGCGGCTTATATATGTAATTTTCCACACTCTGTAGTCCAGACAATATGGTAATTATATATTTACAATACTCATCTTGGAGATTTGATTGCTATGTTGTGACCCTGCTGGGTTCAAAGTGGGGGCAAAGTGGAATCCATAGAGAAAACTTTCTGGTGCCACACCCATACAGGCCCCACATGGGTATGTTATCTGGGCAAAGTGCAAAGGCAGATGATTTTCCTCACCAAAATGTAAAACATTTGCAGTACAAAATCATCAAAACATTAATGGAGTAACTGAGTATTTTATTTACTACTCATGCTTGTGTATGAGAGGTTTTACACTCTGTTTAAGTGTCAATGTGGTTGAGTGTGTTAAGCTGTTGTGCTTTTGTGTGTGTGTGTGTGTGTGTGTGTGTGTGTGTGTGTCTTCTCAGGCTGGGCAGTACTACCATAGCCTGGCCCTGGTGGACTTCCGGCAGGTTCTGCAGGTCAGCCCATCCAATTCTGCTGCCCGGTGCCAGATTGTCAACTTCCAGCGCAAAATACGTGAATACCATGAGCGTGATAAGAAAATGTATGCCAACATGTGTAAGAGGTTCGCTGAACATGATGTCAAGGTACACCTTTTTCTATAGAATGCATTCAGCTACTTTAAGTTGCAATCATTGTTGACACAGATGTGCAAATGTACAAACACAGCTCATTTAACCCCTGTACTGTTAATAGAATTAGACTCTCTAGAAGGGATAAACATGAACTTCTTGACACCATGCCTAATGCCTAAAGTGTGGTGTTCCAACCAGCACTTTTGGGATGAATTGGGGATGAGTTGGAGTGGTGATCATCCAACATCCTGAAGTCACTAATGCATCTGTCACTGAATGCAATCAAATGCTCACTGCAAAGCATGGTTCTAGTAGAAAGCCTTCCCTGGACAATAGAGGCAGTTATTACAACAAAAGCAGATCTCTGAATGTACATGTTATGTACATGAATGTAGAAGACAATATGACATTTGGTCAACAGAGGGCAGCACATCCAATATTTTAGGAATTCAATGAGGAATAAAGACCAATTCAGGCTTTCAATTCTGTTAACCCTAACTCTGCAACTCTACGTCTACGGTAGTAAATGTTTTGCAGCATGACATGGAGATACGTTTTATTGTCTAATTACGTCCATCCAACCAACATGCAACTTTTAGTGTAAAACATTACTTTTCATCAGATTGTTGTGTATGCTTTATTAGTACTAGCTCATCTCCTAAAATTGAATACTATGAAAAATGTAATTTGAGTTCATAATTGAATTGAAAAATGTAAAGTGTAATATATTCTTTACACATATTTCAAGCCTTTTTAGTTTTACTTTTGATCTTGATGAAAATCAGAACTCCTGAATCTGAAGTAATTCAAATATTTAATTTTATGTTTAAATACAGCGCTCTCCACAACTGACAAAACATTAGACCAAAATGACAGGATCTCAAGACTTAAACAAAACGAACAGACTTGACTGGCAATACACATTTACAACAAACATAATCACAATCACAATAACAATCACATAGGACTGACAAAGACAGACTAAAACACAGGGTCTTAAATACAAGACAACATTAACCACACCTGGGACACCTGTATGTCGACCTTCATAAGTCAGGCAATGGCTAGAAGAATATAGCAACTCACCTACACCTGCCCATATCTGCAGTCAGAAGAATCATCAAGAAGTTTAAAACAATTGGAACAGTGGCAAACAAGCTTGGACAAGGACACAAGCTTATATTGCCACCACACACAGTGAGGAGGATAGTAAAAAAAAGTCAATAGTTCTTGTTGCTTGGCAATAAACAAACATAGTGGGTTATATATACACACATCTTAACAAGGGGTGCCAATAGTTGTGGAGGGTGCTGTAAATGACCATTTAAACAGTATCAACATTAAATTCAAAAAGGTTGAGACTTGCCAATTTAAATGTAAAAATCTAAAATAGTTGACAATTTATTTTTGAATTCAATTCTGAACAAAAAATATTTTGGGATTTTTTTTTAGATATGCTTGCATAGCATTTCCACTTTTCCTCCTTTCAGACAATAACTTTTTTACGACATTGCCTATCAGTGAATACAATCAGCTTTACATCATTTAGTCAATGAGGGGAATAAGGTTAAGCAGTCAAAAAAAATGTATCACTTTGACCATGACAAAGGTCTACAGTGTGACTACAATATTTGTTAAAGGTTTGATTTTTTAAATCATTTTTAATCAATTTTTTAATCAACATGTTTTTTCCCCCAAATATTGTATCTCCTAGCTATTATTTGTGTCTCTGAGACTCATGTGGTTCAGTCCTTTTCTTGGGACTGAGATCACAATAAGAATACACAATAGTAAAAGACAAAAGGACAAGAAAAATGAAGAAACACAGACCAAGCACTGCAACTGTCAGTTCCGTGCATTCACAGTCACAATGGTGAATGGATAACAAAGTTTAATGTGGTGGTCTGTGTGAGGGGTTGAAGAAGAAGCTGCTGGCTGAGAGTGGAGTTCGTTATTGTGTATAGCAAATAGCTGTTAGTTAAGGATCTAAACTGGCAGAAGGAAATGCTAACTACAGCATATTAAATAAGATATTCACAGCTGAACTGATTCATTTTTTTTCCGAACTGTTATATAAAAGCATTAAGAGCATGTCATGTGTTTTCATAACAATATTCATAACAATATTTCATGAAATATGACACTTGCTTCATCTTGAATGTTCTTTATCACAGCAGTGCTGTTATATCACAGTAGCACACTCTCTCTTTCATGTTCTACTGCTTTAATAGTGATGATAAAATTTTTACCAGTTTAATTATGTGATGGGATTGAGCTGTGCTCGAGTTTTCCATCTTGGTAATCTCCTATGTGAAGAGTAATTCAAAGCAGATCCATGGTCAAACTGATAAAATAAAAATTCTTTGACTGCTTAACCCTTTCGGAATCACACCTTTTGTTCTCAGCTTTATAAGTCAGGAATGCCTTGAAATTACTAAAATGTTTTTATTGAAATTAATGTCTAATAACCAATAATCCAATTGTCTTGCAAATGCATAGACTGTACAGATGGAATAAAACTCTTGTTTTTTGATTATGTACTTGCAGGTTGCAAGAAGAGAGTGGAGCGGTAGATCAGAACAATAAGGCTGTGAAGAAGCCCAGACGGAGTCAGGACGGCCCCTAAAGGGCCGACAGCCCACCAGACTAATGCACCCTGTGTGAAGGGCAATGTGGAGGAACACGTACCCGTCACACCTTCACTGCTAACTTCACTGCATGAGTGCTGTCACTTGGGACTTAAAGAAGACGATTCAAATTTAATCCTGAGCGATGGACACTGAAGAGGCTTTAAGCCTAAATGGCATTCCTACAGAAAAACCAAACGCACACAAACTACATGACCACTGGCATCCAGCTCCCAACCATCACATCTCAATCCAGTAAGGCATTCATCTGATGTACAGTATTACCTAACAAGATGCTTCAATGATTTCACAGAAATAGAACAGAATACTGTACTGTATTGTATATATACAATAATACTATGGTAGACCATTCTCTTTAGTGACGCAGAAGGATTTCAATATTAGTTTTGCAACAGGCATGGTAGGGAGAGTTTTTTGTACGTTTGCAGTGGCATGGTGTGTATAGGGAGCTTGGGGTCTTTTAATGCATTCTGATATTTCGATGAGTGACCATGATAAGTAGCTGGACTCTGAAATACTGTACTGCCCCTCCAGCCAGTTTTATCTGATAATCTGTTGAATACAAAATGCAGACTTCCCTATGGGAACACAGACTGGGCACTATGGCTGACTGACAGGCTGCAGCTTTGGCTTACACACTCCTCGATGGATGGAGAAAGTGTCTGAAAGAGTAGGCTGTGCTTGAATTTTCCATCTTGGTAATCTCCTGTATGAGGTTTAACTTGCAGATCCAGGCCCACACAAAACAATACACACATCTACACACAAGCCTACACCCATTTATTTAAAAAGGGACTCTTGCATGCTTCTGTAGGGGATACTGGGTATGTCCTAGACTTGGAAACATATTTTAAAGGAACAACAATCTAACTTTGAACCTGTTCAACTCAATATGTTCTTGACTCCAATCCAGTGTCACTTATTTTTATATATAAAATATATATTTTTAGTTATCTGAACAGTTTGAAGCATTTGTGCTGGAGGTCATTTGGCCAGTCTTAGAAAACGTTCTAGTTTGATAGCTAGTTTATGATAGTTCTTTCCAACCTCAGTGTAGCCGGCTTGTGTGTGTGTGTCCCTCTCTGCTCAGGCTGACCTGCCCATGCCCCTTGATCTTTAATACCCTCTGCATTGTGAATGGAAGAGGAATAGGAAGACTGGACACACTCTGCTGTAGAGGTGGGCGATACTGGGAATTTTGGTATCGATCTGATATCAAGTAAACACAGGGCCAGTATCGCCGATACCGATACTTTTTAAAATTCAAGCTTCATAGATCCAAAAGACCTAGGAAAGAATTTCACAAAACATTGTATACGACAACAAAATGCTGTATTATAACAATCTTTTGTTTTTCTAAACATTTTTGTTTAGAAACAATGCTACAAAACGTTTGCCTTGACATTAGGAAAAACAACCTAGAACAAAATCTCCAGAGGTAGAGGGCTGACAAACCACAATACAACAAAAGTAACACACCACAACAAATACTGTAAACAGTTTCAAACTTACTCTGTCTAACAATACACTGAACTGAACCCCACACCACTCCTCACACCCACACAAAGACTGTACCAAACACAAAGAACTGTACTGTACCCACCCAGCATTTTACACACACACACACACACACACACACACACACACACA
The DNA here is from genome assembly GCA_034509495.1 of Acestrorhynchus altus. NCBI lineage: Eukaryota > Metazoa > Chordata > Actinopteri > Characiformes > Acestrorhynchidae > Acestrorhynchus > Acestrorhynchus altus. The sequence continues at coordinate 36,078,686 of CM067504.1, read as the reverse complement.
CACACACACACACACTCAGCACACAGAGACTGGATCATCCCTATCCTTATCAGCAATATTTGCTGCTCACTCAAAAACTATAAACTATCTACCTCAGTAACTGAATAGAACAGAATAGAACAGAACCTTATTGATCCCTTGGGAGGGTTGCTTCAGGGAAATTAAGGTTCCAGTAGCAGCATCAGTACAGTACAGTACAGAAAGTAGAAAGGTAGGTAAAAAAATAATTTAGTAAAGGTAAGAAGCACTATATAAATATATAGAATATATAATATACAGACCATATTACAATATACAATATAGATAATAGTGCATGAGAAAAAAGAGTCCTGTAGGAGGGGGTATTGCACGTGAAAACTGTTTATTGCACAGAGAGTCTAGTGTGTTGTGGTGGTTACAGGTTACTGTTATTTGTTGGTTCAGTTCCTACTCATTCCCATCCTTTATCCTCCTGTTACCACTCCTCCCCCCAGAGAGGAGTTGTACAGTCTGATGGCGTGCGGGACAAAAGAGTTTTTAAGTCTATTGGTCCTGCACTTGGGAAGGAGCAGTCTCTCACTGAACAGGCTCCTCTGGTGACTGATGACAGTGTGTAGAGGATGACTGGCATTGTCCATAATGTCCAGTAGCTTCTTCAGAGTCCTCTTCTCTGCCACCGACACCAGAGAGTCCAGCTTGTGCCAACCACAGAGCCAGCCCGTCCAGATCAGCTTGTCCAGCCTGTATGTGTACTTCTTGGATATGCTGCCTGCTACCCCCCCCCGGCACACCACAGTGTAGAACAGGACACTGGCGACCACGGACTGATAAAACATCCCCAGGAGTTTCCTGCAGATGTTGAAAGACCGTAGCCTCCTCAGAAAGTACAGCCTGCTCTGTCCCTTTCTGTACAGTTGGTCGATGTTACATGACCAGTCCAACTTGCTATCCAGCCACAGCCCGAGGTACTTGTAGGAGTCCACAGCCTCCACCTCATCTCCATCAATCAGAACTGGTTGTGACTTTGGTCTGGACCTCCCAAAGTCAATGACCAGCTCCTTGGTCTTTGAGATGTTGAGCTGCAGATGATTCCTGTGGCACCAGACTGCAAAGTCCCTCACCAGGCGCCGATACTCCTCCTCACTATCATCCCAGATGCACCCAACTATGGCTGTGTCATCAGCGAACTTCTGAATGCGACACAGCTCTGAGTTGTAGCAGAAGTCTGCTGTATACAGGGTGAAGAGAAGAGGGGCCAGCACAGTACCCTGGGTTGCTCCAGTGCTGCTGATCAGTGTCAGATGTGATGTCCTTTAGCCTGACATACTGTGGCCTGTCTGTGAGGTAGCTGGATATCCAGGTGACCAGGCATGGGTCCACTTGCATCCTGTTCAGTTTGTCCTGAAGCATAAGGGGCTGGATGGTGTTGAAGGCACTTGAGAAGCCCAGAAACAGGATCCTCACTGTGCCGTTCCCCTTATCTGGGTGCGAGTGGGCTCTGTGTAGCAGGTAGATGATTGCATCTTCCACGCCAACACCTGCTTGGTACGCGAACCAAAGATCATCCTGGGCATGTTGCACCTGGGGTCTAAGGAGATCGAGGAAGAGCTGCTCTAGCTTCTTCATCAGATGAGAAGTGAGTGCCACCAGTTGGAAGTCATTCAGCTCACTTGGCCGGTTCTTTTTCGGAACTGGAACAATGCACAATGTCTTCCAGAGGGTAGGCACTCTCCCCACCTGCAGGCTGAGGATGAAGAGACGCTGGATTGGCTCACCCATTTCTGTAGGGCAGGCCTTCAGCAGTCAAGGACATACTTTGTCAGGCCCTGCTGCTTTCCTGGGGTGAAGCCTCCTCTGTTGACCTCTGACTTGGTCCGCAGTGAAGAGTGGAGTCTGTGTTGTGGTTGAGGATGATGATGAGGAGGATGTTGTTGTAAATGCTGGAGGATGTGTTGACGGAAGAGGAAGAGATAGATGCAGCGAGAGAGAGGGTGGGGGGTGCATGGGTTGGTTGAACTGGTCGAAAAAGTTGTTCATCTCGTTCACCTTCTCCACTGTTGCCCCCACACATCTGGTCTTGGTGTTGTGGCCTGTGATGGTTCTCACACCTTCCCAGACCCTCCTCATGCTGTTCTCCTCTAGCTTCTGTTCCACCTTCCTCCTGTAGTTGTCCATTCTTTCAGACAGCATTTCACCTCTTGTTGTGCTGCTCTTTTCGCCTCCCTATCCCTGCTCTGGAAGGCAGCCTTCTTCCTGTTGAGGGCAGCCTTGACTTTGTGTGTTACCCATGGCTTGTTGTTGGGGTAACACCGTACACCGTCTTGGCAGGGATACCACGTCTGCACAGAAGTTGAGATAATCTGTCAGGCAGTGTGCCATCCCCTCGATGTCCTCACAGTGTGGGCTAAGCAGCACATCCCAGTCAGTGGTTTCATAGCAGTCCCTAAGAGTTTCTTCCATTTCTGGAGACCACCTCCTGATGGTTCTGGTGGTTGCAGGCTGTCTTTGGACCATGGGGGTGTACCTTGACTGAAGGTGGACTAGTTTGTGGTCCGACTTCCCCAGTGGGGGAGGGATGTGATTCTGTATGCCTCTTTCACATTAGCATACAGCAGATCGATTGTCCTGTTGTTCCTTGTAGGACAGTCCACACACTGGTGAAAAGTAACCAAAGTAGAGTCCAAAGTAGCATGATTAAAGTCTTCAGAGATGATCATAAACGCCTCAGGGTGTTGTGACTGCAACCTTGCCATAACAGAACATATTTGCTCACATGCAGCGGGCTGCGTCTGCTATGGGGGTGATGTAAACACAGACGGCGATCACATGACTGAATTCGCAGGGGATGTAGTAGGGTCGGAGGCTAACGGCTATCCGCTGGTTGTTGAGGGCGGACAGGTCGTCGATCTTGTTTGGCAACGAGTTCACATTCTCCATGATGACGGCGGGAATGGACGGTTTGCGGCGCCACCGGTTGTCCGTTAGCTTAGCTTTTAGCTTAGCACCGGCCTTGCAGCCCCGGGCTCTCCTACGCAGCTCCTCCGGGATTGGGTGTCGTATCCCGGCGTGTGCCTTTGTTCTCAGGGCCAGCAGCTCCTCTCTCGAATACGAGAGAAAACTTGCTCCTGGTTGCATCTTCAAGGTTGTAAATATCCATGGGATATATATCAGTACACACTATGTCGTCTTGAGAAGAGCAAGTGTGTGGAAAGGTGAGAAAGAAGTTAAAAAGAGCTAAAAAACTAAGGAGCTACTGGAGGCAGCTGTCTTGCACAGCGCCACTAGGGTATAGTATATAGTCACTGTATAGTATATAGTATATAGTCACAATATGTGCATCCTAGTATATTTAACTATAAAACCATTCTAGCTAAAAACCAGCAGACCATCTTTAGATGAGATTACACTACTTTTCCTTCAGGAATCATTATTCTTGTCATAATGATTTTATGTGGACTGACTGCAGCACTGCTGAAAAACAAAAATGATATAAAAATAGCTTTTGGGAAGTTTGATCATGTGCAGAGTTGGACCATGGAAAAGGCACTTTCAGTCTCAACCACGTCACCTGCTTTTCTGTCACTGAGTAGCTGCCTAAAGGAAGCCAAGTAGGTCAGTTGAAATACTGTGACACCTCCCTGCCAGCAATAGCTGGATGTGCTTTCATGGTTTTATGTTTATGTTCTTGTTCAACTATTTACTGGTCCATCTAAAACTAGCACTGGTCCTTTTCTTCTTTCATTCTTAGCTTTAGTTATTCCTTCAAGGCCTTTGAATCTTAAATAGGATATCAACAGCTGAGAGTCTGCTGAAAAAGCATTGCCAGAGACCCCTTCAGTTTCCTTCAAATAAAGGCCTCAGTGTGATTCAGTGGAAAGTAATGCTCTTAAATACACTCTTACATATAAGACCCATCTACATTTTGCACTGATGAAAAGTTATAGTTCATTTTGTATGTCCAATAATGAAATTTGAATGCTCAATAACTTTGAGCACTGTTTTCAGACGTTAATGGCACATCTTCCTTGCTTATTCTCTGCCAGCCATGAGTTTTGGATATAAGGAGGATATAAAGATATAAGTTGACATTATTGCATGAAATGACTCATTCAATGATAGTAAGATCAAAGATTTCATTTTGCTGCGTAATGAATTTAGCCTGGCCCTGGTGGACATCCGGCAGGTTCTGCAGGTCAACCCATCCAATCGTGCTGCCCGGTGCCAGATTGTCAACTTCCAGCGCAAAATACGTGAACACCATGAGCGTGATAAGAAAATTTATGCCAACATGTTTAAGAGGTTCGCTGAACATGATGTCAAGGTACACCTTTTTCTATAGAACGCATTCAGCTACTTTAAGTTGCAATCATTGTTGACACAGATGTGCAAATGTACAAACACAGCTTATTTAACCCCTGTACTGTTAATAGAATTAGACTCTCTAGAAGGGATAAACATGAACTTCTTGACACCATGCCTAATGCCTAAAGTGTGGTGTTCCAACCAGCACTTTTGGGATGAATTGGGGATGAGTTGGAGTGGTGATCATCCAACATCCTGAAGTCACTAATGCATCTGTCACTGAATGCAATCAAATGAAAGCCTTCCCTGGACAATAGAGGCAGTTAACACAACAAAAGCAGATCTCTGAATGTACATGTTATGTACATGAATGTAGAAGACAATATGACATTTGGTCAACAGAGGGCAGCACATCCAATATTTTAGGAATTCAGTGAGGAATAAAGACAAATTTCAATTCTGTTAACTCTAACTCTGCAACTCTACGTCTACAGTAGTAAATGTTTTGCAGTGTTTCATTATAAGTCAGGAATGCCTTGACACACCAGCACAAACCACATACAGTTAGAAAATACAGAACCTGCTCTTTCTAACAATGGTGATTTTCTTGTTCACGGAAGATTTTGTTCCATTAAAGAACCCACAGTGACATATGTGTCATAGACTCTTTAAAAGGTCTAGAATTTTCCAAATTCATCTTTATCCTTCATTTTACCTAATGAAGACCCTAAGTGACATGCACTTAAAATCCTGGATTAGGTCACATGACAAATTGTAAATGTATGTACATGTGACCACATTTTTAAAATGGTGGTGTGCTTGATTAGCCCATGAGAAGAAAAACAGCTCCTTTTTAAAGTGTTTTTTGTTTTTACAACCCATTTAACAATTTCAGTGAATAAATAACTTTATAATACATATGACCTGTTCTAACTGCATTTCAAGAAAAATGGATGAAATTAGAGCTATGAAATAGTCATTGTGACTTATGTTACATCGGGATTTTGACCTTAAAATAGTGGGAAGATATGCCATGTGACCTATTTGTCACAATTATAAAAATTCTAGGTAAATGCTCAATTTTTTAACTGATTAAACTGATTATTTTGAATAAATAAATATGTTGTTCAGTCCAAATCATATTTAAATTAAATAATTTTTGTATCGTTAAATTATTTTGTACAGTTTTTGCACTATGTGCATCTTTTTCTTCCTCTTCTTCCAGCTGCTCACTTTAGGAGTCGCCACAGCGGATCATCATATTTATGATCAGCATTATAGTTTTGGCCCAGGTTTTATGCCGGATGCCCTTCCTGATGTAACCCTCACCATTTATCCGGGACTTGGGACCAGCACCAGAAGTGCACAAACTACACCCCTCATGACTGATGACAGAAACACACCACAAACTCAAATTAAATTAAACCAAGAAAACACTGAATTCCAACACACACACACACACACTCACTCACTCACTCACACTCTGTCTCTCGTTCACACACACACACACACACACACACACACACACACACACACACACACACACACACACACACACACACACACAGGTGTATGGCGAACAGTCTGAACACTAAACCATGACACTCACTCGCGCTCTCTCTCTCGCTCTCTCTCTCTCTCTCTCTCTCTCTCTCTCTCTCTCGCACACACACACACAGGTGTATGGCAAACAGTCTGAACACTAAAACATGACTCTCTCTCTCACTCACACACACACACACAGGTGTATGGTGAACAGTCTGAACACTAAAATATGACTTTCTCTCTCTCTCTCTCTCTCTCTCTCTCTCTCACACACACACACACACAGACAGACAGACAGGTGTATGGTGAACAGTCTGAACACTAAAACTTGACTCTCTCTCTCACACACACACACACACACAATTGGTGGGGTTTGGTGGGTGGTTGGTACCCCTAACAATTCTTAGGAAATAAATGTAATTAAAGTATTTCTGTCAATTCTACAGTAGTTAACGAAGTTTATCAGAGTATGTAGGAACATTTAATTAGTAATTCACAACTTCCTGTTTCCTGTATAATATGATGTGACACAGATGTCTTTTCTCTTAACATGGGGAAAGACAAAGGAACATACCATTCATAAGGCAGATGTGTGTTGACCTTATAAGTCAGGGCAATGGCTACAAGAAAATGGCCATCACCTAAACCTGTCCATATCTACTGTCAGAGGAATTATTAAGTTTAAACATCATTTTATTCTCAGAGTTTAGTTTAGGCTATTTATTTAGTTAGTTATTATTTTTTTCCACCCCTTAGTAATATATTTATTCTGTTATTCTGTTTATTTCTTCCTCCCTTCTCCACTATTGATCAGTGCAGATAGTTGTAAAAAAGCATTTCACAGGATGTTGTACTGTTTATAACTTTGTACGTGACTAATAAATTGAACCTTGAACTGGAACAGTTGCAAACAAGCCTGGACGAGGACGCAAGTTTATTTTGCCACCATGCACAGTGAAGAGGATGATAAGAGAAATAAAAAGTTCTCCAAAGCTCACTGTGATCCTAAGATACGACGGTTGCAATTTGTTGCAACACACACACACACTTGTTTGCAACACACACACACACAAGTTTATTTTGCCACATGCACAGTGAGGAGGATGATAAGAGAAATAAAAAGTTCTCCAAAGCTCACTGTGATCCTAAGAAGCTACGATTTGTTGCAATTCTGTAACAAAGTCTCCAAAACAACCATCAGGTGCCATGTCCATGCCAACAAGCTATTTGGGAGGCATGCATGGAAACAATAAGTTGAGAATAAAAAAACTGATATTTTATAATACAGCTTATTACTGTGAAAAAATATATTAAAAAAAAATTTAATTCTTAAATTCTTGGAAGATTTTGCATTTGGATCCATGCCAATTTCTAAAACTGCTTGTCACAGCAGCCCAAAACTTGAAATTATTTGTTCAGGGCCAATATGACCAACATCTCAGGTAATAAAAACTGCTTTATTATATTGTATTTTAATAACATCAGCTTTTATAAAGGTATAAATTTTATAAAGGTATGATTTTCCACAATGAATTACTCGCTTCACTGCACCACAAGAAAATCAGAAAGAGTAGGTTCTGCGGTTTGTGGATTGTGCTGGTGTGTCGAGGTATTTCTGACTTATAAAGCGGAGAAGGTGTGATTCTGCCCTCACAGTGAGGGCTGAGGGCCGAAAGGGTTTTCTTGTGGTGCAGTGAAACATCTGCGAGTACTTGATTTGTGGAAAATCATACTTTTATAAAATTTATAACTGTTTTTAGAATGATTGGTTATTAGACATAAATTTCAATAAAACAATTTATATATATATATACAACAGACACTGGTTTGGAAGTCAAAACATATTGAGGTGAACAGGTTCAAAGTTGTGATTGTTGTCTTAATATCATATTTATGTTCATATGTCCTACATTAGTGTAGGACATACAGAAGCATGCAAGAGTCGCTTTTTAAATAAATGGGTGTAGGCTGGCTTGTGTGTAGATTGGCATATCTTTTGTGTGGGCCTGGATCTGTTTCAATTTTCACCTCACGTAGGAGATTACCAAGAACGAAAACTTGAGCACAGCCCAGTCCCATCACATCATTAAACTGGTAAAAATATAATACAGTTTCTAGTGAATATTCAAAAAATATTATCACTAAAAGCAGTAGAACATGAAAGAGAGAGTGTGCTTTTTGTATCATTCATTTATTTTGTACAGTTTTTGCACTATGTGCATCTTCTTCCTCTTCCTCTTCTTCCAGCTGCTCACTTTAGGAGTCGCCACAGCGGATCATCATATTTATGATCCGCATTATAGTTTTGGCCCAGGTTTTACGCTGGATGCCCTTCTTGATGTTGCCTTCACCATTTATCCGGGACTTGGGACCAGCACCAGAAGTGCACAAACTACACCCCTCATGACTGATTCACAGAAACACACCACAAACTCACCAATTAAACCAAGAAAACACTGAATTCCAACACAAACACACACACACACTCTGTCTCTCGCTCAGACACACCCACACACACAGGTGTATGGCAAACAGTCTGAACACTAAAACATGACTCTCTCACACACACAGGTGTATGGCGAACAGTGAACACTAAACCATAACTTTCTTGCACACACACTAAAACATGACTCTCTCTCTCGCGCGCACACACACACAGGTGTATGGCGAACAGTGAACATTAAACCATAACGCTGTCTCTCTCTCTCTCTCGCACACACACACTAAAACATGACTCTCTCATACAAGACACAATAATAACACAGGTGTATGGCGAACAGTCTGAAGACTAAAACATGACTCTCTCACTCACACACACACACACACACACACACACACACACACACAGGTGTATGGTGAACAGTCTGAACACTAAAACATGACTCTCTCTCTCACACACACATACACAGGTGTATGGTGAACAGTCTGAACACTAAAACATGATTCTCACACACACACACACACACACACACACATTGGTGGGCTTTGTGGTGGTTGTACCTCCACTCCTTAGAAATAAATGTACTAAAGTATTTCTGTCAATTCTACAGTAGTTAACGAAGTTTATCAGAGTAGGTAGGAACATTTAATTAGTAATTCACAACTTCCTGTTTCCCTGGGGTATAAATATGATGTGACACAGAGGCCGTTTCTTTAACATGGGAAAGACAAAGGAACATACCATTCATGTAAGGCAGATGTGTGTTGACCTTTATAAGTCAGGCAATGGCTACAAGAAAATGGCCACTCACCTAAACCTGTCCATATCTACTGTCAGAGGAATTATTAAGTTTAAAACAACTTATTCTCAGAGTTTAGTTTAGCTATTTATTTAGTTAGTTATTATTTTTTTCTACCCATTGCACATATTTATTCTGTTATTCTGTTTATTCTCTTCCTCCTTCCACTATTGATCAGTGCAGATAGTTAAAACATTTCACAGGATGTTGTACCAGTTTATAACTTTTGTACGACTAATAAATTGAACCTTGAACTGGAACAGTTGCAAACAAGCCTGACGAGGACAAGTTTATTTGCCAATTGGCGCACACAGTGAGGAGGATGATAAGAGAAATAATAAGTTCTCCAAAGCTCACTGTGATCCTAAGAAGCTACGATTTGTTGCAATTTGTTGCAACACACACACACACACACTTGTTTGCAACACACACACAAGTTTATTTTAGCACCATGCACAGTGAGGAGGATGATAAGAGAAATAAAAAGTTCTCCAAAGCTCACTGTGATCCTAAGAAGCTACGATTTGTTGCAATTCTCCAAAACAACTATCAGGTGCCATGTCCATGCCAACAAGCTATTTGGGAGGCATGCACGGAAACTATAAGTTAGAGAATAAAAAAATTATATTTTATAATACAGCTTATTAATGAAAAATATATTCAAAAAACTTTTAATTCTTAAATTCTTTAATTATAAAAGTTATAAATTTTATAAAAGTATGATTTTCCACAATGAATTACTCACATTACTCGCTTCACTGCACCACAAGAAAATCAGAAAGAGTAGGTTCTGCGGTTTGTGGATTGTGCTGGTGTATCAAGGTATTTCTGACTTATAAAGCGGAGAAGGTGGTGATTCTGCCCTCACAGTGAGGGCTGAGGGCCGAAAGGGTTTTCTTGTGGTGCAGTGAAACATCTGCGAGTACTTGATTGTGGAAAATCATACTTTTATAACATTTATAACTGTTTTTAGAATGATTGGTTATTAGACATAAATTTCAATAAAACAATTTATATATATATATAAGCAACAGACACTGGTTTGGAGTCAAAAACATATTGAGGTGAACAGGTTCAAAGTTAGATTGTTGTTCCTTTTAATATTTGTTCATATTTGTTCATATGTCCTACATTAGTGTAGGACATACAGAAGTATGCAAGAGTCGCTTTTTAAATAAATGGGTGTAGGCTGGCTTGTGTGTAGATTGGCATATCTTTTGTGTGGGCCTGGATCTGTTTCAATTTTCACCTCACGTAGGAGATTACCAAGAACGAAAACTTGAGCACAGCCCAGTCCCATCACATCATTAAACTGGTAAAAATATAATACAGTTTCTAGTGAATATTCAAAAAATATTATCACTAAAAGCAGTAGAACATGAAAGAGAGAGTGTGCTACTGTGATATAACAGCACTGCTGTGATAAAGCACATTCAAGATGAAGCAAGTGTCATTTATATGCTTTTATATAACAGTTCGTAAAATAAATGAATCAATTCAGCTTCTTCTTCAGCCCCTTACACAGACCACCACATTAAACTTTGTTATCCATTCACCATTGTGACTGTGAATGCACGGAACTGTGTAGCCTGTTTTAGTGCTCGGCCTGTGTTTCTTCATTTTTCCTTTTAACTTTCTCATTTTTCTTGTCCTTTTGTCTTACTATTGTGTATTCTTATTGTGATCTCAGTCCCAAGAAAAGGACTGAACCACATGAGTCTCATAGACACACACAAACAATGGCTAGGAGATACAGTATTTGGGGAAAAAACATGTTATTGCAAAAAAAAATATGATTATAGAGCTTGTCGGCGTTCAGGTTGCATGGCTGGAAATAAATGTTGCATAATTTAACATATTTTACAAAGTCATAGCAAAATCAAACTTGTAACAAATAATGTAGCCACACTCTAGTCCGTTGTCATGGTCAAACTGATAAAATAAAAATTCTTTGACTGCTTAATCCTTTTCGGCCCTCAGCTCTCACTGTGAGGGCAGAATCACACCTTGTGTTCTCAGCTTTATAAGTCAGGAATGCCTTGACACACCAGCACAAACTGGTGATTTTCTTGTTCACAGAAGGTTTTGTTCCATTAAAGAACCCACGGTGACATATGTGTCATAGACTCTTTAAAAGGTCTAGAATTTTCCAAATTCATCTTTATCCTTCATTTTACGTAACGAAGACTCTAAGTGACATGCATTTAAAATCCTGGATGAGGACACATGACAATTTGTAAATGTGTGTACATGTGACCACATTTTCAAAAGGGTGGTGTGTTTGAGAGAAAAACAGCTCCTTTTTAAAGTGTTTTTGTTTTTAAAAGATATGTTGCAACCCATTTAACAATTTCAGTGAATAAATTACTTATAATACATATTCTTACTGCATTTCAAGAAAAATGGATGGAATTAGAGCTATGAAATAGTCATTGTGACTCATGTTACATCAGGATTTTAACCTTAAAATAGTGGGAAGATATGCCATGTGACCTATTTGTCACAATAATAAAAATGTTAGTTAAATGCTCAATTTTTTCACTGATTAAATTATTTTGAATAAATAAATATTATGTTCTTCAGTCCAAATCATATTTAAATTACTGTAAGCAAAAATAATAAATTATTAGAAATTAATTCAATTATTAACACAATTATTTTGTTATTGGTTGCATTGTATTGGTTTGTAGTATGAGCACCAAGAACCAATTCAGTCTTAAGGATGTACTGGATATCATCACTGGAGATGAGAGTGAGTTTAAGAAATGTGAAGATATCGCAGATGAAGATCCTGAAGACCCTGACTACACTCCCTGCAACAAAGACATGGAGTCAAGTGGTTCTGATGATGACAGGAGTGAATCAAATTTAGATTTTTTTAGCCACAACCAGCTTTGAATACCAAACAGCAAAATACAACCATCCAAGGAAGAAAAACATTTTCCTGGAGAAAGATTGAACATTTGAACCCCCTGAGTGCAAATTTAAAGGACAGAGAGTCACACCTCTAAATGATCTTCATACTCCACTGGAGTACTTCAGAAAATTCATTACAGCAGAAATGCTTCAGTTCCTGGTGGAACAAACAAATTTGTACACAAAAAAAATGAATACCACAGAAATGTTACCACCACTGTTAAAGAACTGGAAATATTGATTGGCCTTTACCAGCACACACTGTCTCTTGCTCAGACACTCGCTCATACACACACACTCTCTCTCTCTCACACACACACACGCACACTGTCTCTTGCTCAGACACTCGTGCTCAGACACTCTCTCTCTCACACCCACTCTCTCTGTCTCTCGCTCAGAGACACACACACTCACTGTCTCTCTCTCACTCTCTCTCTCTCACTCTCTCTCTCTCTCTCTCTCTCTCACACACACACACACACGGAAATCTTTGCACCGAAGAACACTTTAAACACTGCAGTTTACCATACGATAAATGTTGTTACAGTGTGAAGCATTTGGGAAACGAACTTGGGTTGACGTTATCACAGTAACAGATACCACAGTACCAGTAACCTCATTTACCCACCTGCTTCATCAGATTCTCAGGTGACGGTAACTGGGGGTTCTGGAATTGCCAGTCAGCAGTACAGAAAGCTGACTTCTTCTCAGCCCTGGCATCTGCACAATGAAGATTCTAGCCTTGTCTACTAGCTAAGGATATTCTGAGTGAAAAAAGCACTTTTGTAAGTGCTCTGGATAAGGGCGTCTGCTAAATGCCATAAATGTACATGTAAATGTAAGGGTGTTGTAGTCTAGTTGGTGCGGGGCGCTGCATTATAGAGCAGCAAACTGTAGGTCGGAGACTCAGTTTCAGTATCCACCTGTTCTGGGGTAATACCTACACAAAGTTCATTTCCAACTGCAAACAGGGACCGCAGAGGCTGAATAACCCAAAGTGGGGCTTGTATTTTGAACAGCTTGGCTTAAACACAACACAGGAGTGCTCATGGTAACAGAACCCACATAAAAATGAAGAGAGAAGGAGAGACACAAGCTGATACTGCCAGAGTGGCTGCGCTCTGCGCCAACTAGACTACAACACCCATACATGCAATGCGTTTTCAAACATTACCCCCTACTTTCCCAACTGTCCTAATACTTTTGTCCACATAGTATATCTTAACCAGTTCAAATAACAGGGAATTCATAAGCCTATTAGTGAATTATGTTATTATTTTGGTGGACACAACCGCAATATTTTTACTAACCTTAAGAGCCCTAAAATTTTGACTTGTTTATAAACAGTGGTTGTATTTCATTAATTTTTTTAGATACACTTTGTAAGTCACTCTTGACAAGGTTGTTCGCTAAATGTTGTAAAATGTAGCCCACTAATCAGCATGACACAAATGGAATGGGCCTCAGCTGATTTGAATATTTTCTGAAAAGAACTGTTTACAGACATTATATCCATTTTCAGAATAGTTTCTTTCAAAGTAAACTCACCAAAATCATTCAAAGTATTATGCACAAATAATTGCATTAAATATGCACAATAAAATTTGCTCAAAATTTTATTTAATGCTTTTATGTAAGTCTGTCACACATGCAAATCTTACATTCTGGAACACATCCAGAGAAATCATCCACACTTCTTACACTATTAGCCAAGTTTATTAAAAGACATATTAAATCATTTATTATTAAAAATCATTTCTTTTGCAAACATTTTTTTATTACATTTGTTTTTTCTTTGGAGATCAACTCTCTTTTAAAACAAACAAAGTTCCATTTAACAAATATGTCATTGCATAGATGAGATGGCACATATTAATTTAACTTCTACAATCTAATTTTTTTCTTCTATACAGATTGCAAATGGTTTAGAATCAATGGCCTAAAAAACTGGACATAAGACAACAGAACTAATCCAGAGAAATCATCCACACTTCTTACACTGTTAGCCAAGTTTATTAAAAAAAGACATATTAAAATCATTCCTCATTAATAATCTTTTTTTTCATCAATAAATCATTTTTATTACATTTGTTTTTTCTTTGTAGATCAACCTTTTTTTGGTACATATTAATTCTAACTTCTACGATTCACATTTCTTCTATACAGATTGCAAATGGTATAGAATCAATGGGCATAAAAACAATTTCAGAAACTAAGATCACGTTCGGTTTGAATACAGTAACTTATGGAGTGAATATAATTATGACACACTATGTGCATCCTAGTATATTTAACTATAAAACCTGTCTTGCTAAAAACCAGCAGACCATCTTTAGATGGGATTACACAACTTTTCCTTCAGCTTCATGTCATAATGATTTTATGTGGACTGACTGCAGCACTGCTGAAAAACAAAAATGATATAAAAATAGCTTTTGGGAAGTTTAATCATGAGTTGAACCATGGAAATATTAGCACTGGTCCTTGGCACTGGCATTGTAATTGGCAACAAACATGGCACTGCACTCAGTACACCTGCTACACAGGTACAGGTACGGGTAGGCATGTACCATTCAAGCAGTAAATAATCCTTTGCTGTTCTAAGAAAAGTAACCAGTAGCTGCAACAGCCATATTTACAATGACATGCCCAGAGGCAATATTTTGGAGTCTTGTAATATTTTATCACCATTTCTTGGTGACTATAGTATCGCTGTTACTGGACAGATGAGAGCTAGTCAAAAGGCCTGTGTCAATGTGCTTTAAGGGCTATCTGTGATTGAAATAACTATTGTCTTTGTGTTTGAAAGAGGTACTTCCTGATGTACAGAGCATCAAGGCTAGCAATTAGTTTCCTGGCGCCCCTCATCTTTCGTGGTCGTAGGAAGATCACTTGCCGGAGTGCAGAGAACACGTAATTTCTAAGGAGGACATAAGGATATAAGTTGATATTATTACATGAAATGACTCATTAAATGACAGTAAGATCAAAGATTTCATTGCAATAAAAAGGTCATGGTTGAGTAAGGGTATAGGAATGCAGTGCAGAAAAGGGTATACCTACGTTAGTGTGCCACTAGATCTGATGAGCGCATAGATCATCCAAAAGGAACTAATAGTGTTGAAGACAGAGGAACTACCACAACTGCATAACCCCACCATGGATACTCAAAGGTGTTGTTAAACTTAGAGGAGCAATCTGACCAGAGAGAAGATAAACGAGCCTAAAAAAACAGTACATAAAATGTATACAGTTAAATATATGTAAAAAACAAATACAATATTAGTATATAACCAAAATGTCTAAAGTGATCATATTTACACACTCACTGTGCATTGTCAGCAGGAGGACGTACTTCCAACAGTACTTTATTAAGGGCCATGGCCGATAGCCAATCATGTCTGTAATATTATTATACATACAATCAGCACCTATGAGAAATGGAAAATATATAGCCATCGTTATGCAATGTAGATATGTATACAACACTGATTATGTAGCCACTGTTTACCCACTATATACTCACCCTTTACAAATGAAATCTTTAGTATGTTCTGTACACCCAAAACTTACACAAACATACAAGCATGCTATTCAAACAACTTGGTAAAACATTTTTATTGGCAGACTACCATATACCCAACCTATACACACTGACTGAAAGATGGCAAACAGTAGAAGGGTCATCCCACTGCAGGCGTAGTAATCAAACAACTGGAAGACATATAAGCCACCCTGTAGAACAAAACAAGCAGTTAAAGGAAAGAATTTTTTGCAAAAACATGCCTTTTCAAGCACCCATTTATAGACTTTCACTTCAGTGTTTCTATACTCTTGTCTGGGGAGGCACATTTTAATGCTTTCTCTGCTCTCAAACACACCTGATTCAGCTAATCAGCTCATTAAAAAGTCCTTTTAGAAGTACAGGTGGTGTGTTAAAGCAGGGAATCTACTAAAAAATTGTAGGGCAGATGCCTTCAGGACTGGATTAATTACAGTAACGTTTGTTTTAAACCATTTGTTTTATTAAAAAAAAAAATCAGCTAATTTTAGTTTGATTGTATACAGCATGCTCCCCTGTCTGACAAAAAAAGACAGTTTTGGCTCTCTGCAAGCTTGCAGATGATGTCTCATGGACACCATTGGTCAGTAACTTATAGGTTCACATTTTCTACATTGATAACCATTTTTGTGTTGCAATTATAATACAAGAAGACTTCATTTTACAGCAGATAATACAAAAAGCATAAGCACCTCAGTCACCATGAGCAGCCCAATGAAAAAGCATCCAATGCAGACAATGAGCAAGAAGACTTTGCGTCGATGACCCCGGAGGAAGTAGGATGGGTTCAAGTCAGCTATAGTTGTCATCAGTGACTCCAAACCCACAAACTTAAAAAAGGAGTTTGAAACAAAAAAGAACATGATTATAATGCAATATTTACATTTTGCTGACTTAACTTTAAAATAACAGCTTCAAAACCATTTTATTCTACAGGTGGGCTATATGACAATATTGTATCATATTGTGATAAATTCTATTACTGTGATCCTGTTTATTAATTAATCCTGTACAGTACTACAAATTCTAAATTAAAATCAGTGAAGTAAGTATGGGAAAGTATTTAGAAACAGCAGTTTTTAACAATCAGCCACTGCTGATGAAGTTTGTCTGCATGTCAAAATATTGGGATAAATATATGTTTTAGTGCTCCACTGAATTGTAATAGGGAGAACGGCTTCTCTGTCATTGCTACACTGAGCTCAGCATTCTGCAAACTATACTGTGTAACTTACATAATGTGTAATTGTGTAGGAAAAGACTCGTAAGAACTGCATAATGCTGCATAACACATTCACAGTCATATTCATGTACATCCTATAATATTACTCTACCATGCCATGCTTCTTTCACTTTTTTGGGGTGGGTCAAAGAGCAAATTACCAAACTATAGAGGAACCCAGGAGGAAGAAATCTCACATAGTGCTGATAGAGCTAAACAATGAATATGATTTTCACAAGATAATATGTACTGACCTGACTGTCTAAGCCCAGCAGAATGATCATGAGGAAGAAACAGACAGCCCATAGTTGGGGCAGAGGCATCATTGCAACAGCTCTGGGAAATGCAATAAAAGCCAACCCTGGACCTGTAGAAATTTACAAGAAAGACTATTTATGGCAGATGCCACATTTCAAACATTGTGGATATGTGTGCTGTTTGATTTAGAGCAGTGGACACAAACAATGCTCTTCCTGTAGTTTCAACAACAACCTGCAACACCTGCTCCAGCCAACGAACTTCAGAAGTCACTAATTGGTCAGACCAGATGTGTCTATGTTAGCATGATGCATGTGCAGGTTGAAATATACAGTAACTCTGCAGGATAATACATGTTAAGGAGGAAGGTTGGTTACAGCAGAGAGTAGATCCAGTTACCTGGCACTGCCACTGCTGAGATGTCTATACCCTGCTCATAGGCCATGAAACCCAGCACGGAGAATATAGCAAAGCCAGCCACGAAACTGGTACCACTGTTCAACAAGCACAGATATACAGTGTCCCTGCAAAGGAGAGACCCGAAACACCAAGTATTAACCATAAAAAGTACATATGCAAATAACAAAAACTTTATTTTTTAAAGATAATTTTTAAACAGAACTAAAATTTAATTATTTTTAGTTTATGCTGTTTATTTACTGACCTGTAGCAATTGTTATGGTATACATTGTAGCTTCCCAGTGCTGTGAGGCACCCAATGCAGATAGCATAGGAGTAAAAGACCTGTGTCCCAGCATCCATCCACACCTACATGACAAGAGAGCATGAAAAAGTCCTCACAACTCACTGACAGGCTGACAGAAAATAAACAGGAGAACTTGGTAACTCTGGATTGGTAACCAATGAAACCATAACAAATGATTGTTAACCCTAAGCTGGAATACATTGTACTCTGTAAAAAGGTTTCCACTCTGCAAGAGCCAAACCAACACTATGAAAAGTTCACAGTGGGCAGTGACAAGAAAAAGAATGTGCTACATTCCTCTCATTGCAACACTGGCTTCTATAATACTAATATATGAGCTTGTATAAAATGTACAATTATTTATGTTTACATTAGGCCGGTTTTCCAGACAGAGATTAAACCTAGTCTTGAACTACACAGCCTTGGCAATGGAGTACCTATACAGAAAGGAAAAAATAGGCTTAATCCTTGTCTGGGAAACGGACCCAGTGCATTTAACTCAAGTGTTTGCAGGCTGTTTCAAGATGATAACTAAAATGCAGACCTTACCATTGTAATGTCAAAATGCACATAGCCATAAGAACACAGATCTACTGACTAGAACCATCAATCTAATGAATAAAAAATACAGAGATGTCCAACTTCTCATTTTATTGTTAAATATCTAGCAATTGAGGCAATGTAAAAAATGGAATTCAATAACATCAAATTGACATTCAAAGCATGCATGTACCATTTTTATCAACACAGACATAAAATGGTACATCAAGCAATTTATACTTATCTTGCTCAATTTTAACTTTAGTTTTTCTGTTATTTATTCCGAGTAGGGGTGGGCAATATTACAATATTTTATTGTGTATTGTAAAAATGTCTTTGAAAAGCTAATTTAGTTCAGTGTAAATTTTAAAGGATTTCTACCTGTGGGTCTGCAAGGCGTGAAGGGTCTGGATAGAGGTAGTATTTAATGCCGTTGATGGCTCCAGGCAGCAGGCATCCACGCACCAGTAGGACCAGTATCATCAAATACGGAAAAGTAGCAGTGAAATAGACAACCTGAAAGAAAGAGAGCAATGTTCTCTCAGTACAGTCAAGTGAAATAACTTTGCATTAACTGAAAAATGTGGAAAAAATCTTTTCTTTTAATCTTTTTTGTCCTCAGCTGCAAGGCTACATGTAATGTGAGAAGTTGCAGTGC
This sequence comes from Acestrorhynchus altus, assembly GCA_034509495.1. NCBI lineage: Eukaryota > Metazoa > Chordata > Actinopteri > Characiformes > Acestrorhynchidae > Acestrorhynchus > Acestrorhynchus altus. Next base: position 36,059,759 of record CM067504.1, on the reverse strand, counting down.
AAAACCTAGAATTTTTGGAAACATCTTGTGGCTAATCACCTATATTTGAAAAAGAAAACTGAACAAGCTCCAACCTTGCCTGCAGACTTCACTCCCTTCCACACACAGAAGTAGCAGATGATCCAGGCCAGTAGAAGACACAGAACCAGCTCCCACTTCAAACTGCCCAGCTGAAATTCATTGCCTGTGATACTTAGCACTCGTCTCCTGAAACATATTTACCCAGAATTAATTTTGAACACATGAAATCAAACAGTCATTTTATTATAAGTATATACAAAATATAACTCACTCCCAGAACTCATTAACAGGAGATGTTGCATTCTCTGGTATACTCAAGTTTAAATTGTCCACGCTGTCAAACTCAAAACAGTTATCTGTAAAGAGAAAAATACAGCTGAACTGAAGAAAATGATCGTTTTTGAGAAAAAACAAGTAATTATGAATTATTGAATTTCTTACTGACTGAAAAACACACAAATCCTTTTGCAAATGTCAATAAAAACTTTCCTTAAACATTCATAACATACCTGTGTTCCAGCTGTTTTTGCAGCTAGCCCATGGCAACTGAGCACTGAAGGAGGAGAAAAGATAGAAGAATGCCCAAGCCAGGATGATGACGTAGTAGATGCTGGAATAGAATATGACCACTTGACACCCATAGCCCAACCCTGCAAAAAGTACAATCAATCAATAAAATGGAAAAAAAGAGTTCTCTATATATTTTGCAAATCAATAGCCTGCCTTATTTTGTTAATAATTCATCCCACTGATCTACTTTTCTTAGCAATAAAAATTCATTATACACAAGTTTAGTTCATATAATTATCTACTCTTAAAAAATTTGCATTTGAATCTACATTCACAAAAATGCCTGTAACAAAAATAAACTACACAGTAGTGTAGAATTAAAGACCAATATGAATCCAAGATAAATATGAGGTAAAGAAGCAGTTATGTAGTTTTGTCAACTATAATACACAAAAAGGTTGGAAAATGGGTTTGATGTACAAGTAACAGGCATGTTTTTGTCCTATTAGATGGGTTTAACCAAGTAAATGCCACTGAAAGCTGAAATAGTATTAGTACTAACATTTGAACTAGAACTGCTAATATTATTAATATGTTATGCACTGTACTATAGAAATCATTTAATGACAATTGCATTGTTAAAGCAAATGGAATAAAACCTTAAATAAATGGATGAATAATCAAACAAATACACCCAATTCTCACCTTCAAAGAGTGGGCAAATTTTCCTCCAGCAGGTGATGCTCCCCTGACTGGTGTACTGACCTACTGATATTTCCAGAAAGAATACTGGAATGCCACAGGCAAACACGAAGAGCAGATACGGAATGAAAAACACTCCTGGAGAACAAAGTCAACAGTTTAGTTTTATTTAGGGCCCATTTGATTTAGGGTGACAGCATATTTCAGGCCTATAGCACCAAGTTACACCTATAATATTCACCTAAACATCAAACATTAAATTTGTATGAATTTTCAGTCAACATACCTCCTCCATTCTTGTAGCACAGATAGGGGAACCTCCACACATTTCCTAGACCAACAATATGTCCAGCAACTGCCAAGATAAACTCCACTTTACTTGCCCACTTGCCCCTCTCTGGAGTATTTTGCTCTGGGGTGACATCTCCTGACTCCTCAGAAACCAGGTTAAACTCCTCTGGCTCACAAGGCACCGTCATATCACTGCAAGGTAGTAGAATGGATTTAATCTGCATTTTTATTATGGCTACATAAAATCTACTACAGAACAAATCAAATGCTTACATATAATTCCAGCTTCGAGAAAGGAGCCAAGCACCTTTTTACAGCATTATAAAACGTGTGTATAAAACACACATATGTACTGGTCATCTAAAGAAAACTTCTTTGCCAGCGAACCTGAAACTTCCAATGACATTAAACATAGACTGTACAAAGTCAATACTTCTTGCAAAAACATGCAAATTAACAAAAGGTTTCATTCAGTGTACTTAATTGCATGGAATAAAACCTTGGCTTGCTCCCACAAAACAGAAGTTGTGTTCAGTGACAGTTAGTTAGATCTTGAACTCACTGCTCTTTTATTCAGCAACAGCAGTTTTCTGTAAGCATATGTACACATGACTCTGCACAAATGGAAAACCTACCCATAGAAAGCAAATGACGACATTTGATAAGCAGTGTTTGCCCTTACATGTTCTGGTGAAATTCCACATAGAAATCGCTGGCCCATGTGAGTCTGAATATTTTCCAGCAATCACAACCACAGAATATCTTAACCCCTGTAAACTGACTGACAAGTAACGATACAGATATGATACAATGCTACTATTATATATATATATATATATATATATATATATATATATATATATATATAATTTTTACAGTGCATACACAGTTGTGGCAACTGATTTGCAAGCCTCCCCTATATTGTTTAAGTTCATCCACTACTTTAAATAAAAGGGTTACCTATTGGTCACAGTGACGGACAAGTTATCTATGATGTGTCTAACACCAAAACAGTTACCATTTACATTTATGGTATTTAGCAGAAACCCTTAAAAAATTACAGTCGTCTTCTTCTTTTTTTTTTTTTTTTTTTTTTTTTTTTTTTTTTTTTTTGAAAGAGACAAAAACAGATGCAAGAGCATGAAGTACAAAATATTGTAAATAACATAAATAACAAAACCTTGTCAGACAAGGAATTAACATAAATATGGGTCTCCATTCTATTCTTCAAATTAGAACAAAGAAAAAGCAAAACAAAAACAAGAAAAAAAAAAAAAAAGAGTCGTCTTCTTCTTCTTCTTCTTCTGTCAGCTGCTCCCTTTAGGGGTCGCCACAGCGGATCATCATATTTATGATAAGCATTATAGTTTTGGCACCAGTTTTACAGCGGATGCCCTTCCTGACGCAACCCTCACCATTTATCTGGGCTTGGGAGTCTAATGAAGTAAATCCAAAGAAACAGCCTAACCCTACAAGCGGAGAATGATTCCAAGTAAAAAAACTGCAAGCACACTTATCAGGGAGAATACTACAGTAGAAGATGTGTACTTGCTTGAGTAAGCTCCAGTTACATCACAGTATAACAGTTTAAAGTCAGGCCAAATTAAAATGAAAGTAATTAATTACAGTGCAGAGTTAAATGAAACTTTTTAAAAGTTGTGGAAAACACAGTTTATGCATTTCCCCTATATTTACTTGTTTATGCCTTTACTTGTTTACGTGTTTATTTTGGGTTAAAAACAGCAAAATACAGGCAGGGGTAATTTTCGTTCCACTCCCTACTCTCAGCTCCTCCTCTACTCTGCACCCCTCTGCTCCCTCCTGTACACACTAGGGAGGAGGCATAAGACTTACTTTTCTAAAGGAGAAATGAAGATCAAATTGCAATGTGTTTATACAATTATTATATATCCTAAAAATGACAGAAGTGTTTCTGGGGGTGTCATTTTCCTGAAGTTGTATCAAGTACACCCCCATGGTCCAATGTACACCCCCAAGGTCCAAAGACAGCCTGCAACCACCAGAACCATCAGGAGGTGGTCTCCAGAAATGGAAGAAACTCTCAGGGACTGCTATGACACCACTGACTGGCATGTGCTGCTTAGCCCACACTGTGAGGACATTGAGGGGATGACACACTGCCTGACAGTTTATCTCAACTTCTGTGCAGACATGGTGTACCCATGTTGTACCGACAACAAGCCATGGGTAACACAGAAAGTCAAGGCTGCCCTCAACAGGAAGAAGACTGCCTTCCAGAGCAAGGACAGGGAGGTGATGAGAGCAGCACAGCAAGAGGTGAAATGCTACCTGAAAGAAGCCAGGGACAACTACAGGAGGAAGGTGGAACGGAAGCTGGAGGAGAACAGCATGAGGAGGGTCTGGGAAGGTGTGAGAACCATCACCATCCAGCCCCTTATGCTTCAGGACAAACTGAACAGAATGAGAGTAGACCCATGCCTGGTCATCTGGATATCCAGCTATCTCACAGACAGGCCACAGTCTGTCAGGCTGAAGCACATCACGTCTGACACTGTGATCAGCAGCACTGGAGCACCCCAGGGCACAGTGCTGGCGCCTCTTCTCTTCACCCTGTACACGGCAGACTTCTGCTACAACTCTGCTGTGTCACATTCAAGTCAAGTTCACTGATGACACAGCCATAGTTGGGTGTATCAGGGATGATAGCAAGGAGGAGTATCGGCGCCTGGTGAGGGACTTTGCAGTCTAGTGCCACAGGAATCATCTGCAGCTCAACATCTCAAAGACCAAGGAGCTGGTCATTGACTTTGGGAGGTCCAGACCAAAGTCACAATCAGTTCTGATTGAGGGAGATGAGGTGGAGGCTGTGGACTCCTACAAGTACCTTGGGCCGTGGCTGGATAGCAAGTTGGACTGGTCATGTAACATCGACCACCTATACAGAAAGGGACAGAGCAGGCTGTACTTTCTGAGGAGACTATGGTCTTTCAACATCTGCAGGAAACTCCTGATATTTTATCAGTCTGTGGACGCCAGGGTCCTGTTCTACACTGTGGTATGCGGGGGGGCAACATATCCAAGAAGTACACATACAGGCTGGACAAGCTGATCAGGCGGGCTGGCTCTGTGGTTGGCACAAGCTGGACTCTCTGGTGTCAGTGGCAGAGAAGAGGACTCTGAAGAAGCTACTGGACATTATGGACAATGCCAGTCATCCTCTACACACAGTCATCAGCCACCAGAGGAGCCTGTTCAGTGAGAGACTGCTCCTTCCCAAGTGTAGGACCAATAGACTTACAATCAGACTGTACAACTCCTCTCTGGGGGGGGGAGTGGTAACAGGAGGATAAAGGATGGGAATGAGTAGGTGTCGAACCAACAGTCAACAGTTTACAGTAACCTGCAACCAGACCACCGCAACACAACTGGACTCTATGTGCAATAAACAGTTATTCAAAGTGCAATAATAATGTGCAATACCCCCTCCTACAGGACCCTTTTTCTCATGCACTATTATCTATATTGTATATTGTCTATATTGTAATATAGTCTCTATATTATATATTCTATATATTTATTCATATTGATTCAGCTTTTGACCCCAAACAGCAGCAGTTGTACTAGTGAAGAGAAAAAGCTACCTGATGGAGACAGGAGTCGTTCAGAAGTTTAAGAAGCTGGGGGATAAAGACTAGGCTGAATGGGAAGGTGTTCGGTTCCTTGGTGACTTAACCCCGAATTCATCCAGAAACAGCCTCTATTTCCATCCATCCATTTTCTGAACCGTTATTCCTGAATAGGGTCACGGAGGAGCGGGTGCCCAGCCGGCAACTCTGAGCGCAAGGGCGGGAAACAACCCTAGACTGGGTGCTAGTCCATCATAGGGCTTACACACACACACACACACACACACACACACACACACACACACACACACACTGAGGGCCACTTTTAAACCGGAGTACCCGGAGGAAATCCACACGAACACGTGGAGAACATGCAAACTCCACACAGAAATTTCCACCAGGTCGCAGCACATATAATACGACAGCACATATACTAAAATTGGAACAGCCTCTATTTATTGATTGCAATGCGTGATGTCATCAGTGATGTCACAATGGAGTAGTGTAATTGGCAGAGAACATGTCAGGCCAACCAATCCACCAAGAAACATGGAAAACAAGGCCCTGCTTTTGACTACAGAGAACAAACTACTTAAATATGACTGAGGAAATCTGAATCATGACAAGTTTGTAGCCTTTGGCTCAGTAACCCAAGCATTAGACCAGAACATGGGATACCCAAAATTTTGACCAGAACATGTGGGGTCCTCAGACTTTTGACCAGAACATGGGATACCCAAATCTTTGCACACAAGCTGGTTGGTCTAAAAGCTCCTCCAAGCACAGACAGTCTTCTTCTTCTTCTTCTTCTTCTTCTTCTTCTTCTTCTTTTGACAGTCTTCTTTCTTCTTCTTCTTTAGTTTTGGCACAAGTTTTACGCCCGATGCCCTTCCTGATGCAACCCTCACCATTTATCCGGACTTGGGACCAGCACCAGTAGTACACAAAGTACACCCTTAATGGCTGGTTACAGTAAATTCTCATATGTTGTCAACCAATTAGAACTCAGCAGAAGCAATGCCAACAATCAGCACTCAGCAGCAGCAAGGCCAACCAATCAGCATGCAGCAGCAGTAATGCCAACTAATCAGCACTCAGCAGCAGCAATATCAACCAATCAGCACTCAGCAGCATTAGTCTTTCTGAACATTCCACCATTCATTCCAAATGGGAAAAATGTACCTACTGCAATCACACTAATAAATGTTCCTTACCTTGTCTGGTATGACAAACAGTCAGATGTAGAAGTTGTCTCTCAGTTCTAGATAATATTGGTTCGTCTGTTCAATGTCGAGGATATAGAAGTTTCTCGGTTCTAAATAATATTAGTTTGTCTGGTCAGTGTTATGTGCCAGTCAAAGATAAAAACATGATTAGCCTTTTAAAAGGGATAACCCCAAATTCATCTAGAAACAGCCTCTATTTATTGATTCCAATGCATGATGTCATCAGTGATGTCACAATGGAGCAGTGTTATTGGCAGAGAACATGTCAAGCCAACCAATCCACCAAGAAACATGGAGGATTGAGGCCCTGCTTTTGACTACAGAGAACAAACTACTTAAATATGACTGAGGAAATCTGAATCATGACAAGTTTGTAGCCTTCGGCTCAGTAACCCAAGCGTTAGACCAGAACACGGGGTACCCAAAGTTTTGTCCAGAACGTGAGGTACTAAACATTTGACCATGTGGGGTCCCCAAACTTTTGATCAGAACATGTGGGGTCTGCAAACATTTGACCAGAACATGGGGTACCCAAACCTTTGCACACAAGCTGGTTGGTCTAAAAGCTCCTCCAAGCACAGACAGTCTTCTTCTTCTTTTGGCTGCTCCCTTTATAGATCTCCACAGCGGATCATGTGCCTGATCTGCATTGTAGTTTTGACACAAGTTTTATGCCGGATGTCCTTCCTGACGCAAACCTTACCATTTATCTGGGCTTGGGACCAGCACCAGTAGTGCACCAGTAGTACATCACTAATGGCTGGTTACAGTAAATTCTCATATAATGTCTATTAACTATTGTGACAGAGCTGGAGGAGCGGAGCAGAGAGACATTGCATGCTGTGCTCAGATCAGAGCTCTTGTGTGAGAAATGTTAAGCTTCATGCAATATGTTTTGGTAAGTGCTCTACTTTTTAGTAAAAAATGTTTAAAAAAAATTAAAACTCTTCCATAGGAATGCATTAAAAATTGTCTGGAAACTTTTGTCTGTCAAACTAAAGTCATAAAGCTACATACAAGCAAACCATTCAGGTTCAGGACGGACATTTTAAAGTTTGAATGGAGTCAATATTTCAAAAATACTGAAAAAAACAGGTGGAAAAACGAGAAGAAAAAGAAAACTTAAGACCAATAGTGTGATTGCCTACTGCAATCCGACTCATTAGACAGTGCAGTTCCTGTACATTCTCTATTTTGTTTTATTTTTAATAAATTCAGATAAAAAAAGAAAAACTTTTCTCATTTTGTCTTCAAGTGGTATTGTGTGTAGAATTCTGAGAGAAAAACAGTTAAACATGAACCTATTGCCACCATATAGTCAAACAAAACAAGAATTATTTTTTTCATATGCCTGATTTTGTGAGAAAAAACTAATGAGATAGTTTTTGGGAAAGTAGGGGTTAATATTTGAAAACACATTGCATTATGCACACAGTGTGCTTAAAATTTTTGTACTTGGAACCTCTGCTTGTAAGGTTAGGCTGTTTCTTTGGATTTACTTAATTAGACTCTGTAGGAACTTTTGTCTGTCTTATCTAACCATGTACCAATCCTGTTAGTTGAAATCAGGTGTGGATTTCGGTTAGTTAAGTTGTGAATTGCAGGGGCGGAGTTCCAGATTGCAATTGTAGATAAATTGAAGGGATATCCTTGGTTTGTAGGTGGTGTTGTTGAGTTGAAAGTTATCAGAAACCTCTAGTTTCAAACATGTGTTTTCTCATCCCAGTTGTCACATCCTGCAACATCAGAAGACGTTACCACAGAAACAGATACAGCAATACCAGTAACCTCATTTACCCGCCTGCTTCATCAGATTCTCAGGTACCTGGGGGTTCTGGAATTGCCAGTCAGCAGTACAGAAAGCTGACTTCATCTCAGCCCTGGCATCACAATGAAGATTCTAGCCTTGTCTACTAGCTAAGGATATCCTGAGTGAACAGCAAATGACTTCTGTAAGTCGCTCTGGATAAGGGCGTCTGCTAAATGCTGTAAATGTGAATGTAGCCCACTCAATCAGCATGACACAAGTCGAATGGGCCTCAGCGATTTGAATATTTTCTGAAAGGCCTGTTTACAGACATTGTAATCATCTCAGTTTTCTCAATGTAAACTCTTTACCAAAACCATTCAAAGTAATATACACAAATAATTGCTCAATTTAATTTAATGCTTTTATGTAAGTCTGTCACACATGCAACTCTTACATTCTGGAACAAATCCAGAGAAATCTTCCATACTTCTTACACTGTTAGCCAAGTTTATTAAAAGACATATTCAAACACCTTTTTTTTTTACATTTGTACATTTGGAGATCAACCTTTTTTTAAAACAAGAAAGTACCATGTTAACAACATGTCATTGCATTGGATGAGATGGTACATATAAATTCCAACTTCTACGATTCACATTTTCTTCTATACAGATTGCAAATGGTTTAGAATCAATGGCCTGAATAACTGGACATAAGACACCAGAACTAAGATCAATGTTCGGTTTGAATACAGTAACTTATGGAGTGACACAATATGTGCATCCTAGTATATTTAACTATAAAACCATTCTATCTAAAAACCTTTAGATGGGATTACACAACCTTTCCTTCAGCTTCATGTCATAATGATTTTATGTGGACTGACTGCAGCACTGCTGAAAAACAAAAATTATATAAAAATAGCTTTTGGGAAGTTTGATCATGTGCAGAGTTGGACCATGGAAAAGGCACTTTCAGTCTCAACCACGTCACCTGCTTTTCTGTCACTGAGTAGCTGCCTAAAGGAAGCCAAGTAGGTCAGTTGAAATACTGACACCTCCCTGCCAGATTTTATGTTTATGTTTATGTTCTTGTTCAACTGTTTACTGGTCCATCTAAAACTAGCACTGGTCCTTTTCTTCTTTCATTCTTAGCTTTAGTTATTCCTTTAAGGTCTTTGAATCTTAAATAAGATATCAACAGCTGAGAGTCTGCTGAAAAAGCATTGCCAGAGACCCCTTCAGTTTCCTTCAAATAAAGGCCTCAGTGTGATTCAGTGGAAAGTAATGCTCTTAAATACACTCTTACATATAAGAACCATCTACATTTTGTATGTTGCACAACACTGATGAAAAGTTACAGTTCATGTTGGCCTCAGGTTGTATGTCCAATAATGAAATTTGAATGCTCAATAACTTTGAGCACTGTTTTCAGACATTAATGACAGAACATCAGACATCCTCTTCATTGATCAGTCCGCATCCTCCTCGCTTATTCTCTGTCAGCCATGAGTTTTGTGTGAACATTACCATCACTCCATGTTCTGATGATTTTGCCCTTTGCTTCCAGAAACCTATTGGCACACTTACAGTGCCCTCCATAATTATTCACACCCCCGATTAAGATGTGTTCTTTAGCTTCTAATAAATTGAGTTATTGAGTTATAAATTGAGTTTATTTCAGTGATTTCTTATTGTGGGATTTGGTCGTAGGAAGATCACTTGCCGGAGTGCAGAGAACACGTAATCTCTAAGGAGGACATAAGGATATAAGTTGACATTATTGCATGAAATGACTCATTAAATGATAGTAAGATCAAATATTTCATTGCAATTAAAAGGTCATGGTTGAGTAAGGGTACAGGAATGCAGTGCAGAAAAGGGTATACCTCCGTTAGTGTGCCACTAGATCTGAGGAGCGCATAGATCATCCAAAGAGGAACCAATAGTGTTGAAGACAGAGTGAACCACCAACCAATTACATAACCCCACCATGGATACGCAATGGTGTTGTTAAACTTTAGAGGAGTGAATCTGACCAGAGAGAAGATAAACGTAGCCTAAAAATAGTACATAAAATGTATACAGTTAAATATATGTAAAAAACAAATACAATATTAGTATATAACCAAAATGTCTAAAGTGATCATATTTACACACTCACTATGCACACTACAGGAGTGACGTACTTCCAACAGTACTTTGCTAAGGGCCTTGGCCGATAGCCAATCATGTCTGTAATATTATTATACATACGATCAGCACCTATGAGAAATGGAAAATATATAGCCATCGTTATGCAATGTAGATATGTATACAACACTGATTATGTAGCCACTGTTTACCCACTATATACTCACCCTTTACAAATGAAATCTTTAGTATGTTCTGTACACCCACAACTTACATACATGGTATTCAAACAATTTTGTAAACATTTTTATTGCGTACTCACCATATACCCAACCTATACACACTGAGTGAAAGATGGCAAACAGTAGAAGGGTCATCCCACTGCAGGCGTAGTAATCAAACAACTGGAAGACATATAAGCCACCCTGTAGAACAAAACAAGCAGTTAAAGGAGAATTTTGCAAAAAGCATTCCTTTTTCAAGCACCCATTTATAGACTACTTCAGTGTTTCTATACTCTTGTCTGGGAGGCACATATTAATGCTTTCTCTGCTCTCAAACACACCTGATTCAGCTAATCAGCTCATTAAAAAGTCCTTTTAGAAGTACAGGTGGTGTGTTAAAGCAGGGAATCTACTAAAAAATGTGGGGCATGATGTCTTCAGGACTGGATTAATTATAGTATAGTAGTATATAGTATAGTATACTTTTTTTTTGTAAATTTGTTTTATAAAAAAAAAAATCAGCTAATGTAGTTGGGTTGTATACAGCATGTTTCCTATATTACAGTAATGCTGACATTTGCTTTTACTAATATTTTGGATTAGCAAGAATGTTATTTAAATCTTGGATCTCTGCAAGCTTGCAGATGATGTCTCATTGACACCATCGGTCAGTAACTTATAGGTTCACCTTTTCTTAATTGATAACCATTGTTGTGGTGCAATTATACATACAAGGACACTTCAGTTTACAACAGATCAGACAAAAAGCATAAGCATAAGCACCTCAGTCACCATGAGCAGGCCAATGAAAAAGCATCCAATGCAGACAATGAGCAAGAAGACTTTGCGTCGATGACCCCGGAGGAAGTAGGATGGGTTCAAGTCAGCTATGGTTGTCATCAGTGACTCCAAACCTACAAACTGAAAAAAGACACTATTTTAATGCAATATTTACATTTTGCTGACTTAACTTATTACTATTTAAAACAATATTATGTAGCATTTTACTTTAAATGGGGGGCTATATGACAATATTGTATCATATTGTGATAAATTCTATTACTGTGATAAACTAGTGAATTAGAATATCATGAAAAAGTAATAATTAGTAATTAGTATAGTAATTTACTCAAATGCAACATGAAATATTCTAATAATTTAAGATGAATAATAATCTAGTTTTCATGAACTATAAGCCATAATGATCAAAGCTAAACCAAAAAAGGCCTGAAATGTCACTTTACATGTCATTTATAACATAACACTTTACTCTTAGAATTAATAAAATTATATTTACTAATATTCTGTTTCCCTGAGATGAAATAGTACTTTTAGGTGAATTTCAGTGTAAGTAATCCTGTTTAACTGGATGAAGTACAGCAAATTCTAAATTAAGATCAATGAAGTAAGTATGGGAAAAATATTGGGATAAATATATTTAGTATTTAGTAATATAGTTTTAGTGCTCCTCTGAATTGTAATAGGGAGAACGGCTTCTCTGTCATTGCTACACTGGGCTGCAAACTGTACTGTGTAACTTACATAATGTGTAATTGTGTAGGAAAAGACTCGTAAGAACTGCATAACACATTCACAGTCATGTTCATGTAAATCCTATAATATCACTCTACCATGCCATGCTTCTTTCACTTTTTTGGGGTGGGTCAAAGAGCAAATTACCCTTCCAAACTATAGAGGAGCCCAGGAGGAAGAAATCTCACATGGTGCTGATAGAGCTAAACAATGAATATGATTTTCACAAGATGATATGTACTGACCTGACTGTCTAAGCCCAGCAGAATGATCATGAGGAAGAAACAGACAGCCCATAGTTGGGGCACAGGCATCATTGCAACAGCTCTAGGAAATGCAATAAAAGCCAACCCTGGACCTGTAGAAATTTAACAAACATTGTGGATATGTGTGCAGATTAATTTAGAGCCGTGGACACAAACAATGCTCTTCCTGTAGTTTCAACAACAACCTGCAACACCTGCTCCAGCCAACGAACTTCAGAAGTCACTAATTGGTTTGACCAGATGTGTCTATGTTAGCATGATGCATGTGCAGGTTGAAATATACAGTAACTCTGTAGGATAATACATGTTAAAGAGGAAGGTTGGTTACAGCAGAGAGTAGATCCAGTTACCTGACACTGCCACTGTTGAGATGTCTATACCCTGCTCATAGGCCATGAAACCCAGCACGGAGAATATAGCAAAGCCAGCTACGAAACTTGTACAACTGTTCAACAAGCACAGATATATAGAGTCTCTGCAAAGGAGATACCCAAAACACCAAGTATTAACCATAACATTACATATGCAAATAACAAAAACTTTATTTTTAAAAGATGTTTTTTAAACAGAACTAAAATTAAATCATTTTTAGATTATGCTATTTTTGACTCACTTGTAACAATCATTTTTGTAGTCATTGTAGCTTCCCAGAGCTGTGAGACACCCGATGCAGATAGCGTAGGAGTAAAAGACCTGTGTCCCAGCATCCATCCACACCTACATGACAAGAGAGCATGAAAGGGTCCTCACAACTCACTGACAGGCTGACAGAAAATGTCAATGAACCAATGAAACCATAACAAGTGATTGTTAACCCTAAAATAGAATATATTCTACTCTGTAAAAAGGTTTCCACTCTACAAGAGCCAAAACAAACAACTTATGAAAAGTTCACAGTGGGCAGTGACAAGAAAAAGAATGTGCTACATTCCTCTCATTGCAACACTGGCTTCTATTATACTAAAATATGAGCTTGTATAAAATGTACAATTATTTATGTTTACATTTGTTTACATCTGTTTTCCAGACAGAGATTAAACCTAGTCTTGAACTACACAGCATTTGCAATTGAGGACCTATACAGAAAGGAAAAAATAGGCTCAATCCCTGTCTGGGAAACAGACCCAGTGCAGGGGTGGCTCCTGACGCCCCAGAAGACGCCCGGTAGTGGTTGAATGCCCGTAAGGGATCTGGGACCCGGATTAGGGATGCCGGCGGGACCACCAGGTCCTGGGTGTTCTGCCTGCCATGCAACACCTGACTGTGAATGGTGGACAGAACAGTGAGACAGAGGACTGAACCTCCACCTGGGTCCAGCTCCTGGATATATTTTTTAATAGCCCCCTTCTCGGGAACTGAGAGAGGCAAGAGGTGACCCCTAGGAGGGGTGGCACCTGGAAAGAAATTCACCCACTCTCGGTGAGGTGAAAGCACCTGTGTGTCTTTCTGGACAGAATCCCTCCTGAGGTTATGGTACTGTGTGGGCACCCTTTGCAGATCAACTGGCTCACTGTCTAGGAGGGCAGGAAGCAACGAGAGGTTCGGGGAGAAGGCACGAACCCTGGCAGTGGGGCCCCCAGTCCAATATGGACTTGGAGGGCCAGTCAATCTGCGGATTGTGCTGAGTTAACCGGGGGGGGGGGGCCCAAACCTATGAGTAGAACAGGTGCTGGAGTTATGAGGAACAGGAGGCACTCCGAGTGCTGACCCAACCTTATAGCCAAGGGTCTCATCTGGTTATGGACTGCCCTAGCCTTGAGGGGCAGTCCCTCTATTGGCCCCCACGGGTACAGGTGGAATCAAGGGCTCCGTGGCCAACCGTAATTTTTCTGCCAGCCCCAAATCCATAATTTTTCCTGCCGCAGCAGAGTCAATCCTCCCTTGGGGGTTGGCCCCAAACCAAGGTCTTTGGCAGGGAAAACCCGTCCGAAGGGTGGGTTCCAAATGGACCCACCCTGGAACCATTCACTAGGGGTTGGCTCACCTCTTTTTTAGGCTGGACTGGGCACAGGACTAAAGTGTGACTGGTGTCCCCACCATACATGAAGCACCCCTGCAGACTGGGCTGCATGGCCTCTTGAGAACTCAGGTGGTCATGACCTATTTGCATTGGCTCCTCTCCTTGACTGGGAGCCACATCCTGAGTGCAAGGCAAAGGTTCATAAAGTGCGGATGTGGTTTCTGCACCACGCACTGTACCCTCATGGCAGCAGTGGAGGTGGCTACCGCAGCACAGTATCTAATTGGGGAAGGTAACATAACACCCCCCCCAGTATTCACAACTGCAGGTGCTAGCATGGGAGGAAGGGGGTTTGGGGCCCTCTCCCTAGTAAAACTGGCCAGCTCCTGAACAGCCTTAGTCAGATCTTGTGTTTGCTGGAGGATCTGACCCAAGGCCCGTCCATGTTCCCCTACCATAGCCCCTCGAACTGTAATAGCTGATGTTAAGGCTACTGTGTTAGCTGAGTCCATTTTATGGTGGTTTCTTGCTGTCACACTGTGCAACCCAGGTGGAACTTAATTTGTAAACCCACCTGGGTTGTGACCATGAGTGTTTTGAAACTGGACTCAAATGCAACAATTAGGGCTTGTGAGTGCTTATGAATTAGGGGAACTGAGAAATGAAAGGGTTAAACAGACAGATCGCTGGGGAAAAGAAGGCTCCAGCGATCTGTACTGGAAAAAAAGATGTTTAATTTGTTTATAATGAAATAAAAATAGATAAATAAATAAAGATGACCGCTAGACGCAGGACTCGAATGCCCACAAGCTCACGCACTGTGCTCCGCAGGTGACTGCCTTAGCCCGGTGAGCCAGGCGTCACCTGGGAAACTGGATGCACAGACCAGGGGAAGGGCTGTGAGCAGGAGGGGTGAACTGAAAGCTACTTCTCAACAGAGAAGGAAAACGAACTCAAAGAGACCCTTGTGTAGAGGGGAAATAGAAAAATAAACTCCTCATCTTTCAGGAGAGAGAAGGGAAAACTAAAGTGTTTCTTTTTCTTGTTCTCTTTTCTGGTTATCTTTTATTTTTTTTCTGGAAAGAGGGAAGAAAGAGAAAATCTTCCCCCTTAGGTGGGAGGAAGGAAGAGACACTCTGCCCTATGTACTTGAAGAGGCAGAGGGAAAAAGAAATGTTTTAAAAGAGGAGGAAACACTTCCCACTTTAGGAGAAGGGAGAGGTTGAGAAGGGGAAAAAATATACCATAATTTACCGGCAGCATCTCAGGAAGAAATTAACCCCAAGAAACCGCAAGTGCGAGCCACACGCCGCTTAAATAGACATACCTGGGCCCAATCAGACTCATCAGGTCTTGCCAGTCACCGAGCGCCCCCTGGCGGCTGGGTGGTGGCGTTGCGGGTGGCTCCTTACAATAGATGTACCATTTTTATCAACATAAAATGGTACATCAGGCAATAAAATGGTACTGGCAATTTATAATTATATTGCTCAATTTTAACTTTAGTTTTTCTGTTATTTATTCAGAGCAGGGATGGGCAATATGACAATATTTTATTGTGTCTTGTAAAAATGTCTTTGAAAACCTAATTTTAGTTCAGCATAAATTTTAAAGGATTTCTACCTGTGGGTCTGCGAGGCGTGAAGGGTCTGGATAGAGGTAGTATTTAATGCCATTGATGGCTCCAGGCAGCAGGCATCCACGCACCAGTAGCACCAGCAACATCAAATAAGGAAAAGTAGCAGTGAAATAGACAACCTGAAAGAAAGAGAGCAATGTTCTCTCAGTACAGTCAAGTGAAATAACTTTGCATTAACCAGTTTGTACAACTTTTCTTTTAATGTTTTTGTCCTCAGCTGAAAGGCTGCATGTAATGTGAGATAAGTTGCAGTGCAAAACTAGAATTTTTGGAAACAAAAAGCCCGCTACACCACTCGGGGCCCGACTTTTTGGAAACATCTTGTGGCTAATCACCTATATTTGAAAAAGAAAACTGAACAAGCTCCAACCTTGCCTGTAGACTTCACGCCCTTCCACACACAGAAGTAGCAGATGATCCAGGCCAGTAAAAGATACATAACCAGCTCCCACCTCAAACTGCCCAGCTGAAATTCATTGCCTGTGATATTTAGCACTCGTCTCCTGAAACATAGTTACCCAGAATTAATTTTGAGCACATGAAATCAAACAGTCATTTTATTATAAGTATATACAAAATATAACTCACTCCCAGAACTCATTAACAGGAGATGTTGCATTCTCTGGTATACTCAAGTTTAAATTGTCCACGCTGTCAAACTCAAAACAGTTATCTGTAAAGAGAAAAATACAGCTTAACTGAAGAAAATGATCGTTTTTGAGAAAAAACACGTAATTATGAATTATTGAATTTCTTACTGACTGAAAAACACAAAAATCCTTTTGCAAATTTCAATTAAAACATTCCTTAAACACTCATAACATACCTGTGTTCCAGCTGTTTTTGCAGCTAGACCATGGCAACTCAGCACTAAAAGAGGAGAAAAGATAGAAGAATGCCCAAGCCAGGATGATGACGTAGTAGATGCTGGAATAAAGTATGACCACTTGACACCCATAGCCCAACCCTGCAAAAAGTACAATCAATCAATAAAATGGAAAAAAAAACACCTCTCTATATATTTTGCAAATAAATAGCCTGCCTTATTTTGTTCATAATTCATCCCACTGATCTACTTTTCTACTATGAAAAAATTTCCATTTGAATCTACATTCACAAAAATGCCTGTAACAATTTAAACTACACAAGCCTAGGTGGACAAACTCTCAGAGCCCAAACATGGGCTTTATATTCATCTCTCAGCTTGGAAAGTGCATCAATATTACGGAATTAAAGGCCGATATGAATCCAAGATAAATATGAGGTAAAGAAGCAGTTATGTAGTTTTATCAACTATAATACACAAAAAGGTTGAAAAATGGGTTTGATGTACAAGTAACAGGCATGTTTTTGTCCTAATAGATGGGTTTAACCAAGTAAATGCCACTGAAAACTGTATTGTACTAATAGTAAAATAGTATTAGTACTAACATTTGAACTAGAACTGCTAATATTATTAATATGTTATGCACTGTACTATAGAAATCATTTAATGACAATTCCATTGCTAAAGTAAATGGAATTAAACCTTAAATAAATGGATGAATAATCGAACAAATACATCCAAGTATTTTAGTTGTATTTGATTCTGCAAGAACAACTTCAAAAACTAATCTAATCAACATCTTATGGCAAAATATGTCCTTGATTTAAACCTACTGTGACACTAAAGGTACTGAATTTGCATGTGTACTTTTATAGACACCTTTTTAACTTTAAATGATCTTGTTAAAAAGGTCAGTTCTCACCTTGAAAGAGTGGGCAAACTTTCCTCCAGCAGGTGATGCTCCCCTGACTGGTGTACTGACCTACTGATATTTCCAGAAAGAATACTGGAATGCCACAGCCAAACACGAAGAGCAGATATGGAATGAAAAACACTCCTGGAGAACAAAGTCAACAGTTTAGTCTTATTTAGGACCAATATGTTTTAGGGTGACAGCATATTTCAGGCCTATAGCACCAAGTACAGTGCATCAGTTGTTACAAAAACTGTAGAAAATGTGCAAAGTCTTATAAATTTGTTTGTAAACCAAGCTGTTCACAAGCTGAATGAAGCTCATTATGTTCAGTACAGCTATGATGATATAATTTTAAATTCTGAAGTGAACATCTGGTTGTTTCTTCTCAACAATTTACATTTACCCTTAAAATGTGAATCAATATAGCAGTGTTACAGAATTTTCAGAGAAAATGTTCAGAGAAAGGTTACACCTATAATATTCAGCTAAACATCAAACATAAAATTTGTATGACTTTTCAGTCAACATACCTCCTCCATTCTTGTAGCACAGGTAGGGGAACCTCCACACATTTCCTAGACCAATAATCTGTCCAGCAACTGCCAAGATAAACTCCACTTTACTTGCCCACTTGCCCCTCTCCAGAGTATTTTGCTCTGGGGTGACATTTCCTGACTCCTCAGAAGCCAGGTTAAACTCCTCTGGCTCACGAGGCATCGTCAAATCACTGCAAGACAGTAGAATGGATTTAATCATCTGCATTTTTATTATGGCTACATAAAATCTACTACAGAACAAATCAAATGACTACATATAATTCCAGCTTTGAGAAAGGAGCCAAGCACCTTTGTACAGCATTACAAAACACATTCCTTAGCCTTTAGTGTTGTACTGGTCATCTAAAGAAAACTCCTTTGGCAGCAGACCTGAAACTTCCAGTAATTGCACTTTTATGTAAAGACCCAGGTCAGTGGCACACACTGCTTGGCAACCAAATGTAAAATGTCCAAACTCCATGGTGTGCTACTGATTTTAACCTTTGTTCCTGATTTATGCTGCATTAATTTAGGAGCCATAAATATCAAATGCAAAAGGAAAATAATATCTTTGATCACCATACAGTAAACAGGACAGCTAATAACATACCATACTGTACACTTATATTTTAAAGTGTGTTCAATTCAACACCCAATACAAGTTACATTTTGTATAGGCAATGACATTAAAATTATGGTAGACTGCTCAAAGTCAATACTTCTTGCAGAAACATGCAAGTTAACAAAAGGTTTAATTCAGTGTACTTAATTGCATGGAATAAAACCTTGGCTTGCTCCCACAAAACAGAAGTTGTGTTCAGTGACAGTTAGTGAGATCTTGAACTCACTGCTCTTTTATTCAGCAACAGCAGTTTTCTGTAAGCATATGTACACATGACTCTGCACAAATGGAAAACCTACCCATAGAAAGCAAATGACGACATTTGATAAGCAGTGTTTGATGTTGTTGACATGTTGACGTTCTGGTGAAATTCCACATAGAAATCGCTGGCCCATGTGAGTCTGAATATTTTCCAGCAATCACAACCACAGAATATCTTAACCCCTGTAAACTGACTGACACGTAACGACACAGATATGATACAATTATAATAATTATAATAATATAATTATTATACTAATTATAATAATAAACTATATATATAGCATTTTTACATTGCATACACAGTTGTGGCAAGCCTCCCCTATATTGTTTAAGTTCATCCACTACTCTAAATACAAGGGTTACCAATACATTTAAACAAAACAAATCTGCACAGTAGCACCAAGACCATCAATTTTGTCACAGTGACAGTGAACAAGTTATCTATTATGTGTCTAACACCAAAACAGTTATCATTTACATTTACATTTATGGAATTTAGCAGAAACCCTAAAAACAAATTGTTTTGTTCTGTCAGCTGCTCCCTTTAGGGGTCGCCACAGTGGATCATCATATTTATGATCACCAGTTTTACAGCGGCTGCCCTTCCTGACGCAACCCTCACCATTTATCTGGGCTTGGGAGTCTAATGAAGTAAATCCAAAGAAACAGCCTAACCCTACAAGCAGAGAATGATTCCAAGTAAAAAAACTGCAAGCACACTCATCAGGGAGAATACTACAGTAGATGTGTACTTGCTTGAGTAAGCTCCAGTTACATCACATTAAGGCTAACTTAAAATGAAAGTAATTAATTACAGTGCAGAGTTAATTGAAACTTTTTAAAAGTTGTGCAAAACACAGTTTATGTATTTTCCCCTAAATTTACTTGTTTATGCCTTTTCCCCCTTGATTTACTTGCTTATTACCATCTGTATGTTAGAACATTATAATGGCCTTGAACTTGTTGAGCAGGTAGTTAGACCATTGTGCCACCCTACAGCTAATTTTTTTAAAAACTTTTAAGCAATTTCTGTATGAACATATAACACTATTTAATGTTATGCATTTTTTTCATACTCTGCTCCTGTACACACTAGGGAGGAGGCATAAGACTTACTTTTATAAAGAAGAAATGAAGATCAAATTGCAATGTGTTTATACAATTATTATATATCCTAAAAACGACAGAAGGGTTTCTGGGGCTGTTAGTTTCCTGAAGTTGTATTTTTCACACCATGCATCATATTGCATATCACCATTCAGTTCAAATATATTGGAAAATACTTTTTTTTCCCCCAATATTCCAGCATAAAAAGTTCAGGTCTATATTTATGCTGCACCTGAGATGCAAAACAAATGTGACTAATGTGATTCAGCTTTTGACTAAACTAATTTTAAGTCTAAAATCCTTTTGTTAAAGTATTCCTGCCTTTATATTTAAAGAGAAACAGAGCGGGGCTGTAGGCGTGACCTTCACAAGAGCATCAGATTCAGATTCACTCTGGCGAGTCGACTCTCAAACCGAGGAAAGAAGTCGAGTGGAACGAGTCACTAGTGGATCCGACTCGTCACAATAAGGCTCCGGGCGAACCTTTCCCAGCCTTACTGAACGAGTCGACACGGATCAGAGGAACTACAGGAGGAAACGCAGCAACAGCGCCTTCCCTGCGCCCTTTGGCCTACATTCACCTCGCCTCCAAAACAGTGCTTTGCGTGCACTCTTCCCAGCACAGACACGTGTCCCCCAGCGCTGTAACCCTCCACGGACCCCCGCACTCTCCCAGCGTCCCCCCCCTCCCGAGACCCCAAACAGCAGCAGCTGTACTAGTGAAGAGAGAAAGCTACCTGATGGAGACAGGAGTCGTTCAGAAGTTTAAGAAACCGGGGGATAAAGACTACGCTGAATGGGAAGGTGTTCGGTTCCTTGGTGACTTTATAAAATCGTGAACCAGTCCTTTTTCTCCCCTTAAACACATTAGAGTCTGCGCGCGCGCGCGTGGCTTTATGGGGGTATATGTGTGAGAGCGCGCGTGGGTCTGCGAGCGAGACCGGGCGAGGCGGAGCCTAAAGGGTGCAGCCCACGCCCCCCGCTTCCCACGGTCGCACCAATGTCTGCATAAGGAACGATGACTAACGAATGGGACAGTGAGGGGCTCTCTAAGTTTGCATGCTCGTTTGCACTGTGCTTCGTGATTGGACGGTTCCCTCATCATTAGCATATTTAGAAAGTATGACACACCCATCACCGATTATTGACTGGATATTTCAGACAAACCCTGCCTTGCTTCTGCTTTGAGCCCTAGTTGCTTCTTTTTTTTGTTGTTGTAATAACACAGTAATTACATGAGATAGTCACACGGCATATGATGATATCTTTATGGAAGCCCTCTTAAATATGTAATTACTTGATTTGTCCATACTATCAGTAGTTTAATATCTTGACGAAAGTGATAAAGTTATCAAATAAAAATTGCCAAATGATTTTTTTATTTATTTTTGAATGTGGAGACTTCACATTCAAGATTTAGAATAGATTTCTGAACAAAAAAAGTTGCAGATGTGTCTATAAGTTGAGAATAAAAAAATATATGACATTGTATAACATAGCTTATTACTGTGAAAAAATGTGTCCAAAAATTCAGGCGGTCTTAATTTTTAGCTGATTTTGCCTCTTGGATCCATGCCAGTCTCTAAAACTGCTTGTCATAGCAGCACAAAACTTGAAATTATTTGTTCAGGGCCAACTTGGCCAACATCTCAGGAAATTAAAACTGCTTTATTATATTGGATTTCAATAACAGGAACTTCTATAAACAGTTATAAATTTTATGAAAGTAAGATATTCCACAATTAATTACTGTCAGATGCTTCACTGCACTACAAGATAATTACTACTGCTAGAAAGAGTAGGTTCTGTGGTTTCTAACCATATGTGACCGGTGTGACAAGGACTTCCTGACTTACAAAGCTGAGAATACAAGGTGTGATTCTGCCCTCACAGTGAGGGCTGAGGGCCGAAAGGGCTACTGAAGCCTGGTAACAACTTGGATACCTTGAAATAAACATATTGCCACCCATATTACAAACTTTTGTCCAAATATCCAAATGTTCCAAAAAAAAACCAAAAAAACCTACTTTTTGAGCTATGAACACCAAATTAGACACAGTTGGAGATCTTGCAGAGTAGCTTCATGCAATTTGTTGAATTACAGAATTTGGAATGTTTGTGTGATGATTGTACAAAAAACACAAGCAAACCATTCAGGTTCAGGACGGACATTTTAAAGGGTCTAGGAGCATAGGGAGCACAAGACACCTCAAGACAAAATATCTCATGTCATCATGTCTAATCCTGTCGAAACATCATAAAACACAGTTGGCCATAGCTGGTTATGTAAGTTTATTCCGATATGTGACTCCCAGTAGAAATAAACCATTTTAAAAATAATAATGTCCCCTCCGTGACCCCTGAGAGGCCAAGTCCTGCCAACTGGATCATTCAGAAGGTTTCAGCAGAGCTGTGTTATGATGACCTGGTGCCACCTAGTGTTTCACTTGAGAAACAGATACTTTATTCTTCATTTGCTTTCTGCATGTCTGGTTTGATGTGTCTTATCAAGCTATTCAGTAGTTCTCTCTCACTTTCTGCTATGTATAACCTTCTCAGCCTCATTTCAGAAGAGTACTGTATTTCTAAATGTTTGCTTGAGACGTTTCTCAAGCTGTTCCATTGTTCCCCCTCTACAAACATATGACTTCATTGCAGAATGCAAATCAGTATGTAAATTAGGGGATCACCCAGCTCTGAAGGCTCATTTTGTTCCTCTGTCCTCATCTGATGTGAAAGTTAGTTGAGGCGCTATTATAGAGGACCCCAGGAAAGGAATGACTAAAAGTCTGACACTATTAATGAAAATGATTCTATTTGAATGTAGTTTCTTTATTGAATCAAGATTATTACATTGGAATCTGTGGAGTATTTAAGTTTTAATGACAGTTTGCATTCAATGGACTCAATGTTTGTGCAAAAGTCTCTGATGTGTAGACCCATCCATACATGAACAAAGGTCTCAAATCAAATCAAATCAAATCAAAATTTACTTGTATAGCACTCTTCAAAACTGATGTTATCACAGAGCAGCTTTACAGAAATTAAAAAATAAAAAAGGTTAACAATACAGGAACAAGGGATAAGAAATAGACCCCCTAGTGAGCAAGCCAAAGGGTGACAGTGGCAACAAAACTTCCTCAGAGCTGGACGAAGAAACCTTGGGAGGAACCAGGCTCACAATGGGGGACCCCTGTTCCTCCAGTCAAACTACTTATACATTGTTGTTTAGGGGACACTGAACCCCCTGAATACTCTGGTTTAATGTTAGTTCGCTGATGGACAAAATAATAACAGTATCACATAATTTGGGTCTATGTAAATTTATACATAGTTGCTGATGGTAGGTGGACAACAATTCCAGGGCAGGGTGGGAAACTAGTCCAGGTCCAGTAGCTAGAAGGTGGGAAAGTCGACATGGTCAGTATTACAAATACTTCAAAAAGAATGTTTTCATTAAATGCAGAATTTGGAATTTCCTTTTTTGGAATTTGGTTTTCTTTTTCTGTATATTCTCTATGTAGGGTTTATATCCATTTTATTTTATAATTTTTTATCATTTATTTTTAATTTCTTTTATTTTTGTAATCAAACTGCTCTGTATATCCTCTAAAATATTTATGTTGACATCTTATAATAATGACACTATATGGTTATATGAATAAGACAATTTTTGAGTATGTTTTATGGACATTACACTGTTTGTTTTTGTTAAATATTAATGTTAATTTTTTTCCTACCAAAAAAAAAATAAAATCACCCTTATCTCTCATCTTAACCTCAATCCTAAACTTCAATTTGTACACAAGCCTACAAACTTGAAACTTGTTTTGTCTTAATGTGTATACTCTCTGAGATTTTGTAACGCATTTTAGATTATTTATCTAAAAGCCAGAAATATTCTATCTTCATTTATGTCTGTTTATAAAGGGTCCAAACTGGAGAGCTGAAAATCCAGAGTTAAACATTTAACTCTCAAAGTGAGAAATGTTTACTCTGAAAGTGTTATTTTAACACTGATCTTTAAATGGTTGATGAGGTCTGAGTTAATCCAGCACTGTTCAACTCTCCAAAGACTTATTTCAGATACTAGTGTATATCACTGTGTGGAGGAGAAAAAGTTAACTATTTATAGTGTACATAGCTTAACAATTTTTATGGAGTTAAATGAATACTAATGAAATAGTAAAACAACTCAGTAATGCTATTTTTCTACTCCCTTAGAGTTATTTTAACCCTGTTTTGTGAGTTAAAATAGGAACTTTGATGTGGTTTTAAATGTTTAACTATTTTGAAAGTTTTACATTTTTTTTGGAAAAATTGAACTCTGAAGAGTGTGGAGCTATTTGAACCCTGAAGAAGCGTTGAAATCAACTCTGGTAGTTAATTCAACACTAGACTTTATGCTGTGTAGAAACACACACACACACACACACACACACACACACACACACACACACACACACACACACACACAATTTAGTTACACTTTTATAGCAGGTTTATAGATACCCAATGTCACTTCAGAGTCAGCACTCTACACAATCATGATCAGTCAACACACACTGAAGAGAAGCGGCAGACAATTGAGCACAGTGTACTCTCCACTGGAAACAATCGTCAACCTGAAGGACATTATCGAGCACTGGGGGGACACACAGGATAGAGTGCCAATCCACATCTGGGCATACAGACATACATTCACTCAATCCACCCAGACACGGGGAGAACATGGAAACTCCAACCAGATTGGGCCTTGATCCCATGTGCTGAGAGGTGAACGTGCTAACCAACACACCACCCTTAGTGTGTCTAAACAAATTTCAACTACCCATCTGAAAAATGAAATGATCTTTTGAAGTTCAGACGGCACCAGGCTGAGAAAACAATTTACTGTATAATAGAGAAGCATATAATTCGTTGAAAAAAAGCAGTAATACTCACTAATCTCCATGCTGGTTAACTCTGCAAAATCTTTTAAACATCTTTACTGCTGGCTCTATTGCCGTCCTGCAGCTGGTAACTATAATCTTTGTTTTTTTTGCTGTTTTGAGCCTGAAACAGCTCATATGCTGTATGTACTGCTTTCTGTCTGAGCCTATATATAACACAAATTATCCTAAAAAGAGGTGGTCATAATTAATAAGTAACGTTTTAGTGGATATTCGGCCTCTAAACCTCACCTGGTTTTTCACAGACACATTAAGCTACTTATTAAATGATGCTGTCTGTTATCAATCTGCTGACAAGTGTGAGATTATTCAATGTAACCTTTAAAAGAATGGACTCTATACTTTGGTCCCGCTACATGTCTGTTTTTTGTTACTTAAGTGGGTTGTGATCTCTTTGACTCTTTTAGTTATATTCTGTGCTTGTTTAATACTTTGTATGCATTTGTAGGTTTATGCTGTTGTTTATAACACAAGACAAAAAGAAGAATAGATTTTTTTGCACAGTAGGTTACACTCTGTAGGCTAAAAACGTGCCAACTGTACCATGAAATTAGTCAGGTGAGCTACTACACCCTGGAAAGCTGTGGCATTGAACCAGTGATCTGATCTTCAGTGACATCTAGACAGCCACTCTGCATTTGTGAATAACATAACAGTTGTTTTTCATTACACACATTTTTTTTATAAGCACGAATAGTGCTCTCATTTTCAGCACATGAAAGTACTTGAGTTTGAGAATTGCCTTCTCATACAAATGTATATAAATTCAACTGCCTAACAGGAGCTGTACTGGGCCAGGATATTGAGCTATAGATCTCAATCTCTAGGCTGCATTTCATGGCTTCTATGTCACAGAAGGATGTTTAAAAGTGAAGGACTTCATATATAGCTGAGAAATGCAGCCTACATTCAGAGTGATTTGGAGGATGCAACTGATGTATCTTTCATTACCCTTGGCACAGTTTTCTGTGCAGGAAAATAAAAAAACTTAATCCGTCAGACCAGAATTCATTATTTAATGTCCATTTTTCATATACTTGAATTCAAGTATTGCCACTGACAAGTTTCACACTGCAAATGCAAAAGGCAGGACCTTTCTGGTGACATCACCATGCAGACTATTCAATGTGCCGTTTTCAATGTGGCCTTAAAGTGGCCAAAATCTGCTTCTGTTTCTGTACCACTGTTCAACAACAAACATGGTGATCTGAAATAAGAAATCTAAGAAATCTAGTTGCAGTCTTGCAAGAAGATTCTCAGTCTTTGCACAGTCATGCTTTGTGATGAAAAACTCGTGACAAATCATGTTTAGATGTGAAAGTGTATCAGACTAATCTTTTATAAGTACTCCATTTATAATTATTATTGACCTGATCCAATGTAAGTTCAAATAATTGGTTACATTAATATTAACTACTCAAATGCTGAGCCTTACATGCTTCTTTTAGAATAATCTATTTTAAAGGAGTACTGAATGCAATCAAATCCTTACATTCTTACATCAATGCTCCTAATCTTTCTAATAGAAAGCCTGGATAGTAGAGACAGTTACTCCATCAAAAGCTGGACAAACATTTTTAATATCCTTGAATTTGGAAGAAACAAAGATTGGTCAAGTGGCTCAGTACATTTGTTTGTGTAGTGTTGCTCAGTGGTTCTCAATCCTGGTCCTGGACTACCTATACCCATGCTTATTTTCATTTTCAAGCAAGCAGGGCAGTGGTACTCCAGGACTAATTGATGACCACAGGTGTAGGTGAATATTGTCAAACATGTTAAAGGAGCATGCTCCAATATTTCATAGGCTAAAATGTAAATGATTGTGTTTTTAATAAATGTTAGCAAGAAGGGATATCTTCAAATGATGGTTCACAACACAGCAGTGTGCACCCTGTGCCTTTTTTTTTACTTAAAAGGTTAATCTTCATATTTGGCAGCATTAGTCAATATTCACCTACAAATAGGACACTAGTATATAAGTGAACCACTTCTCCACCTCTCATTTTAGGATAGAGAACATTGCTGTTTTGTGCAGGAACATTGTGTTCTAGTAGTCCAGAACAGTTTCCATTTATAATCCACTTGAGAGCACACACAAACAAATGACACAAAAAAGTTTATAATGTTTGCACTTATCAAAGAAAAATGATCTAACATTATATATCTTAGTTGAAAACGTATATGGACTCTGCTTACAGGAATAATTTAATTCACTTGTTTTGATCAATAGCAGGGCAATCAGGTGTGAGTTTAACAGGGAAATAAACTTCAGTCTTCACTATTAAGTCACCACACAGGTTTATATAAGTGTCCCATGCCTCAAAAGAAACCAAGCTGGAAAATGTTACAAAATGGAAAATGTAAGCCCATATTAATTTCATCACTGTAGAGTTGGGTGTATTGTAGCTTGGTCTGCTTTGCTGCTTTGGGCACGCAATGTCTTGCCAATATTGACCAATTTATGAATTCTGGATTGTACCATCAAATTCTTTGAATGAACATCAGGGTATTTGTAAAATACAGCATAACTGTAAGTGGGTTATGCTGCAAGCATGAGCTAGGGGTGTATAAAGCCCCCCAGCATAGAACTGTAGTGTTGCTCAGTGGTTCTCAATCCTGGCCCTGGACTACCTATACCCATGCTTATTTTCATTTTCAAGCAAGCAGGGCAGTGGTACTCCAGGACTAATTGATGACCACATGTGTAGGTGAATATTGTCAAACATGTTATGATACTATACTAACACTAGAGGTCAGACTGTAGTTCTATTGATACATCTTTGCACAGGTCTCAGTACTGTCAGTGTCAGCAGGTGGAAATAACTAAGTGAAAATCAAGTAATTAAGCAGTTCCTTCTCTGGTCACCTAAAAACTTTAGACACATGCAGCAGGCACTGAACACACTGGACTTTGCAGTCATATGTAAATTGAGCACTTCCAAGTCAGGTTTTGCTGGTTTAAGTCAGGGGCCTGTTTAGTGCAGGTGGTATCAAGTTTCTACCAACTGAATTGTTTAAGCAAGTTTTGAAAAATAAAACCATCTAAGCATTTATTTAAAAGAGAAAAAAATCCCTTATACTTTGTGAACAGCCACGCCTGGGCACTCATTGTTCAGCAATTACATGAAAAAGGATTGAGTCATTGTCATAGAAGTGAGAAGTGGTTGTCCAGCAGGTCGTTGAATGTTACAGGCTTAAAATCTTTGGTTCAGAGAAGTCATTTATCTGCTTACAATCTAGTGCAACTCAGTTTCATGTGGAAGTTGGCATGAGATCAGGTCTAGCAAGCAGGAGAAAAAGAGCACAGTTAGGTGTTTGTTGGCGAAGCAGAGAGAAACTGAGAGTGAGAGAGACAGGGAAGGAAAAGGAGAGGGACAGAAACAGAAACCCATGCTGGTTGCCAGTAGGACCACTGATAAGACGCGTCTGCATATCTCTAAAAAATCCTCCAGAAGGCCAGAGAAAGAAAGGGTGTGAACCTTGCCCTCACAAGGCCAATGAAGGCTTGCTTTCTAGGGGTACCTCAGAGTCCTGATCTAGGATCAGCATGCATTCAATCTTTCAGTACCCTCAGTGTAGTTCAAAACAAAGCAAGACCAGTTTCAGGGTTAGTGGCTCACAGCAGCTCTGTGTCTGGGGCTGTAGACTCCTCCTCAATTCTTCTCATTCCTGTTGTGTCAACCTATCATTCTGAGCTGCTGCTGCTAATGGACAAAGCCATATGTAGAAACGAGACACCATACATGACACATAGAAGACACACATCTGCAGTTTCAGGTAATGTTTAATGCCGCTTTTATTGTTTTTCTTTCTTGTTTTCTCTTTCTTTCTTTCTTTCTTGTTTTTTTTTTGGATAGCAGTAGAAGTCATACACAAATGCAATTGTGTGGTTTGTTACTCATCTAGGTATGTAACTAGTTTGACTTTAGAGTTTAGTTGTGTTTAGGGCAGATGAGAAGATCAAAAAGACAGTCAGCTGTTTAGTGCATCATTGTCATGATGATGAGTAATTTATGGTGACTGGTTACTGGTGATTTAACAACAATTCTTAGTGCATTGTGGATGCTGCTGTAGTTGAGTATGTAATTATGCAATAACTCTTAAAAGGAAGTCTTTGGAGTGATTCCATTCTAGACCAGCGTTTGATTCTCTGAAAGAACTTCTGATGATTTTTTTTTTCAGGAGCATTAATGGTAAGGTACTTTTCAGACCCCAAGGTGCTTCCTGTGTTTGCTTTGTTGTAGGGTGAAACCTAGTGTTGTAGTCAAGAGTGCAGGTCAAGACCGAGACTGGGCTATGTCAAATCTGAGTCAAGACCAAGATTGTCAGCAGTCAAGTCTGAGTCAAGACCAAGGCCAGATTAAGATTTTAAAATAAAACATGTAAATTCAATGGTTATGATGTAAATTATGTATATATAAAGATAATACAGAAAAATATCAAATATTACCCGGGGGCACTGAAAATATTCAAGTTTGTAACTTTTTTATAAATAATGTTCATTGTCCATTTATCATTCTCTCACTTGGCCATATCATACAAAGTGGTGCCTGATAACAAATTACACACAAAAACAAACTTGTAAAATGTGCAGTTTCATCCCAGGTAGGGTGGAGTACCCAGTGACACTTACCATGCACATACCAAGTTCGAGAACCACTTTTGTAAAATACAGCCCAAAATTATATCATTCATATTATTTGTTTCATTTCATTGATATCGTTTTTATTATTAAATGTGAAAACAGTCTTTCAGTTCACCCTCAAACAAAAACGATCACATTTCTTTTGGAAAGTCCTGCACTGAAATTCATGACGATTCACATAACCAAATAGTCCACACAACCAAGTCCAGATTTTGCAGATATGGTAAAGCAAGCAAGTGAAAATGGGCACAATTATGCTTTTGTGCTCAATAAAAGCTTTTCAACATGAAAAGTGTTTAGTGATTCAATACAGAATAAGAAGGGTAGTAGCTTGTTTTTCATTGTTAGCCACACTGTGTGCAGATTTTAGGCCATCAGAGATGCATTCTGATGCAGTCAGACAGACGCACTGCACTCGGCTGGTCTCGACCAAAATCTCAAAATTTCAAAGTCCACCTCACCCAGAGACAGAGACAAGACCAAATCACAAATCACAGATGGTTAGAAACTGCAGAACCTACTCTTTCTAACAGTAGTGATTATCTGAGAGTAATTCATTGTGGAATATCATACTTTTATAAGATTTATAACTTTTTAGAAGCTCCTGTTATTAAAATCCAATATAATAAAGCAGTTTTTATTACCTGAGATGTTGGCCAAGTTGGCCCTGAACAAATAATTTCAAGATTTGTGCTGCTATGACAAGCAGTTTTAGAGATTGGCATGGATCCAAGAGGCAAAATCAGCTAAAAATTAAGACACCCTGACACATCAAGTAATTACATATTTAAGAAGCCAAAGGCCTTCCATAAAGATCATCATATGCCATGTGACTATCTCATGTAATTACTGTGTTATTACAAAAAAGAGGCCGTGACAAAAACAGAAAAACACAACTTGTGTAGCGAGGGATCAAAGAGGTGGGTCTGGTAGGATTTGACTATCAAAGAAGGCAGAGGAAGGTTGAGGTGAGGTGAAGGCTTGAGATCAGGAAGCTCTGAGGATTTGATTATTTTACACCTAATTGTAGTTGACAGCAAATTGAGTACTGACTTAAAACCCTATGACTAATGAATATTTGAGTAAATAATTTTGGATTAAGCCTGTAATTATTATTACATCAGAATATTTTGGGAAGTATTTTAGAAGTGCAGTTTAACCCTGCAGTTTATGTCCCACAGTGTTTACATCTGTCATCCCCTTCCTCCTCTTCCTAAAGTAGTTCAAAACAGCTGTGATAAGGGCTAGGGTGCAACGGCTGATATTGCAGTACTTTTCCACTTGCAAAACGTGGGCTGGACTCCAGTGGGTGTATCCTCTTGAAACAGTAGCTCTGAGTAGAACTGCTGAATATATTGAGTTATACTGCAGAATACAGTCTTTAACTGCAAAACAAGGCTATTTTTATTCTGAATGGAGTTGTTACATGAAAACTGCAGAACATGCTGTCAGAGAAAAAGAAAAGTAAACTTTCAAGACAGTTTAGTGCTTATATCTCAGTTACAAATCTATAGCTGCAGATTTAGTTGGCAGGAAAGCCTCAGGCCTCCTGGCCCTAACAGGCTCTCTAATGAAAGAATCTGTATTATAAAACAGAAAACATCCATGCCATAGTCACATAGGGAGCCTTCCTAATTAGCCACTAAACAAAGATTAGTTCATTTACTAGTATCTTGTGTGTGGAAATATACATAAATATACTTGGCTTGGTTACAACTGAAAACAACAAAAAAAAAAAAAAAAAAAAAAAAAGGTTTTACTGTTATCATAGACACCAGATATACATTTGGGGCCTCATTTTGCATCATATGTCAAGAGATAACATGACAAACTAACATCAAAACATGTGACTACTCTATGATAATATTATGTTATGTAATTTCACATTACATAATATTACAGCATTTTATATCATATTACATTGTATTAGAATGGTGCTTTAAATTTAGTTAAATCTTTCTGTACTTCATCGTGAGCTTTGTAAACAGTTCCTAAAAGTAGATAAAGGGAATTATTAAGTCCAATATTACATATCTGTGAGTGGCAAAAAGAATGTGAACCTTTGCTGTCAGTATCTGGTGTGACTCCTTATTATATCTAGTAAATGTTGATTAGCCCTGCTTGCTTCAGGTCCTACAACATTTCTTTGATTTTCTTTAAACATTCTTTAGCAGAACCACTTGTTGTCTTGCTGCATGATGCACGTTGTCTTGAGATTCAGTTCATAGGCAGATGTCCATTTCATTCTTAGTGTGAGAAAGGACTTCAGTTACCTTTGGTGGCCTTGCGGACAATTACATGCCTTGCTCTTGGTGTGATCTTTGTTGGTCAAGCACTCTTGGGATGGAATATAATGGTCTTGAATTTCTTCCATTTATACAGACATCTGTCTGTTTGTGGATTGGTGGAGCCCAAACTCTTTAGTGGTGGTTTTGTAACCTTTTCCAGCTTGAAAACACCTGATTCTAATTTCACTCACAGAAATGTAATATTGAATTGTTGTCCTTAATAAACAAGTGTAATATTTAGCCCAAAATTGTTGGTGATAGCTTCAAGACATCCCCTGTATATAAAAACTAGTCTCATGCATTGCTCAGTTGTAATTCTGTCCTCCTGGTTCCATGGACTCCTTCTATGAACTCTGAGCTTTAGATCCTTCCATAGATTTTCAATTGGATGCAGGTCAGGTGATTGGCTGGGCAGCTTTATTTTCTTCCTCTGAAACCAATTGAGAGTTTCCGTGGCTGTGTGTTGCTGAAATGTCCACCATCATTCTGGGAGATGTCAGCAGATTTTTATCAGTGCCATACACTGACAGCCCCACCCCATGATGTTCCCACTTCCAAACTTCCCTGTTGGTATTGTGTTTTTGGGGTGATATGCAGTGTCTTTTGACCTCCAAACCTGATGTGTATTATGCCATCCAAAGAGTTCAATTTTGGTATCATCTGACCAGACTATATTCTCCCAGTACTTCACAGGCTTTCAACATGCTTCAACAATAGACTGGTGAGCATGCATACAGGCCATGGCAGTTGAGTTCATTACTTTGTACCTGCTGATTCCAGGTTTTCTGTAGCTCCCCCAGCTGATCTGTAGCTCTTGAACTCTTCTGATAATTTTTTTCACTTCTCTGTCACTTATCTTGCAGGAGAGCTCCTATTCATGGCCAGTTTATGGTGAAATTATGCTCTATTATGGCTCCAGCAGTGCTCACTGGAACCTGTAGTAGTTCAGAAATTCTTCTGTAACCAATGCCACAAGTTTGTTTTGCAACAATAAGATTGAGAGTGTTCACTAGTCTTACTCATTGTGAGGTGTTTCTTGTTAAAGACCATCAGTTGAACCAGTTGATATTAATTTGTACTAAGTGACAGTATTGCTTTCTAATTACTGATAGATTTCAGCTGTCATGATTTTCCATTTCCATTCCTTTAGCACTAACTCTCTTTTTTCATGTGTTCAATGCTTTTTCCATGTGCCATTTCACATTATTTCACATAATTTATGGACATCTATGGTTTGATTTCTCTGTACGTGTGGATTGGATGGTTTGTTACCGACATCTGGTGAAAATCTATGGAAGGATCTAAAGCTCAGAGTTCACACCCGAGGAATGCATATGTCTAGTTTCTCCATACATGAGACATCTTGAAGCTATCATAACCAACAAAGACTTTGTATGAAGTATTAATTACTTGTCAGTGCGCATGTTCATTATTTTTCCTTGTGTCATTTCTATATTATAACTATATTATTACATATAGTTTATGGATCTCTATGGTTTGATTTCTTTGCATGTGTGGATTGGATGGGTTGGTCTGGTGAAAATTATATGTCAGTAGCACTTTTAGAAATAGGTTTACTTTGAAAATTGGTGACGTGTTCAATACTTATTTCATCTGGTTTACATATGCTGTCTTCTTTTAAATCTTCTGAGCAGCATTATGGAGAGTGGCTTTGAGCCAGGAGTGCAGTTAAAGCTGATGAATGGGGCAGGCCCCATGGCACAGCCTCCTCACAAACCACAGCAGAGAGAGCAGTGGGCCAGTAAACTGGAGTTTTTCCTAGCTGTTGCAGGACACATAATTGGCCTAGGAAATGTATGGAGATTCCCATATCTGTGTTACAAGAATGGAGGAGGTAAGTGGGTACTATTTTGTCATTACATAAAAATCTGAATCATTTGAATCTTTTGATTTGAATGTTTATTGTTAAGTAATTAAATATAATATTTTCATGCAATTTTGAGCATGAAGAACTGAAGTTTGGCCTCACTTACTGGTACTTAGAGTTTAAGAAGTATATCATTTTTGCATGCACTCTTAATGCTTGTGGACATAAGGGCTGTAATTTTAATACTTTTCTATAAACATTTATATTTACATTTTTATCTGTAAATGCTGTATAAGACAGGTGAAAGATTATGTTTAGCTTGTCAGTTACAATGTCTAAAAACCAATCTGTGACATGCCCTTCCATGTTCTCAGCATTACAGAACAGGTTAGCATTAATGGATACTTTCAGTTAAAACACAAGTCTCAGATCAGGATTAGGGAAAGATTGGTTCCTGGAGAAAAGCTTAAACATGCCTACTGTATGTGGTACTGTTTCTCTAGGACAGGGGCCGCATGAGGCGGTGGGTGAAGTTGTATAACTGCATACTTGGTTTTGTGGTAAGACATTCAAGTGACCTCAGTGACTTGAACACATGATCTGGACAGTACAAAGGTTTATATATTTTTCTCAAATTATCTGAGGTGCATGATGCTTAGAGGAAAAATTCACTGAAAAATTCATGTTACCACAGATGTAGTCAATCAAGATTGATGTCTAGTTTTGCTTCTTTAGAGCTAGCATACACCTTTAAATTGGGTTCTTGAAGGAGGTCATAGTGTTGTGGCTGATTGGTGTATATAAAACCGTGTCAACTCAAAGAACCACATGTATTTGCCTGGTTAAATAGTTATTCACCATGATCAAGTTACAGTATAGTGTTAGTTAAGTTTAGTAATCATTTTGGTACATTACAGAACTTTTCCTGCTGAGATACGTTCTGACTGAAAAAGCATGGATAAAGTCCCAGTCTTCTTTCAGCTATGCAATGGAATTTTGCCCATTTAAATAGAGAACACATAAACATGTCCATCAGAGATTACTTAACCTCCTCGTGTGGTTTCATCAAGCATGTGATGATTTAGACATGTAGTTTGCACAAAGCTTAGTGTTGACATTAGTCTAATAACTCCTGTAGAAAACTAAAGAAACAAACTTAAGACAGCAAACACATCTTGATAAATTGACTACATTGCGGTTACATCATGAAAAAGGTTTTTTTTATTTTGTTTATTTTTAATAATTGTTTCAAAATCTAAATTAAATATTCTAATCATTTGAGATTCTGAATTTTGATTTTCATGAGACATGATCAAAAGTAGTAATAGAAAAGTCTTGAAATATTTCACTTTACATGGAGTGCATGTAACACATGCCAGTTTACATTTCTTAATTAATTTATGAAGATGAATTAAACAATATTACATTTTTTCAGTGCTCTTGTTTTGTAACCTATTCATTTAAATACAGTAAGAGTATGCATGTAAATAACAAGAGTAGCAGGATACACCGATTGCATTAACTTTTTCTGACTGATTGATGAACGTTGTTAGTGACTCACACAAGGGTATTTCTAAGTCAGTTTCAGGCCTTGTGTATTGAATACAATTTTCTGCCTCAAAGGAGCTTTCTTTGTGCCATACGTGCTCTTCCTGTTTTCCTGTGGGATACCACTCTTCTTCTTGGAAACATCCCTGGGCCAGTACACCAGCCAGGGAGGAATCACATGCTGGAGGAAGATTTGCCCCCTTTTTGAAGGTAAAGAAGAACCATATTACCAACACACTGTTGTGTGGAAATTTGTGGTCAAAATGTGTAAGTTGTTTGCACAAGGATAACTTATACTCATCATCGAAACAATAGTTGCACCCAAAAGGCATCAACTGACAGCAATGAAACTTTGGTTTGACATTGTGAGACATGAGAATAATTCAGTTTTTGTGGTTGAAATTTAAGTAAGGATGGGCCTTATCGCTATCGCTGTTGCACATTCTGTCCATTCTAATTCATGCGTTGTGTTGGTAACACGTGTCTGACAAGATTTCAAAATTAATTCAAGCATTTGGTAGAGTTGGGATATTACCATATATAATCCAAGGATTGTAGGTTCGAATCGAGTCCATGAAAGCAACATTGCCCATACTCTCTTGGTGGAGCTCTCTCCGCACATTACACCCAGTACAATGCTGGTCAGCACAGGCATCTGTTAGCCATTGTATTAGAGCTGGGGTCCATGAATTCACTCAAAAGGGCAGCGGGTCATTTTCAGTGATGAGTACTGCTTTTGTTTTGGAAATGACTAATGAATTCTAATGAATGTCTAATGAATGTTTCTACATCACCAGACCTTGAAAATGTGTGGTATGCTATTGGACATGTTGTCAACATTCCACCCCTATAGCAAAATGAGAATATTCAAGCTGCATGGAATGGATTATCAGGATACCATTAGGAATCTCTGCAACTCCTTGCCAAGCATGGGAGCCCGATTCCCTACTGAGAGATATTACTTCTGTAGTTCAATAAATATTGCAAATATGTCATTAAACATTTTTCTTCATTTATTGTTCCTCGTAAACATTATCTTCCTTCTGAATAACATTGTAATCTTACACTTTTGAGTGCATCTATTGTTTTAATCACATTTTTTATGATAGTATATGGCGTCAATTAAAACACAATTGGTCTATTTCAGTTTTCAGCTTATTTGAGTTCCTGTCTTGATGTATTCATGAATTCATGAGTTACTTCAAAGCTTTTTTTCACTTAAGTGAATTTGGACTGTTGTTTAACTGTAACTACACAGTATTTACTGGTTAAAGACAAAGCTCTTTTATTTCTTCTCAGGTCTGGGTTATGGGAGCCAGGTAGTGGTCCTGTACACTGGAGTGTATTACATCATCATCCTGGCCTGGGCGTTTCTCTACCTATTCTCCTCCTTTGCCTCTGAACTCCCTTGGGCTAGCTGCCATAATAGCTGGAACACAGGTGACAATACTGGCATTGTAAAAACCTGCTATTACAGCAAACTAGAGTTACACAATGTTCTTCCTGTTATAAAGGGTTCAGTACAGCTGAATAAACTTTAATGATTAGCACATATTTCTTTGTTGTTTAATGACAGACATACCCAGTACAAATTTCCACATTGTTTGAGGTCTGTAGGACCAACCATGTTTGTTCTCATTTTCTCATTTCCCCTATTATTTGCACAGAGTACTGCGTGGAATTTAGTCAGAGCAACGTTACTGATAACAGTCCAGAGAAAGTGACGTCCCCAGTTGTGGAGTTCTGGGAGTGAGTATATGGAAATTATACCCTTTTGGAGAAAAAAAGGAATGTACACAATTTACACTTGCAATGCATTACAAGTCTGTGCTGATTTAAACACTCCATAAACATGGTGGTTATTAGTGTGTATGTTTGCAATGCTTGTTACCTACATTATTCACTGTAAAACTAGGGCCATAACTATAGTAGAGCCTGGAGGCCCACATGAGGCCTGAGGGGCTGTGATGGGCCCAGAGTGTAAAAAAGTTGATTAATTATTTGGATTTTGTCTTGCCTTCCAAGAATTTAATCACATTGGAGATGCATAGACCTCCACAAAATAAAGTTTTAGATATGTCACTGATAATGTAGAAGTGATGATTTTGAAGTTTCACTGATTTGCACAATATTGCAGATTAATCATAAAAATCATCACAAAAAGCAAATCCATCCCCTTCTACAAATTTCACAAATGGAATCGAACCTAGGTTTAATGAAACAGAGGCTGAGATTAAATGTTATGTCTTTTTAGAAGAAGGATTTTGGGATTGTCTGGAGGGATTGAAGAGGTTGGAAATGTGAGGTGGGAGCTGGCTCTCTGCCTGCTGCTGGCCTGGATCATATGCTACTTCTGTGTATGGAAGGGAGTGAAGTCTACAGGCAAGGTATGGCAGAAAAGTATGCATTACATCATGAGGTTTAGCAGTTCGTTTTCATTGTTTGACTGATAACGTTTGAGCTTCTTCAGCATTTTTACATAATTTGTTTCAATTTTGGAAATACCACCAACAGCATTCTGTGATTAATCGTGATTAATAGCAAGTTTATTTGTTGAAAAACAGCCTGTCTGGATGAAATCCGAATGGGTAGCCATCCAGATGGATGATTTCATGAACAAAATAAACAGACTTATTATGCTTTTATCATTGTAAAAGGTGTTAATTGGTTAAAAAAATAGTAGCAAGTTAAAGTTCCTAGATTAATTGCATGCATTAATGTGTTAACACTACTAGTGTGAACACTTATGAAAGCTCATGTTCTTTAATCTCTTTACCTAGTTTTAAGGTTAAGCTATATGATTGTTTTAAAAGTGATGTGGGCTGTAATGCCTAGTCTTAATGAAAGGATATGTCTGTTTTTCCCAGGTTGTCTATTTCACTGCTACGTTTCCGTATTTGATGTTGGCAGTTCTGCTGGTGCGTGGACTCACGCTACCTGGAGCTGTTAATGGTATCAAATTCTATCTTTACCCAGATCCTTCACGCCTTACTGATCCTCAGGTAAAGTACTGGTCAAAACTTAAGAATCTTCTTAAATTCTGTCATCTATTCTTTAGCATTACAATGAAAGTGATGTTTATAAATGCAAATACTGTAAAAAAATTAATGTGTTCCATTTCAGGTGTGGATGGATGCCGGTAGTCAAATATTTTACTCCTATGGGGTTTGTACAGGAGTTCTGACAGCTTTGGGGAGCTACAATAAATATGAAAACAATTGTTACAGGTGCCTAAAAGATGTCTTTGAAAACTAGACTTTGATTAGGTTTGTTTTTGTGTATAATAAAATGACCAGCCGTCACATAACGAATGTGTTATCTTTTTGTTTTACAGAGACTGTGTGTACTTGTGTCTGCTTAACAGTATGACCAGCTTTGTGGCTGGCTTTGCCATCTTCTCTGTGCTGGGCTTCATGGCAGATGAACAGGGAATGGACATTTCAATGGTGGCAGAGTCAGGTATGAACAATATACTGGCATGGAGATACTCAGTGTTTCTTTGTGACATTCTTTGTTGAAGAAATCAGAAATTGTGAGGAGGAGTTTATCTTTTACTCAAGACTGAAGAAAATCATTTGGAGACTAACTTGTGTTTTATTTCACACACACACATATCAGACATTGGAGGTTTAGCATTTCACTTTAGATGAAAAACACAACAAGGTAAATAACAGTTGCTGAATATTATTTAGTAGCCTATTAAGCTTTTGCTTTAGCTATTTGTTTTTCAGTTATTTAACAACACTTTTACTTGAATAAGAGCTAGGGCTGTGTCCCTCATCTGTACACAATTTTTGAGCATGGCATGTGTCTTTGCCAAGATCTTCTACTGATGATTCTGTTTTTATTACTGCCAAGCTATAAAGTTTGCATAGACCTGTCAACATTGTTAGAACACACTTTAGAAGAATCATTTTAATAGTTTTGCATGATTACCCATCTAAAGAAATTTCATGACGTCTCGGAGAGCAATTACACACTCATGAGTCTATTTTTCCATAGGCCCGGGACTGGCTTTCATTGCTTACCCACGTGCAGTGGCCTTAATGCCTGTACCTCAGTTATGGGCAATTTTCTTCTTCATTATGATCATTTTCCTTGGATTAGACAGTGAGGTAAGATAGCACACCATTTATTTCCAGTTTTGAGGTTTCATAAATTATAGTGGCCAGATGTTAGACATGTCATACAGTAGAAGCACTATTTGGGAATCCTATGGATAAGCTTATGCTGATGAAATTCAGAACAGGGCACAGGAGGTATTTATGTTCTTTTGTATGTTGCAGTTTGTGTATCATGAAGCTCTAGTAACAGCCATCTCAGACATGTATCCCTCCTTCTTCCAAAGTGGACACCGGCGTAAAATCCTACTCCTTCTCATAAGTGTGGCCAGCTTCCTTGTTGGCTTGCTTATGGTAACAGAGGTGAGAGGTCATCCAGACATGACAAATTTTGAGAATTCAGATTTCCTTTGTTCATCACATTCAACCTAGTGGTGCCAGTGCAGAATACTTAGCTACGAGTCTTGATTCTAAAGTTTTGAGACGTTTGGTTTTTTATCTCTCTCTCTCTGAAGGGTGGCCTGTATGTCTTCCAGTTGTTTGACTATTATGCTTGCAGTGGAATGACTCTCCTGGCCTTCGCAATTCTTCAGTCCA
Organism: Acestrorhynchus altus; assembly: GCA_034509495.1. Classification (NCBI taxonomy): domain Eukaryota; kingdom Metazoa; phylum Chordata; class Actinopteri; order Characiformes; family Acestrorhynchidae; genus Acestrorhynchus; species Acestrorhynchus altus. The sequence goes on along the minus strand of CM067504.1, from coordinate 36,019,707 downwards.
TCTGTGTCGGATGGGTTTATGGTAGGGACCTTTGCTATATCATGTTTGTTATGTTGGGTTGATGTAAACAAAGGGAAACATGAATCTCACAAGTCAGAATTGGCAATTTGACACTGGTGATCAAATACCTTAATAACAGTAAAGTAAAAATCTATAATTATTTACTCTGTTTCCTAAAGAAATTTTTGTTATTTCAGGTGCAGACCGTCTCTATAACAACATTGAAGACATGATTGGCTATCGGCCCTGGCCATATATGAAATACTGCTGGAAATATGTGACCCCTATTATTTGCACAGTGAGTTATATTCAGGCAAAACAGTTCTCTAGCTGGGATCACTCTTCAAAAAATATATAAAACCTGATTTCTATAAATTGTATTAGGTTTTTTACATTTTATTAGGGCTGCCATAGTTAGGCAATGTAATTAATGACATTGATAACTGTCATTTTGGGCAAAAGTAAAAGCAGGTAAGCCAGATGCCTTTCTCTAAAATTATGTTACTAGTCACTTAAATTAGTTGGCTAATCAATAAAATAGTTGAAACATTAATCAATAGAAAAAAAGTTATTATTGGCAGCCCAACATTCTATACAAATCTCTTACAGAACTATCCATAGAAACTTTTATGCACTAAAACTTTTACTGCATTGCTCCAAAGATGCAAAAATACTATTTCTGGCAACTTTTTTGATAGTATAGGACCACGCTTTCAGTATTTTCATTGTCCCAGACACTGGGACTGTTAGCGACACCTGTCACCAGCATCTGACCTGCTGGATATGACAGGTGGGATCTTCTGTAGACATGCAACATGTAGACATGTAGTTTATTTCAGGAAACATGTGTCAGGCAAATCTAGATGTGTAAGCGTGTTGAGATGCTTGTAAGAAATTTCTAAAATGGAAAGAACCTAATATAATAATAATACGGTTCAAGACCCATTGAAAGCTCAGATCTGTGTACCTAAGCCAAGAAGTATTAAGGAACATTTTAAAGAGACCATGCACTTATTTTAAGTACACTTAAGATGGCATGTCCATCTTCTGTACCCTCACCTTTTCCTTTCTCTTTCTCTTTTTTGATGTCTTTTCCTCAGGGGACATTTGTCTTCTCCTTGGTAAAGTACACTCCTCTGAAGTTCAATAACATATATGAATACCCTTGGTGGGGCTATGGCATTGGAGGATTCTTCACACTCTCCTCCACCCTGCTAGTTCCTTTGTGGATGATGTATGCAGTTTGCAAAACTCCTGGGTCCATGCGACAGGTAAATGGTCAGACTGCACATGCATCTCAGGCTGATAGCAAAATGCAATGTGTTCATAATAATTACTGAAAAGTTACTTGGTATCAAGGATTGGACAGCAGGTAACATCTTACAGCTCAATACTCATAACACAGAGATTTTGATTGCTGCTTCTGAAAAGGTTACCCTTATGATTAAAAAGTCTCTGGCTTCTTTCCTCTACTGTTTACCCAAGCTTGTGAAATCTGGGTGTCATTTTTTTATCAGCCCTTGTTGTTATTAAACAGTTAAACTCTTTTTATTAATTAAGATTCAGAGCTTTTATTTAATGTGTTATGGATTACTGTAATGCTCTTTGAATGTTAAAATTTTTGACTGCCTTCCTGCTGAGAACAGAAATTCTTAGTCTTACTTATAAAATAGGTAGTGTCTCTGTTGCACTGCTCCATGGACCTGCAGTTGTGGGTTCGATCCCCACACAGGTCACTGTCTGTGAAAGGTTTTATGTTCTTTACCCACATAGGTATCCGCTGTGTACGTCAGTGTCTTCCCAACTCCCCAAAAAATCCACATAGAATAGAATAGAACTTTATTGATCCCTTGGGAGGGTTCCTTCAGGGAAATTAAGGTTCCAGTAGCAGCATCAGTACAGTGCAGTGCAGAAAGTAGAAAGATAGATAAAAAATAATTTAGTAAGAGGCACTATATAAATATATAGAATATATAATATAGAGACTATATTACAATATACAAAAGAGTCCAGTTGTGTTGTGGTGGTCGGGTTGTAGGTTACTGTTAGCTGTTGGTTCAGTTACTACTCATTCCCAACTTTTGGGTTGTACAGTCTGATGGCGTGCGGGACAAAAGAGTTTTTAAGTAGGAGCAGTCTCTCACTGAACAGGCTCCTCTGGTGGCTGATGACAGTGGATGACTGATAATAATAGAGGATGACTGGTATTGTCCATAATGTCCAGTAGCTTCTTCAGAGTCCTCTTCACTGCCACTGACACCAGAGAGTCCAGCTTTGTGCCAACCACAGAGCCAGTCCGCCTGATCAGCTTGTCCAGTCTCTCTCTGTGTGTGTGTGTGTGTGTGTGTGTGTGTGTGTGTGTGTGTGTGTGTGTGTGTGTGTGTGTGTGTGTGTGTGTGTATAATGGACTGTCACAATAATTCCAGGAAGGCTCTGGATCCATTGTAACCATATTCAGGAAAAAGTGTATAGGATAATGACTGACTGATTTATAGAGTATTACATGGCAAAGCCCCTGAAGGCAAGGTGACTGATCTTCTTCACTCTTATTCAAAAGCACATTCACTTAAATCAAACAATCAGAGTTTACTTTAGGATCCCACCCAAAGACCTGGGGGTATCGGGGTTGTTTGAGATGTATTTCAAGACCTGCTGACTATGTGGAATGTTGGTACATATCATTCTGCAGTTTCTTATAAATGCCAACTGTCATATGTGAATTATGAGATTTCGCAATGGTAAACGAGGTGAAGTTCACTCCAAACTACAAATCTCTTTCCAGACCGTATGCTTATGATAAACACTTTACTGATTGTAAAATGTCTTCACAGAGAGTGAGGACCCTGTGCACCCCAGCTGAAGACCTGCCAAATCCAAAATCTCCTAAAAAGGAGCTGGCCTCTAGCACATTTGAGACTTTCACAGATCTTCAGACCTTACGCACTGTTGACAGACACACTCCAGCAGATGTATGATCCACTCCATATAACATAAATATATGCACACAGACAGAGACACACAATTCAACATTCTCACTGTTACACTGTGGACCGTTACAAAATAACCAGGTTATCACTGATATCACCATCGTCATAATCCCCACTGTTGTTGTCATTCTAATTCTTAATTCCACACATCTCCCTCTTCTACAGCCATAAACTTTAAGCTCTGTTTACTTACAATGTTTGTTTGTTTTTCTCTTTTTACATCAACACAGATGTTTGTCAAATTCACTGCTGATGTTATATACTGGTATGAATAAGTTGTATGAACTGAACAGAGACGTTACATAACGTAACAGTTAAGTGCTGATAACTGGAATATTCATATTCCATACTCATATTTATGAGAGATTTTCATAGATTATTTTATTTTAGTTTATGTTCATCAGTGCCTGTACACAATAGGCCATTAAAAAATATATATATGATTGTATGGTATTGCATGAATTTGTATATTTATGTTGCATGTATAATTGTGTTGATTGTTTGTACGTTTACTCTGATGGTTTCTTAAAGAAGGGAAAGTAAAACACACACACACCCACATACACTCACACACATACACACACACACACACACACACACACACACACACACACACACACACACACACACACACACACACATTTTTGTAATAGTTGAAGTTCCCAGATGTAGGGCATGATTTGCCTTACATTGCTAATGTGACCTTGGTCCAGATTGGTTCCTTTATGGTTACTTTACATAAATAAAACTGGTTGTTTCTTCTTCTCGTAACTGTGGGAGTTTAAATCATTATTTATTGGTTCATTATTACTGTCAACTGGAATTCTGTTTTCAGTGGCAAGTGTCATACTCCTTGATAAAGGAACTACCTTTTCCATACATCTCACATATTGAACAATACAGTGATTTATTTACTCAGTGCAAGGCAAACAGTTCCATCTACTGGACAAATTATATTATTACCCATAAAATGTCATATAAGGAAAATGTTTGAGGGGCGTACTGCAGTTCCCTGAAAAATGTCCTGTTAATGTGGGAGATTAACTGGAAAAAAATAGATATGGTGTTTATTCAAATGTTTTTCATTTATTTAATGGATATGTATTGGTAGTTTTTTTGATAAACATTGGTCATTTGAAATGTGGATTTCAACTCTTGAATAATAAACTGTGTAGTATCACTGGTGACTAAGTCAAGTAAAAACTCATATTGTGTTTTAAAATCAGTATTGTTATTCTGCACACACTGATAAACATGAGCCCTGAATTCATTTCAGTCATGCTAAATGTACTGCAAGCTCACTGAACCCTAGACAGCACAGATAAATAAAGTCTTTTTCACTCCCCCATTGTCACCTGGTTCTGTGTGAATGACAAGTTCAAAAACATGTGTCTCCAAAACAGTGACTTTACAAGAGAAGATAAAATTACCCTTAACTTTGAAAGGAAATTAATGTGAAACAAAAAATAGTTTCAGAATATCTGTTCTGCAAACTTGGAGCAAGCTTCAAGAGAGTTAGCAGCTCATTAGTACCTATTAATGGCACTAATCATACACTCAAGCTGTTAGTGACAGAGAATTATTTTGATATGTGTTGAAATGCTATAACTTTAGACACACCTGACAGATGGATCCAAGTTGGATCCTAAGCACAGATTGTAAGTTATTCTGCCAGATTGTTTTTTTTTTTATTAATAAATGTATAAAATTTTCTTTTCAGATTTATAAAGATCAAAAATAATCTGAGCACATCTCAGCATACCAGCAAAGTTATTTTTCTAACATTCTAACAGTATTATACTTTTTAATCAAGAAATTACATTACATGCACTTTTGGGTTTTTCTTTTTATGTCTATGAACACTCTTTGTTGACACTGTACAAAAACAACACAACTACAACATTGTATCATTGATATATTTCAAATAGAGTCAGGGTATTTACCATTATTACTTTCTGAAGTCTGAAAATCGTGCCTTTTCTTTTGTAGTTTTGTTATTAGCACACCGTGTCTTCTTTAATGAAGAATGAGCAAAATGCACTCATCGTCATAAAAATAGTTGCACCCAGAAGGAATCAACTGATTGAAATTCACAACTGCAATGGTGTCATACCAGACTGCCATGGAGCCACTCATAATGATGATGAAGAAATTTACATCTCTTTTCACTCACTTCCATTAAAGTTTTCCCAGAAATGCAAGCCTTTACATTTCAACACAGATGACTGCTAGTCTTAATTTCTCAGCTGTCATATGCAATTATGCTGATTTTATGGGTAGTAGAAATACTACAGATATTACTGTTATACTCAGTTTTCTGAGACTGCAGGGTGTAAATTACTGTAGTTTAAATAATTGGTGATTTATTATGTTTTTTCCCCTTCCTTTCTGTCAGTTAACAGAAAGTAACAGACAACAAATACAGTAGGTGTTTTTCAACCCTGGTCCTGGAGGCACTCCTACTATCCATATTTTAGAGCTTTCCCTGTTCTCAACACACCTGATTCAACTAATCAGCTATTTATCAAGTCAGATAGATGCATGGGTGTGTTAAAGCTAAAATGTGCAGGGTAGGGGTGCCTCCAGGACCAGGGTTGAGACAGACATTTGAATGTATGGGTACAGAAAATTCCAAGAAAAATTTGCAAGAAGAAGGCTGCTATAAGAACAGAGATACATTGTTGAACTGTACATAATATTGGTTATAGGCATGGCTATCACAGCAGCTTCACTTATGCAATTACATAGTGAAAGGCAGTGTATTGTTGAGTACAGTTGAATAAGAAGGACACCAACGACTCAACAGAATCATAGGTTTTATCACAGAAGTTTCTTGGTTAGTTCTGGAAGTGGTTTAAATGAGGAGGTTAAGCAAGGTAAATGATCCCCTCACAATAAGGTAAAAAAACAATCAAATAATTAGATCATCCATTATGCTCTCCAGGCATCCTGTTTTTGGCAAAAAAAACCCTGGTTAAGACCAACTGCTGCAATAATTGGACAGCCATAAGAAATGTGCTCTCTTATAGAATTGGTTTAGTTTTCTGGGGCTGTGTGGATCTATTAAACTATGAACTACTCCTGAAATGTCCTCCATGGATGTGAACTACAACAGTAAAAACAGTGATGAACAAATGTATTTCATCACATCCTCAAGTTCCAATCCTATGACCAAATAAGATTATATAATATGCTTGTCTGCCACTGTAATTGTGGACTTGTTCTCAAAGCTTTCCAAGTAGGCAGAAAGCAAGCAAGATTATTGTGCATATTAATGTTTTACCATGTCACATTAATATGTGCATGCACTAATTAGTCATAACAGTGTGACCACCTTTGTGTTTTTACACTGACTGTCCATTTTATCAGCTCCTCTTACCTCACACGAACACTTTGTAGTTCTATAAGTATAGAATTATAATTTCTCTGCATACTTTGTTAGAGTGTATTCACTGATATGAGTGGATCAGACACAGCAGTGTAGCTGGAGTGTTTAAACACTGTGTCCACCTACTGTCCACTCTATTAGACACTCGACACACTAAAATGAACAATAAGTATTTTTACATAGTATGTGTTACTCACAACAATTGAAACTAAATATATTACAGAGTTTGTGCGATGCCATAGAAATTACAGTTTTGGTTATATGAAAATGGTTCTTTATCAAATCACAAGTGCTTTGTTTAAGGTATCATATAAAAACTCCTCATAGCCTCTTTATTTTTAAGATTGTATCATTAATGCAGTAACATTCATTTGGCAATGGCAATGTTTTGATGTTCATTAATTCTTAGTCATTAACATTTGAGATGGAATTTCAGAGGGTTCCGACACTAAATACAGACAAAGAGATGACAAAAAACTGGAGGAGACTGGCAAGGCTGGAGGAGCAGGTCTGGTCTGATACTACTCAGATATTACTAAGCTTGAGGGAGTGTTTCTTGAACTTTGGTGAGCTGATGGACAGCAATAAAACTAATACTCATTATGAATGGACATTCCTACACTGTGCTGACCTAACATAACCATATTTGAATTGATTTTTATGCCTGTTCCTGCTCTAAACACTCATTTTAGGTGTTTTTATTATCTGGAGGGACGCCTACCCCATCCAACACCCCCAAGTTAAAGCTTAACCCCCTATCCATAAATCTCTAGTCCCTATTGATTACATTCACCTTCGTTTCATTAATCTCTTCAAAAGGTATAAAACCAAGCATCTAATCTTGGCAAACATCAGTGCAGGTCATAACCCCAGCACAGTGAAGGCACTCTTCTTTTTCACTTTTGTCAGTAGCTTAAATCTCTAGGATGAACGGTACAGAGAGAACTTCAGTCCTACGGCAAACATTATTAGGCTAGTAAGGAGTACTTTTAAAAACCCTAAGTATTGTTTGGCTGGTGTGTGGAAGTTTAACTTTTCTGTTTGTTTATACTGATATACTTATACCTTTATACCTTTTGGGCTTTCCCAGAAATTGATTGATACTAGTGGCCACTTATCTGCAGAAAAATCTAAGACAGCCACTTAACTTCATTCTGGACAAGTGGTTTCACCAATACATTTGCTTCAGGTTTTAACGGCTATGTTACTGTTGGACCTGCAGACAAGCTTCGTGGCAGATTATAAGGGTAAGGGAAACATTTCAGTGGAACACTGATTCAAGCACTGAAAACTGTTACTGGCACATAAATCATACACAATTTTTGAACTTCTCCCTCAAGGTCAAGCTGCTTTGTGTTCATTAGTGTACTGGCTATTGTGTGATACATGGTGGTCTGCAAAGTTACGGTCAGCTTCAGATTTAGTTCTGCTCATTGTTTTGGGGGCATTGGTTTTGTGTGATTCATGGCTGCTAGCTGTGTTGTTCTCCCACTTGTTGGCTGGTCCAGGCTAGAAAATGTTTCGTTTTTTTCTCAGTGGGAATAATGTAGCTGATATGCTGCATTCCAGAGCCTAGGCTGCAGCTGAGGTATGGCAGGTCCTTGGTAGGGTGTATGAAAACAGCTTCTTAGTAGTCTATCGGTCACACAAATAGACAGGTCTAATGAGACTGCATGGTGACATTACCCTTTTGCTGTTGTGGCATGAAACCTGTCGCAGAATGCTTGAATTCAAGTTCATGAAAAACCTATATTTTAACATGGTGCTGATTTTTCTTGATTGGGAGTATTTTAGCAAGCCCTGATTGAGAAACACATAAAGCTTTCAAAAATGGAAATTCCCTGATATATATAAACAGATATATCCCTGAAGTGATGCAGCCTTAATGTGGACCAGATTTCTACACCTGGAACCTCTACATATAAAAAACCCTCTACAATAACTATGTCATATATATGTTTGTTTATGAAGTTTTGTTCTAGTCATTTTCTTTATTTATGGAAGACTTGTCTTTACAATAAAAGTGGTAACATATTTTAAATGAATACAGAATTTTAATGCAAAAAAAGAAAGTTATTTAGGGAACAAAAAGTGATTATTCTTCATTCCATGAATGAAGAAGACACTAATGAACTGATCACATGTTACAATTTATTATTAATCTATACATTCATTCTTTAGGCTACAGGAGTGAGCACACACCCAGAAGGTAGGTTATTCTAATGGTCCTTGGTTTCCTAGTGGTTGGTACTCATTATGCTAGAGTTGCTGTCTGGACCTTCATGAGCCAGGCAGCTGCCTTCACTGTTCTGTTCATGGCTGTTTCTGCTCATGTATTTTCAACCTCACGATCTATGTGGTGCTCAACAAACAAGCACGTTACCCGAAATGATCACATAGTTACAGATAGTACTGCTTACAGATAGTACTGCACTCTTTTTCTCTTTTTCTACTTTTTCTCATGCACTATTTATATATATTGTACATTGTAATATAGTCTCTATATTATATATTCTTTATATTTATATAGTGTTTCTTTACTAAATTATCTCGTTCTACCTTTCTGTACTCTACTTATGTTGTGGCTGGAACCTTAATTTCCCTGAGGGAACCCTCCCAAGGGATCAATAAAGTTCTATCCTATCCTATTAAATGGAGCTTGGTGTGGACATACTGTTCAAGAGAAAAGGACATAATTGGTAATGATTGTTTACATTATGAGAAGGTTCTTTAAATATGTAATTATTTACAAAAAGGTTCTTTAAGGAAATGAAAGTGGCTGTTCTATGACATTGCTCCAAAGACCCTTTTTGGCACCATTTTTTTTTTTGAAATACCATCCCTAATTTCTTTTTTTTTTAGTTCTATAGCTGCATGATAACCACCATTTACTGTGGAAATAATCATATTGGTGATGAGTCCACCTCAGTGATCGTAAATAAAAAAGAAGCGTGTTCAGTGGCTCCAGCATAGAAGCAGCTCATTATCTCTTCTCTGTCTCTGCATGGACTGTCCTGACATCATTGTTTCTTGGCAGTAGACATGCATATTGGGTTCATGTCCTTCTTTGGATTTTCTCCATCTCAGGCCCATGTGAAGACTGTATGCTTATGCAGTTCACACCACAGGAATAAGAAATCAGGTTTGAAATATCTTGATTTCGTGGTGGTTCATGAATGATTTTACAGACATTTAGGAGGAATCCACCTCAGAAAGTGTAAAGAGTGTCCAAACAATTGGATTTCCTCATTAAATTGAAATGTTTTGTATGTTATATGGAAGGTTATATGTGCTGTATACATTTTGTGTATAAACAGGCAAAACAATACTTACAAACCAGTGCAAGTGGATAATACAATAAATCTTTTCACAAAAGTCTTGTGTAAAAGCTTGATTTTCTTGTAGATGACACAAACCTGGTCTTTGTTTCATGACTTAAAAAACAAAAAGTTGCTTGTCAGTGCATGTCTTTTTCAATTTTAAAGAATGTACAGTGCAAGCCATTATTCCTGGGGGGTTTCAGTGATCTTCAGTATTAGGCATGGGCATGGTATTTGTGCATGTCTGTGCAAGGCTAGACAAGTGTGCTATTCATTCTCATGTCAGTCATGTGCTTTCTGTGGAGGGTGAACATGCAGTTACAAACTACAGGGGGCAGCACACACTATAAACACATTATTCTATCTAGCAGACCAGAGACCACTGAAACATAATAAAGACCACAGTCCTGTTTTAGAATTTTCATTTGCAAACATCTCGACTTGTAAATCAGACAGTCATTTAAGTGTGGAAACAGGAAACGGGTACTAAGAGGATTTAGAGGATGAGGATCATGTCCTGTTTTGGGATTTTTGCCTGTGTTGGAGCAGTGGGATTTGGAGAGAGCTCATATGCTTTGATCTTCATTCGCAAAGCATGTTTGGAACAACATACCAGTGCTTCTGCTCTTATTGGGAAATGCACTGATGAATAAATGAATGAATGAATGAATGAATGAATGAATGAATGATAGATAGCTAGATAGATAGATAGATAGATAGATAGATAGATAGATAGATAGATAGATAGATAGATAGATAGATAGATAGATAAAAAAGTTTCTGGTTTAGATGAATGGTTTGAAGAATGGTTTATTGTTTTAACTTAAATGTACTTAATATGGTAACAAGCAGTTTAACCCTTTCATACCTTAATTATGTTCCAGTGAAAAAGGGTGAACATCTATTCTGATGGACAGCATGTCTCAATCTGTGTTATGCTATAAATTCTCCTGCAAAAGTATAAATTGATATATTCAGCAATATATTTTTGTAGATTTCTCAGGTCAAATCACAAAATAATAGTACCTATAGTATATATAGTATACACAATTTTACATATTAGTATTTACAGGGTTACAGTCAGTCAAGGTCTGGAATATTCCTGATTTTATTACAATTTGGGTGATGAAAGATCAGGCAATATTGTTTGTTACATCTTTAGATTTCAGTTGTCTTTTACTCAAATGCTATATTTCCTCATATTATGTGAATAGTTGGTATGGTTATTAGAAGGTTGTGTTGTTTCTTTCATTATTGTTTATGAAAATTCAGCATTATGGGACTTTATTTATTTTAAAAAATTATAATTCCTAAAATGACCAGGAGCTAAAGTTTACATTGTTTACCATCCAGATCCCGAACAATAAGCCTTAAGACAAACTACCACTCTTCAGAAACCTTCTCCACACTGTAACATTATTTATTTATGTCTATGGTTTGTATGAAAATGCAATAGTGTTTCATAGCAGAATTTCTTTAATACTGTACCAAAGTAAAGTAAAGTTTGAAATGCATTCAATCATTTGCACTTGATAGATTTCTCTTATTTCTGTTAAATGGATACGCTGTACTACTCAGCCCTGTGAATGACCATCATGAATTCCACTGCCAAGATTGATAAGCTCTCAGTAGCAGAATACAGAACCTCGTAAAGCTGAATGCTTCAGCGTTTTGATTCATGAGGTTCTGACCAGGAACCTGTCAGATGGCCAGGAGGAACAGATGGGTGAACAGGAAGAAGAAGGACTGACAGAGAGGCGAAGGGAGGGTCAAGGTAGCCCCCCCCCCCCCCCCTCACCCACACTTGTACCAGCTAATATCTAACACCATGGAGTCTTATCATCCGCTCAGCTGAGTCTGGGATTAACCTTAATGCTCAAGTCTCCATAGCCGAACTGAAAACCAGCCTAACAGCACCAAAATCATAAATGTGAGCTGAAGGTTCTGCCTTGCTTGAATTAACTGCCAGACAGAGTAACACAATCTGTCTCTTGGAGAGTGGTTGGAACATGTGTCTAATGATTTTTTCTTTTCAGTTTATCCACCTGAAAATAGAGAAAACCATTGAACTAGGCTTTAAAATATTTGCCAAGAAGACTATGTGCACTTCTGAGAGACACATCTACACACTTTTAACGCTGACTGAAAGCAGAAATACATTTGTTGACATTTCTGTTTTTTGACATATGCCTAATGCCTATCAATAGAATGCACTCTGAAGAACAGTACTAATTATATAAGAAAACTGCAATTATTGCCCTGTAGACTCAACCTCCCTCTCTCTCTCTCTCTCTCTCTCTCTCTCTCTGTCTCTCTCTCTCTCTCCTCACAAAACCATGCACATACACATTTTCTCTCTCTCCATGATATGTAATTGAGGCCTACTAACAGCTGCAGACAGTTCTTTAGTAGTAACCTTTAATTTCCTGTTATAAGCTCAAAGGCAACATCTACAGGCCCGTGGCAATTTCGAAGGCTGGCACCTGCAGGCAGTTAGCTTCACTGCAGTGGGTCGCAGAATGGAAAACAGAGCCTGTAAATGTGAAGACAAGCCAGTACTCTGACAGACCTAGTGATCCTAATTGCACCCTAATACCCCCTTATTATCAAGGCTTAATGAGGAAAACGAATGTCTTCTCCATGCCTTTCTTTTGAGCCTGAGAAGATGATGGTTTCTTCACATGGGTAGCCAGAACAAAGAAGCAGAGCAGCTCCTTGTTTGAGTAGCATAGTGGTAGGTGCAACTTCAGCTAGATGCATACTGATTGCATTGATTTAGACTTGCTTATACATTAACCATTAACCATATTTTTTTGATGGATCTCTATTTAAGGCCACTAATTCAGAATTCAGTTTCTGTGTGTGTGTGTGTGTGTGTGTGTGTGTGTGTGTGTGTGTGTGTGTGTGTGTGTGGGCAGAGCTAAAACACAGATCAGACACTCACATTTGCTTAAGCAACCAGTGCTTTACTGATAAAGAGCCCGAATTCACCTGTGTTTCTACACTACTTAGTAAACTAAATAGTCCTAAGGCCACAGCTTTGTTTTGACAGTAATCACAGTGACTTGACAGACTCTGCAATGTTTTATTCCTTTTTCAGACAACAAGGCCAGTTTACAGTGGTGAGTACTGACCTCTGCTAGTTACAACATGATTGCATCACTTATGTTCACTCATACGTCCTACATCACTACACTTCATGCACTGCACTGGATACTGTGAATAAACAACACAGGCTTCTGACCAGACATTGTACATCTCCAGATACCTTTTAAACACAGATTTTGTTTTTCAGCACAACAATATCTTTACTAAGGCTAATCCAGTGTGACATACATGTGAATCATGTCAAACAGGGATGGAGTCTTTCACTGGGACTGGTGTAGTGTGGAGTGTTTGCCTGGCCAGTGGTAGAAGGCAGTGTTGTCATTCACTACTTCACAACAACAACCACAACTTCCCATCTAATCACTGTAGCTTTGAGATATGCGCTGTAATCATAAGTTCTGTTTCTCATTACCTGTGGGGGTGTATTGTTCAGACTCATTTCTCATTTTTGACATAGGATAACAATATCAATAAATATGCAAATGACGCAATCATAACAAAGAAGAGTCAAGTTCACAGGACTTGTTAGGCTTATACACTTGAGAATGCACTTGAGAAAAACACCAAATAGACTGTGTACAGAAAACGAGGCCTTGTTACATAACCAATAGCAATATTTAAATAAACATACACCATATTGACAGATGTATTGGGATACCTGCTCAAGCATTGTTTTTTTTTTTTCTGAAATCAAAGATATTTTCCTGCTTAATTGTTCACATATATTTGGGCATATAGTGTACGCTTATTAAATATGAAATATGAAATTGATAACTTAAACATAATCATCAGATTAAACAAAATTTCAACAATAGAAAAGCACAAGACTACAGAAATCATTATTTAAACACACTCAAAATAAGCACTTTTGCCAATGACAACTGAATATATACATGTAGCTTCGGATTCTGCTTCTGGTCTAGGCTTATTCAGCTTTTGACCTTTTCAGTGTCCCATAGGAACCACACTTCTCAGAACTTAATTTATTTTCTCTTTATCTTCTCACTTTTTATCTCTACCCCTTGTAATTTCCCCCTGTATTTCTTTATCTTGCACTCTATGCTGTAATCATTCTGAATCCTCTTCTTTCACTGACTCTCATTAATAAATATCAGAGGTCCTCTGGAGGTGGGGCTCCCCATCTGTCGGTAAAGCATTGGCTGTCCCAGAGTGGTTTGCGGCAGACTGAAGTTTCCACTTGACAGGTCAAAACTAGCCTGGCTGTAGAGCCTCTGTCCAAAGCCTGTTCCAGATTGGTCGAAGCTGGTTTGACTGTACTGCCTGAAACTACTGCTGCGTTTCTCGGAGAGGGATCTGGAGAGATGGCGCTGACTGGAGTTATGTAAACCTGTCTCTTTGTAGGCAAACCAAATATTACCAGCCCACAGGGAGAAGTTCAAGAAACCAAAGGCCTGGAAGCAAAGGAGGATGGTTCAGTTATAATCAATCAGTACTCTTAAATATCAATGGTTGGACATTTGGTTAAATTAAATATGAGGCATAGAACCTTTATATTGTCTGGAGGGGGTTAAAATTTTGGATACTTCAGAAATAATGTCAGCCAGATGTTTCCTACAACTGTCTATCAGTCTCTTTTATTGACTGTCATTTTCCCAATCATTTATATAGAATTCTTTCAGCTATTTGATGTTTCAGAATCAGTCTTTGTACAGATGTTCTTACATTTTTCTCAAGCCCCCTCCAATACAATAAGGATTTCATAATGGTTTATATGATGGAAATCTCTCCAATGGGTATGAGGTTCTTGCACTCCAATATTGTGTTTGGTTGCACAAAACATCTCCTGTTAGTGTTTCCAAATAATTCAACTAAGGACTGATCTGCCCAAAGCACAGCCTTATGTTAGCCTGATGTTTTTTGCTGTTGTTGTTTTTGTTTTCCTTTTTTTTCTCATGTTTCTTTACAGCAAGGGTTTCCTCCTTGGCACACCTCCAATGATGATCAAACTTGTGCAGTCTATTTCTGATAGGCAGATGCTGCACTGTGACATTAACAGTGACAAGAGCAATCTGTAGGTCTCGTGATGATATTTTAGAATTGTGGAGAATTCTGTACACACCTTGTGGTCTGCCCTTGCACTGAACTTGCTAGGACAGCTTGACCTGGCCATGCTGGCAGTTGTTTTAAATGCTCTTTACTTGTAAAGGCAGACAGTGGAACAGCTGATTTCTCATTGATTTGAGATTGTTTGGTTTTTAAATCCCTTCCCAACCTTTGTTTTTAAGCCCTCAAAGAGCTCTGTGGATGTCACCATGAGTCTGGGGTTTAAATAAGCCTGTCTCCTCCAAAGTCGTTTCTAATAATTGTCTAATCATTTACAGCTGATGTGGTGCACCTGATTGTAGGAATTATGTACTAATAATTATGTAGTCATTTTATGTGCTTAGTTACTTCTGATACTTATTGGTATCAAATGAACTAAGATTTGACAACTTCACTACCAATTTCTCACCTCATTTTTAAAAGCAGAGCCAGGTGCATTTAAATTTGTGGGTCTATCACAGTGGCGGTGGAAGATGACATTTGGCAAGTACACAAGGATGGTAGAACGCACAAGAATGCATAATTAAGAAACAGACATTGTGTAGTCATTACCCCAAGATCACCTTCCCTTAGCCATGTAGTTGTACATCATTTCATGGTTCACTGTCTTGCCATGGGGTTATAGGCTGTGGTTGAGTGCAATAGTGTTTTTAATCTTGCATTACCACAAGATTATGCTGCCAGTGTTTTGGCAGAATAATAATAGCCAATTAAAAATGAAAGTGATAAACATTATTTGAAGGATGTAAGTGATTCACCTTCACTATTTAATTAAAGTATTCAGATTTTATGAGTTATTCTAACCTCTGGTATACAAGTTGTTTTAACATACAATGATTAGTATCTTAGGTTCATTCGACATGAACTTTTTTAATATGTTCAACTCAATTTCTAAGGAAACAGGTTATCCTAAAAGTTAAATTAACTTATTTGGCCTTACAATGTATTAAACCTGGTAATTAAGAGCTGAGCAGCATCAGATTTGTTTGAGCAAGTAAATCACAAAACTTCAGGATCACTGAAAAACATCACAAGTCATTGAATTCAGTGCAGACAGGAAAAATACAAGCTTTCATACTATGTGTAATATTTAAATACAACATTTCAAGAGAATCCTCCAAGAGAAACCCCTTAATGATGATGGAGAACAGCAACTGCTGTTCTCAGAAAGAAATTCTCAGACGAGAGCAGATGGGATCACTAATGCTTTCTGACTTACAGGCTTTCTTTCTGACTTAAAGTCTTTCTCCTAGAATCCATAGTCTGCGAACTTTGGTTACGGTTCCGATTGAGTCTCATTGTAAAACTTACCACAGACATGTTAAGATTGGTCCAGGTAGGTTCTTCTAGTGTCTCACACAGGTTCTCTGGGTCTCTGCAGGCGGACAGTAACATCTGCAACTCATGAGGATCTGTGGCTGTTTTCAATCCAGAGAGAGTTTTAGCCCAGGCTATTGAGCTCACTAACCACAGACCTGAAAAAACCACTGTCACCAAACAATCCTGTAGAAGAAACCAAATAGGTTAAAATGTGGTGTTAAATTCTTAATTGACAAAGGCAGGAAAGCCATGAATTTTATATTATATAATTAGTATGCAAGTGCACCAAAAAATAATTGTCTTATTCATTATTTGCCTCTTTGGCTATTTTGCATATAATGAGTTTGGATGTAATGAATCAACGCTCATTTAGATTCTCTATGGTGTCTGAAAAACACTCACCAAAACAGGACCTCTGTTCTTTTCTCTGTATGTGTTCTGGTAAAAGATGTAGACTACTGTAGCCAGGAGGGAGTACAGAAAGGCAAGAACAGAGACTGTAACGAAGAACTGTGCAGAAGATGAGTAATCTCCCTCGAGGAAAACCGTCTCATGCCTCTTACCCTCACAGACAAGAGCATTAAAGTGCACCTGCTGGAGTCTAAAGGAGCAGCAAGGAGAGATATCAGCACATTGTAGTAGCATCTCAAAATTTTTGACATTGTGACAATTTGATTTTTGTTCAGAATTTGATTCAAAAAAGCAAACTATCATATATTTTATATTAATTAAGTGTAAAGTGAAATATTTCAAGCCTTTCAAGCCTTGCATCAGTGTAGCATAGCATGGAGAAAAATCAACTGCTGAGATGTTATTGAAGCCCAGGTTGCTTTGATAGTGGCTTTGATAGTGGCTCATCTATATTGCTGGGTCTGGTGTTTCTCTTCGTCTTCTTGAAAATACCTCTTACATTCTCTGTGGTGTTCAGGTCCAGAGTGTTATCTGACTGATCTATCACAGTAAAATCATAGTCATCAAACATCTCTACTCTTCCTCCTGACTATAGGAGCTTGAGTTGAGACTCCAGGACTCAATCAAATGGACTCAATCAAATGCAAAATTTACTTTAATCTGAAAAGAGGATTTAAGAGCACCGAGCAACAGTCAAGTTCTATTTCTCCTTAGCCCAGGTAAGAGGCTTCTGATGTATCTGGTTTAGGAAAAGCTGCAGTTGTAGCCTCTTTCCTGGAGACATCTGTGTGTTATGGCTCTTGATGCTCTGACAGCAGCCTCAGTCCATTTCTTGTGAACACTCCTTACACATGCACCTTTTCCAACCACATTGTCACCTTCCTGTCAACTTCAATCAGAACTCAATGGTTGTTTGACTGATCAAGGGCTGTTTTGTAGATTTGTCTTTTGAAATGGTTCTACATAGTACCAAATAGGTTCTAGTGTTGTCACAAGTCAAGGAGCCCCTTGAAGCTTAATATGCACCCTAGCCTTTTCAACAATGGCTTTCTGTCACTTACTCTCTGAAGATCATCTTCTGGACAACTGTCACATCAGCAATAACCCCATGATTGTGGTTACATATGCTGATCTAGTTAGAAGATTCATACTGTTTGAATAGTAATGTACTCAAACATGAAATTAAATACTCTAATAATGCAATAATCTGGATTTCTAGTTTTCATGAGCTAAAAGCCGCGCTGATCAAAGGTAAAACAAAAAAGGCTTGAAACATTTCCCTTTACATGTGACAGATTACCTTTATTTTAGTTTTACTATGTTGTGCATCCTTAGATACATATTTGAAACACATAATATATACTAACACAAAATAAGTGAACCTCAAATATATCTTAGAAAATATATTTTATATACAAAATATATTTACATTACAAAATATATTTATATACAAAATATATTTATATACAAAATATATTTACATTACAAAATATATATTATATAATTTCTGTTTATCACATACATTATTAAGTGCTGGCAGATCATTTAGTGCCTACTCCCTATGCATAGGGCTGAACTGTGGGACAATTTGCACTAGTTTCTTCAGAAATCAAGAATATGAATAGAGTTTGCTCATGACCTTTATCTTCTGGAAAAGCTCTACATCAAGTGTTGGGTATTTGCTGTGAGAATTTGATTCCATTCAGCCATAATGAATGAATGAATTTTTGTTGGGGTAACTGTACTGTCCAGCGAAGACTTTCTGCTAGATTCTGGAGCATTGCTGTGAGGATTTGATTGTTTTCATCTACAAGAGTATTAGTGAGGTCAGGATGTTTGATGATTACCATCCCACCTTATTCCTAACGTCCTAACTCATCTGAAAAGTATTGGACAGAGTACAATCATTCCAGAGAACACTTGGACAACTGCTCCACAGCTCAATGCTGGGGGTTTCATACCCCTCTGGAACAAGCATGGAGCCAATAGGTTCATGTTTATCTGCTCCAGAGAGTCCTGTTGTAGTTGTCTTACTTCTCTACAGGAACTAGATTAGCTGTGGATGCAACTTAAAACAGCTGAATGCATTCATTAGATGGGGAATCCATACACATTTGGACATACAGTGTATTTGAATTTTTCATTATTCGGAAGTCCTGATATATAATAATGATCTCCTAGACTTGGTCAATGTGAAGGTAAATGAGCTTTAATGACTTCTAATAATTGATCTTCTAATGTTGTTTAATTCTCTTTGTAGAGAAGTACATTATAAACCTTTGCTATTGACACTTGAGTCCTTTTATCGATTAAACAACGCAAAACTCTCTATAGCTTCATGCACTTCCAGGCCTTTAACAGACAGACAAGTGTGCACAAATCAAATCTAGGCCTGTCTTGCCAAAGGCACCGCAGCAATCATTACATGTGGTATAGTACAAGCTGTCTTTCTTTTTTTTTAACACTCTCTCTACAATATGATGATTGAGGTGAGGTTCTGGGGAATAGATATGTAATTATATTGGAAGCATTCTTTTACTTACATTTAAGTAAAATATTAATTAGCCTGATTTAAATGTAGATATGTTGTATGTGTGGGTTCCTTTCTCCCAGTTTAGACATTTGCCCTAAATTTAGTCATCAGCCCTTGCGCCTGTCACTTTATATTCCAATACAATGCTATGAGTGTGGGTGGATGAAGTCTTCACTCACTTCCTCTGAGGCATGAAAGATCTGTCACCACATCTTTCTGAGACTCCACTGACTGTAAACCTTTGCACAGAGTTGTCTGCTCAAGGCTTCATTCCAGTGAGAGATCAGTATTGATATGATAATTGTGTCATTATGTTGGTTTCATGGATCAGAAATTGCTATATATTCAGGAATGATCACACTCACCTAAATGGATAGGCAAAACTGATACTGATGTTGCTTTGAGTTTTATCCAGGCAGTCCACTTTAACCATTATCTGGCCAGAATATCCCCCACATAATGCAAATGCAAAAACAGCAAAAAGCTATGGAAATAAAGCAAATCATTAGTGAGAACCCTATTGCATATATGGTTGATTGATGTTTGTGCAAAGGCTTGTTCAAAAATGTTAATACCTGTAAAGCTAAGTGTAATATTAAAATAAAATATACAGAAAAAAGAAACAAAAATGATACATATTCTTGACGTCTCTCTCAATTCCATTGAAATAAGTATTAATTACTAAAGATGAAAGTGCTGAAATATTTGTGATGGCAGAGAAGAACTACTTTTGGCAGAGTGTTGCACCATGCGTCTAACATACCTCTAAAGCTAAAACGTACAGGGTGGGGGTGCCTCCAGGACCAGGGTTGAGTTGCATAGTTTACACTGGTATAGTTTTAAAAAAAAAAATCCATTGTAAACCTTCACTATATCTATATCCACTATCTAGTACACAGCATATCAACGTTATTAAGAAATCTCATATTAACTGTGCATACAGGTTTAAGATGCGTGTGCTTTACTCTTATTCTTCACAACTTTTAATAGCACTATTACTACTGTAGCATATATTACTAGTTCTTACTTGTTTTCTACATTTCTCATAAATAGAAAACTAGCATGTAATCATTTCAATAATAGAGGACCTACATATAGAATTCTAACTTGAAACTGCTTCAGTTAGAAACAAATGACTGACCATGTCTGACCCAAATTAACCTGAGTGAGATTTTTTTCCCCTAATACTCTGCTCTTTAATTAGCCTTTATATAGAGACAACACATTACTATTTCTTTTTTTTCCCTTTTAATTAACATGATAATAATAATGATAATAATAATGATTCCTGCCACAAAGCTAAAACTGAGCTCTGAACATGCTGTATCATTAGCTTCATAAGCGTCACTAACATCTAGAGAAGCTTTTTTTCTAAAGGAAAACAGAATGTTGTTTCCTGCTTATTATTATCTGAGTTTAACCATAGCCTAAATATTCAGTTGTACATATATCACTTTTTAGCTTTTGGAGTTTAATATCATTTTAATCAAATCAGGAGCATTGATTGAATTCTTAAAACTGCCTTCTCAACCATGTGGTGTCACAGTGAGAGTAAAGGGCTACAGTGTGATAATCATGTTTTTATAGGATGTGTTGAAGCAGTGAAGATTATACAGCTGTAGCTTTGTGTGTATTATGGAGCCGACCACAAAATTGCACTCATCATCAAAAAATAGTTGCACCCAGAAAGAAGTGAATGCAGTGCTATTAGGAAAGGAGATACAGTATACTAGGAACAATAAATTATTAAAATGTGATTGATATAAGCAGTATTTATTGAGCTACACATACAGAAGTACTGTCTGTCAGTGTTTGGCAGTCATGTTCCCAACACAACATGTCAGGTGCTTGGCATGGAGTTTCAGGTAGGTACTTAATGATGTCCTTTGACAACCCATCCCATGCAGCGTGAATATTCCCAGCATGAATATTCAGTTCCTGCAGATTGACTTGCATGGGGGACATGCATGTAGTCCTGTGTCATGCAGTCTTCTACCAATGGTGCTAGCACTAACAGGATGACTCATGAAGGACATCATTGCTCCGTGCATGTCAGACAATCTGTCGGTTTTCCCTCTGTGTTGTTCATGTAAGTCTATCAGATTCTTCAGGTCATTGGTGCATACTATCCACTATGTGCTGTGGTAATATCCACGACTGGAATGGCACAATACATCCTGCTTCCCAGAGACCTAAGATCTCCTCCAGCTGCTCAAATTGCTTTTGAACGCTGCTCTCCAAGGCAAACTTCACTTGCAAAGGATGCTGCCAAGACAACATCAGGAGTCAGAATGGAAAGCATGCACAGTGGGGTGACCTTTCATAGTGGGGTCAGTCCTTGCTTACGTTACATGCACATGAAACTTGAATCAAATTGCATGTCTCATGGTGTCAAAACTCAATTGATGCTAACTTGGTGCTAACTATTTTTTTGACAATGAGTTTATGCATTAAGTCAGAAGTATATTGTCAATTAATTACTGCCATTCCCTTTATTTAGTGATACACCACATTTCCCACATGGTAGAAGCACACAAATCACATTCAGCATAATCTCTTTTTTTGTTGGATGCTTTACTTGAATTACCTATTTAATTCAAAATTCAACTCTATATGAGACTGTGGTAAAAGGTTTTCACCATTAACTCAGCTAAGGCCTTGATGATGTTCTAAGTTGTGGTCAAAATTAAGTTTCATTTTTAATATGTGTATTAAATAATTCTATGAATATAATAAACAGATATATAAACAGATATCTGATATAACTTTCTTATTTCCCTTCTAACAAAGTAACCCCCCAAAACACAGCCCTGATACAGTTTAATTTTAGTTTTAATCTTTAATTTAGAATAGTCACACTCATTTGAGCATGCATGCCTACAAAAGATAAGCTCCCCACTCTCTTTCCCACTTCAGTCTGATAGGACGCCCCAAAATGGCTCATTGACAGTGGTTTCCATGGATGCTAGTAAATGAGAGAGCCTTGGAGAGACTGAGGGGATCATCAGCAACACAGTTTCAAATGTCTCTATTACTCATTATAACTAGTAGGATATCTTTATGTTAAACAATGGGACTAACAAGGTTATCTTACATGATAAGAAACCCTATTGATTACTGTAGTGAATAGAAGTAATATACGGACTCCCTCTCTCTCTCATATTTCTCTCTCTCTCTCTCTCTCTCTCTCTCTCTCTCTTTCTATTCTTTTCTATCTCTCTTTCTCCTCTGACTTCCGCTCTGTATTATCTCCACCCCCTCTTTGTTTATCTCTGCATCTTTTCTCTCCCACACCTATTACTTCCTTTAACTTTGAGTAGAGGATTACCTAGGAATCCATGTGAAATACTGCTTACAATACACATAAATCATTAGCTTGGCTAATGTTAAAGTAATGTTGAGCCACATCAAACTACTGAACTATTAAAGATCAAATGAAAGTTTGTTTTTTGAATTTGAATAATCTTTTAAAGTGATTATATATATATATATATATATATATATATATATATATATATATATATATATATATATATATATATATATATATATATATATATATATATATATATATATATATATATATATATATATATATATAAAAGTGTAGTGTAAGAGAGCTGAACAAGAGTTAGCATCGATCTGCTTTATATCGGTAAGAGCAGATGAATTATTCAGAAAGGAGAGACTACAAACAGGAGACTGGTGCTGGGACCCCTCACAGTGATTGAATCTGATGAAATAATTGAAGCATCTCTCAGACATGAATACTGAGCCCCACAGCCTCACATACATACATTTAGAAATGTGAGTCAATAAAAATAACATATTCTTTGCAAAACACCCAAAAAATGGACTGAGCTACCAGTAAACCAAGAAATTCTTAAGCATGGTGAGTAAACTAAGAAGAAAAACAGAGTCTTACCGGAGCAAATATGACCATACACATTGATGAAGACGATTGATCATCAGTCTGTATATCTCTCAAAGAAGGAGTGACAGCTCCTTTCCCATCAAACTCCAGACAGTGGGCCGTTATTCACTAGTAAGGAAGACATCACATAGGAAGGGGCACTTTTGTGTGTGTGTGTGTGTGTGTGTGTGTGTGTGTGTGTGTGTGTGTGTGTGTGTGTGTGTGTGTGTGTGTGTGTGTGTGTGTATCTGTGTGTGTGTGTGTGAGTGACTTGAGAGAGAGAAAGAGAGAGAGAGAGATAGATAGATAGAGCGAGAGAGAGAGAGAGAGAGAGAGAGAGAGAGAAGCAACAGAGAAAATATGAGAACTATGGTACCCTTAAAGATAAAGGTGCTACTTTATTATTTGTTTTTTCCCTAAAAATGGTCATGTTTTAATGTGTCCAATAACTAATTCATGGATGGAAAATACAACACAAAATTTCCACTAAAACATCAGTGTAACATATCATGCCTTTAAGACCACTGTAATGAACAAAATTAACTGTGCTCAGATCATTACACACTTTCAGTCAAGTGAAAATGGATTCCAGCAGATGTACTGTGCTGGCTTTATTACCCACGACTTCCCAGTCTCACAGTACTGGATACAGTAGAATTTAATCTGTCTGCAACAAGTTTTAAAATAATAGATTCTATCATGAACTCTTCCTTTTTTCTTGACAGTGGATATTCATCAAATTTGAGCCAGATTGCTCCTGTTCTAGAATTATTGATATCCTGCAAAATTGACCCATAGACAGAATAAAGTTTTTCTTTAGACCTTAAACAGTATATAAAAATAACGTGCCAAGCCAAATATACTATACCATTCACAAAGAGGATATACTTTGCATGCTTCCCAGAAAGCAGATGACCTCACAAAACCCTTTTGTATAGACTGGGGACAAACAAGAACCCTCAGCTTTGACTTCTTGTTGATTTGCGCTTCTTTTACTCGGTTATGAAGGTCAACAGACTTTCCTCTCATTTGTGTGTTCTTCATGGAGTTCTATATTTATATTTAAGACAAGTGGAGCATGCTCTTCTCCAGAGCAGCATACAGTATACTATTGCATCTCAAAATATTAATTTTATTGTTCATAATTTAATTAAATAAGGGAATTATATAATTCATTACATTTATTTTATATTCGTTACATTTAAAATTACACTGTAAGCATTTGTTTGATAGTTGATACTGTCTGATTAGTAATTTATCAAACTTAAAACTAATCTAATATATATGATGGATTTCTGATTTTCATGAGCCAACCCTATGACTACCCCAAATCATACAGTAATTCAGCAACAAAAATAATCAATATTTTTACAATATTTCAATGTTTTTCTTTAATTAATTTCTGAATTGTCCTCATAGCTTTTAAAAACCTCCCTTTAATAAGACAGGAACTCATACCTTCATTTTCAGACAACAATTTAGAAATAGCTCATCTAATACTCAGTAACTGTCATTTGTAGAATGGGAGCACATTAAAATCCAATCAGATTCTTCAAGTCAAATCATGCCACAGACAACATTTCTGGTGACTGAGAGTCTATTTTAGCTTATATCGGACTTGGATTTCAATTGGTTCAACAATTTGAATGATACTTCTATTTTTATATAATCTGAGTATAATCTGAGAATAAAATGTATTTGCTGAGTATTTGCTTAGTAGACCAAAATGCATTACATTTTCAGGTCAATAAATCTGCAGGATCTTTCATTTCAGAATGTTTTCCCTTGTCTCTGTAAAGAGTCTTGCTATTTGCATTATCTTAGTTGTCTTTAGAGTGGGTTCAATGGTCCTCCATCCCATATCACATAAGACTTGGGTGCAGGGTGTGGTTGTACCTTGTGCAGGATAACCAGAGAGCATGTGTAGCTTGGTACTGGATTAAGTTCTGAGTGAAACCTCAACACAATCATGTTCCCAGTAGCTTCATGACCAACGATAGTCTTTGTGTTTATTGAAACACACTGAATGGGCATTAAAAATGCCAATCTGCTCCATTGCCAAGGACATTTAAATCCCCAGAACAGTCTTATGGGCATGAGAACATCAAAAATGACCTTATCCAACTTTATATAATGACTTCCTCGTACACTTCAGCTGTGAGGAGCGTACATTACTCACGTCCATTACTGGTCCTTCCATGACTCAACATGACCACCCTTGCTATTGGCCTAAGGAGTCTGGGAATCACCAACAGAGCCAACAGGAACACATGTTGCTGTTCCACCAACAACAAATGTGCATCCACCACTCTGTGTAGGTTTGTATATCTGTGTACAGCTGGTGTCAGCAGTCTATGGACATGGTGTCCTATGGACAAGGACACATGTGTTTCTGTATTACATCCTAAGAACTGACGTCAGGAACAGGGAAAACATGAAGGACCCTTGGCCAGGTCTGGGTAGTGACTTTGCCACATTTACCATCTGGGAGGCAGATGTTACTCACAGCCTTGGTGCTGGGCCTTCCATGATTCAACGTGTTTGTCCTTTTTATCAGCCAAGGTTTAAGGAGTCCAAGAATCATAGCTTGAGGATGCCTGCGCCATGACTTATCTCCTTGCACTAGTTATACACAGTGAGTGCCACCAGACCATAGTCTCTATGTCTCATAGTCATATAGTCTCTGTATTCTGTGTGCCTTGGATTGTTCTGCTAAGGCTCTTCGGAGATCGACTCAGATCTGAAGATAGCATATGTTCTGGCGTGTGTGCCACTTGGACTCCCCTGCAATGCCAACAGCACCCTTTGATTTCTTGTAGGTGCTGTTTTCAAAACCAACTGGGATTCCATCATCTGGAGGTTCAGGGAACCTGCTGAGCTACTGCAGTGGAGTCACCCAGACTGTCCAAAAGTGTTCCCCATCACAGCCTGTTGGAGTTCCACTGCAGGCTAGGTTGCATCCTATAGATTATGGTGCTATTAATGCTTGTGCCACATGGAGTCTTGGTAAGGGGTTTGACATTTACAATATGTCCCTTCACAGATGGGAGTTGTCAGGACTTTTTTTTTAATCAGGGAGAGCAACGTGGTTTGTTCACTATGTTTCACCTTAACTGTTTATCATTTCTCAACATTTAATCAGACAGTAGAACCAGTTAGCAGCCAGGTTAGTACTCCTGTACACCTAACAATTGAGGTGTTCAGATCTCGTATATGGATGCCACAGAGCAACTCCAAATCAGAAGTCTTCAAAATGCTTGGAACCTCAGTCTCCCTGTCAGAAATAACTTAAAGACACAATGCTGCCATCTACTGTTTGAACTAGGGTGATGCATGATAATGCTATCTTTTTCCAATTTCATATTATAGTATCACAATGTGCTGAGTCAAAAAATTGAATACATAAAAGCATTTTTGTGAACATCATACTGCACCTGGTAAACAGAAAAGTTTAAAATAATCAGGTGATTACTAGCAAAGATTACAGAACAGCAAGAGTGTCCAGAATACAGTTCAATAGGTTATAATTTGGCCCAACAAATTCATGTTTTTAATGCACTTCTACACAGTTTGTACACAGTCTCTGAGAAGATTGCTTACACTCTGAAACTGAGCTACAGCATGGTGGCCAGCATCATGAAATTGAGTTCACATGTTCAGCATCAAATCCAGAGGTTGGCTTCAAAAAAGAGATGCTGCCAACGTGCTACAGAGGTAGAAAGAAGGTTGATGAACAAGAAAGCCCACTAAAGACATTCAGTCCAAGAGCATGGAATACTGGAACCATGTCCTGTGAACTGATGAGACCAATATAGACATGCTTGGCTCAGCTGGTGTCATGTGTGTAGCCCATGAGTGAGGAGTACAGATAACACAGCGTCACCTATAGCAAGCATGGTGGTGGCAGCATCATGGTCTGGGGCTGCATGTGTTCTGCTGACTCAATTGAGGACTTGTGGGGCACCCTCAAGCAGAAGGTGTAGAATTGCAAGGTGTCTGTCATCATCGAGAAGTGGAAGAGGATTCCAGTAGCAACCTGTGCAGTTCTCATGCATTCCATGCCCAAGAGGGTTGAGGCAGTGCTAGATAATAAGGGTGTTGAACATGTTGAGACAAAATATTGACATTATGGGCACAATTTGGACATGTTACCAGTTATTTGGACATTAATGGTGGTGTGTTGAGTTCTTTTCAGAAGGCAGTAAATCTGTACTGCTATACAAGTAGTACACTGACTACTCTATAGTGTTGTCCCATGAAATGATATAATGAAATATTTGCAGAAAAGCAAGGGCTGTACTCACTTTTGTGAGATAGTGAATATAAGGGTTCAAAGGATGCTGGGACAAGTAATCCCAAAGTAACAACTGTTACATTTCAGTAACATTGCAATTAAGTTATTTTTATGAAGTAATCAGTAATCTGTACTGGAATACATTTTTAATGTCTGGCACACATGAATGAGTCATAAAGTAGTGCTACCAGAAGCTTCCTCTGGAGGAGCCAGTGAGCTTTATGAAACTACTGTATAATGCCTGGAAAATGTAGAAAAGCTTTGTCAACATTTCAGCTCTAACACTACAGCTATATATATATATATTTTTTTTTTTTTTTTTTTTTTTTTTTTTTTGCAGTCCTAGTACTTATTTAAATGCTTTAACAATTTGATACACCAATAATTGCAACACCTGCCATCACTGTCTTAGAGGTTTGTATCTCTTTAAAGATAGCAAAAAAAGCCTGAAAGTCTTTGGTCCATCATTTAGCTGAACTGTGCAGTCAGCTCTTCATCTAGCATTTCTTACATAACTGTCAACTGGCTACTTCTTGAAACTTTTTATCTCAGTTCACTGTGCAAAGAGTCCAAATCTGATTCAAGTGCTGATTTTATCACTCTTCTTTGTTGCTCTGGAGGTTTATTGTGGTTTGAGAGCCGACTGTGAGCTCAGATTGTGGTTTTATGCTGAAGACGAGGCCCTATTTATGTGCTGCTACAGTAAATAGACCTTTTACCTGGAGCCGTATCCTGCATTCTGACCATCATACACGCTTCCTCCCCTGGCTGCACGTCCACAATACTGCCTGAAACACTTAGTGGCAAGTTGACTCCAGAGGTCATCAGTTTGTTCTGATGAGTTGTGCTACACATTCATATGTGCGATGTAGCAGCTCTGTACATGCACAAGCCCCCACAAGAATGATAGTTTTCCTTGGACGGATTATCAATTCTTAGCTTAGTGTTATTATTTGCGTGAATGTTCCAAAGGTGAACATGATGAATCAAATACAAAAGCTTTTCTTATTACCTTAATTAGTTTATCTTTACCTTATAGAGTATTTAGGCTATACAAATATCAATTTCTGATATGGGGTTTTAGCCTAATAGAATATCATACCTATTGTTTTATTAGACAGCTGTATCTATAAAGACTTTAAAGACTATGACACTTTAACAAAGAGCACAAATTGACAGAATTGACACCTGCTTTACAAGAATAATATGGCATAAAAATATAAGTCAGAGACTGCATACTTGTGCACAATCCATTGGAATTATTGAATCATCACCGGTCTCTGTGCACTCTGCAGACACTCTCTCTCTCTCTCTCTCTCTCTCTCTCTCTCTCTCTCTCTCTCTCTCTCTCTCTATCATGCCAGGAACCACTCAAAACTAATTTCATTTTGGCTCCCTTCTGAACACATGCCAAGTGTTTTTTTTAGGGCGCACAACTAATATGTTTTTCTAAAACAGAGGCACAGGCAGCCACTGAGCATTGCACTGACAAGCAATATGAAAAACAACGTTCTGATGATAAAACTGATGTTAATAATTATAAGGAGATCAGTACAGGTTTTGAGAAGAGCACATTATTTACTGCTCTATTTGCATTACGATGCATTGTCAGAGAGATTTATCACTGTACCTTGAATCACTAAAAGTATCTACAAATTGGAGCCTACAAAGTCTGCTTGGTGTCTGCCTGTATCTATTTGCTCTGATATTGGAAGAACAGACTGAGCTCTCTCTTATGTAAGCACTTTCAAGAAAGATGTTGGCTGATTTTCTCTGGTGTGTTCAAAAGTAGGTTGTAAACAATGACGTAGTAGTTTTCAGTACAGTACAGTAGACTTGTATTATTGTGAATGAAGGTGAACTGATGTACAAAAAGCAAAACAATAAAGAAGAATCATTTCCTGAATTTCTTACATTTTTTGTTGAGAGGTCTGGGTCAGGTTGAGGTCTGAGAAATCAATAAAATGTTTGAGTAATGAGAACTGTCTAAGTTTGTTAGAAGGGCAAAAGCTCTGTTTGACTGTAAAAGACCTACAAGATTGATCAGACTGAACAGTGGTGGTTCACTGTTCTACTATGCAGTGATACCTGCAAAAATATGAGCTTCAGTGAAGAGCCATCAGAAATGATCTCACCTACACCTACATTCTCACCACAAAATTCAGCATCAGGAGGTCTCTAAGGGGCTGCGATACAAACCTGATTCATTTTGATTGAACAACTTTGAATATCAAAGTTTGCATTAATGTGTTTTCAAACTAGTTTATGTCTGGACTGGGGAGTACTTGTTCTGTAGGTTTGGCACATTTGGTCAAGTGTGAAAGTGAGACAACCCATCTCTGGTCCTCCTGAAATCGGCGGTCTAGGGTGCGTTTTAAGTGGAATCTGGTTTGGTCTGCTGCATGGCTAAAAACACTCCCCTGAGAATGTCTCATTGTTTGCCGGTGTCCCTGCATGCTGAAATACCATGACGAAATTGATTCCTTTCCACAAATGAAGACAGAATTGTTCCTGGGTGTAGACTGATGTATTCAGGACCCCTTAAAACACCTTTAAAAAGTAATGAGCAACCTTTGTGCACCACCTCCTCTCTTCACACTCTTTCAGGGTTCGGGAGGAATGACCGCTAGTAATATGGTATGAGCTGAACCATCTGCAGCTCAATGTTACAAAGACGGATGAGCTAGTGGTTTACCTGAGGATGAACAACACACTGGTTACCCCTGTGACCATCAAGGGTTCAGAGTGGACACTGTGGAGCTCTACAAGTATCTAGGGGTACGTATTGATAAAAATCTGGACTGGGCTAAGAACACAGATGGCCTTTACCAGAAGGGCCAAAGTCGCCTCTATTTTCTGTTGAATGATGCTCAGTATATTCTATTAGTCTATGGCTGCAAGTGCTATCCTTAATGCTGTTGCATGCTGGGGAAGCAGGCTGAGGGTGGCAGATGCCAACAGACTCAACAAACTGATCCTTAAGGCTGGTGATATTGTGGGAGTGTTGCTGGACTCTTTGATGGCCGTGTCAGAGATGAGGATGCCGTAAACTGCAGGCCATCATGGACTCCCACCCATTCTGCCAAACAGCGAGGAGACACAGGAGCAATTTCACTGTGAGATTCATCCAACCAAAATACACTACAGAGCACCACAGGAGCTCATTACTACCTGAGGCCATCAAACTTTATAACTCCTCCCTTAATGGGTGACCGCTACAAACTACGGTTCACTCTGGGATTAATAAAATCATTTTGATTCTGATTCTTCTGATTCTGAGCAATGATCCTCATCCAACACTGCGACTGTGGCATTAGCACACTAGCTGTGAGCCTCATCCAACATCTCTACCATGGAGCATTGTTTTAAAGCCAGGTCCCCATCAGCTGTGATGTTGCATCACATTAAACTTAACTCTATCCAGGGTTATTATCCTGAAATTTGATGGCAAGCAGACATTTTTGTGTAACACTATCAAAAGAACAAACAACCACCTAGCAGACTGTGTTTTCTCCTCATTTTAGTAATTTCACAGATGTTGGTGTTGCTTTTTGAAAACATGCACTGATGTTGCCTGTCTAATTAAAATTGGTAAGTTGTTTAATTTTGTGAGTCATTAAAGCAAAAAAAAAAAAAAAAAAAAAAAAAAAAGCTACCGCACCATTTGTCTTCTTGTCCATTTTTGGTACTTGAAGAAAACGTGCAGTGTTGGATCTAATAGAACAACAATGGACATACTGAGACAGTATGGAGTTTATAATATATGATGATGTTAACTCATTTAATGATTTAAAAATCATTCGCTTTACTTTAAAAAATATCCTAAAAGAGACTTGAAGCCAGACAATGATGCCAAAATTGGTGTGGTATGTTCACTCTTGCATGTTGCTAGTAAAGCACTGACTGCTGTATTCTTGAAATGTAAAAAATAAGCAGTAATGCTTTGAAATTGCCACAGCAATATTCTTGTGCAAATTAACAGTTAACACCTTGCATGTTTATTAAAATATGGCCACGTTTATGAGTTGGCTCAGTGACATTTTGGAAGAAATCACATTAATGCAGCACGTGCAGAAATTCCGTAGTCTTATGGTTATAGAAATTGCATCATAAATGCTGATTGTGAAGACTTCTATTTAAATAGCAGATACTCAAAATATCAAAATGCCCCAAAAAGTATTTTTTAGTAAGTGAGCTAAATGATGCTGGCAAGCCCACCACCTGACTAGTCCTCCAGATATGAAAACTATAAATAGGTGAACAGGTTTCAGTCTGAGTTGATGCATTATTAAAGCATAGACAGGTCTCAGTGAGAAATTCAAATTTATTAGCTCACTCGTAACAGGGTTTTTATTCCTAGGGCCCTTGCATTGAGAGGTGCCAAATGAAATACAGCATTCTGCAACTCCTTTCTCAATGAATTATGCCAGAAGGATGAAATAAATTCTATGGTCTGTTCCTTCTTACATTGATCAGCCATAACATTAAAACCACTGATTTGAAGTGAAAAGAATAATTGATTATCTAAATGATCTAAATAAATGATTATCTGGTTATAATGGCATCTGGGATATATTAGACAGCAAGTAAACAATCAGTTGAAGGTGATTTGTTGGAAGCAGAAAAAATTGATAAGCATATGAAGGAATACCATGCCTGGTTCTGGCTGGTTCTTTTCAATGTTATTGGTACAGACATGGATAATATCAGTTCTACCACACAGACTTTAGAGTTATGACAAGCATAAAGATTTCAATCTGAATGTGATTTTACAACTTGCTTTGGTCTTGAGGTTTGGGTATGCAGACCTGACAGATCCTGCCATACATGGTAGGTAGAGTGAAGCCAACCCCCAGGTGGGGGGAAAGAAGGTGGTGGGAAAATGACAGACATTGGCACCTAAAAGTGGCTGAGAGAACATGTGGAATGTGTTGATTGGCCTGTATAGGAGTGACATAGTATTCAAGTGATATAGCATTCTACCTCTGGTTGACCTTTCACTAAAGCTTTCATTTCATTTGTAAGTAGTAGGAACAGTACACAGTATAACAAGGATCCTGTGCAGTCTTCAGTTTGGGAAACATGGAATCCACGATTATTGCAGAGGTGATTCTTGGCTTTGGTGACTGTAATGAGTAGACTGGAGAGTCTTAAACCTGTTGGTGGTACCAAGCTCTGGATGTGGTGAAAGACCATGGCTAGTTGAAGTGGCACAAACACAGCTGTTCAGCATAGGGAAAAAGCACACTACTGCTGGCATTCCCACAATGCATGGCCTTGATGTGCAGGAGTGTTAGATTACTTGTAGGTACTCTTTAAACACCCTGCAATTAAAAGGATCCAGTGGTGTTTGGGAAAATGTACACTTCTCTTTCATTTCTGTAATAGAGAAATCCAGCTTAGGTCCCAGGTCCTTAATTTTGGCGTAACACTACAGAATGATGCCCAACTTTAAAAATCTGGATACTTGAACATTACATTTCACCATAGTTGGAAGTACTTTGATTAAGCCAGTTTTGGATGTATTTTCCATGACCTAAAATGGGCTACCTCCAATGCTGAATGGATAGGAGTGGTTTCCTTGGAAGTACCACCAACCTGCATGTTTACAAACATTCTTATTTGGTCTACAATGCAAGACCAAGCTTGCAGCAGTAGCTATAAAAGAACACATTTGTGGGTGGAGTATGGACGGGTCAATTGCTATGTTCTATTTTAGCTTGGGTCTGTGTTTGAAGGGGAGTTTGTCTATATTTGTCTGTGTTTGTCTGTGTATGCAGCCTCCAGAAGCATGGTATCTCCTTGTTGAGACTGGGGCTGATGCTGTAACAGTAAGGAGGTTTTCACCAGTCTGAAGTGAGGAAGGCCACTGCTCTTCGCTGCATAATTAATGACTCTTTTTCTGGCCTTCTCCATCACCCTCTACCCTGAAAAGCAATGAGGTGAAAACAAAAAAGAGTGACAACACAGCGGAAGCTGCGAAGCTGTGATCAACTCAAATGTTCCGTTTCAGAGCTTCATTGCTGCAGTTGCTTCCCTGGGTGCTCTTAGAACAGCACTTCCTTCTCCTTTTTTGCTATAAGAGGGTAGCTGAAAGGAAGGAAACACTCAGATAGCAATCACAGACCTTATAAAACCCAGAGATCTGGCTCAGAACACAGCAGAAATGCACTTCTCAGCCAGCACTGCCTGCTAATGTGACAGATCAAGGAGCAGCACATGGTAGAACTCTATATATAGAAAGGATGGCACTCTTCAAACCAACACTGCTCCCCTCTGAGGGAGGAGGAAAGAGGTAAGAGACAGCCTCCTAAAAAGCCTGAACAGCCTTAGAGTTATCAGTAAATTAACCTCTATACTCTTAAAAATGCTGCCATAAAGGGGATTTGGAATGTTGCAATAGAAACACATTTCAGCAACAAGAGCATTAGTAAGGTCAGGATGTTAGATGATTACCACCCCACCTCATCCCCAACTCACCATCTCATCCATACATACTGTATGTACGGCACGGTGCCAAAAGATTCATGTTTATCTGCTCCCAAACCACAAAGTCATTCAGAGTGGTATGGTATGAAATGGTTCATTGGAATGGGATGGGAACCATGGGCCACAATGTTTACAATGCAAATACAGCCATTATATGTACTAAAAAGGTGATCTTTGGGTATAGCTGTCCTTATAGAGACCTGCATCTACCCGTGAACCATTATATGTTATGTGAAATAGGTTTAGAGGCTTTGATCTGAGTACAGTACCGTATTTTCTGGACTATATGGTGCAGCTTTTTCTTCTTATACATGTTAGTTTCGGTGCGGGTGCGGGTGCGGCTTATATTCCGGTGCAGCTTATAGTCCTCAAAATACGGTATATATAGTGATTTGCTCAAACCCTTAGCCAATATAGGATAGAGTAGGTTAGTCACCTTCATGTGTGTGGTGGGACAGGGCTCATGGCCACTAAACAATAGCTGCCTTTCAGCAGCTTTGAAAAGCAATATTCACAAAGCACTCTGCAGCAGGACTACTGTACATTGGCCTTATTCCATCAATCTTGTGTGTGCACAGAGGGAGGGAGAGAGAGAGATAGAGAGAGAGAGAGAAACACTCAGTATGTTTTAATATTTCAGAGGGACGCACACTTGGCCCATGTTTGTGAGCTTTCAGACTCAGCATACTGCCTTCTTCGTGGGTCTGTCACTCTCATGCTCATGCACACTGAGGGTGACCCATTTGTGACCTCTTTCACCCAAAGCATACACCACCCCCGCAACACTCACACATATACAGACACACACAAACGTGCTTGGTCTGACAGATAATCATGGTAATACAGAAAGCATTGCACTTCATGCATATTTCATACATGCAATATTTATTAGAATTAGAGTGTTTACAATGAAAGCCTTAAGTCATATATGCTGCTAGCACACAGACACTCTTTCTTTTGCCTATACACTCGCACACTGAGCTCTTGGTCCCTGGGCTGGAGTGTGCAATGGGTTGTGGGATGGATTCATGAATATGCAAATCAGGGTTGTTCCAGTGATTGATTACCAGTGGAGTGATTTTTCCCCCCTTTGTGTTTTTCCAAATGGATCTATTGGTCTTACACAGAGAGGGGAAGAGAGGAGACAAGATGCTTGTAGAACATCCACAATACTTGCTGTCTGAACCTCAGCCACAAAGCTGTGGGAGTGCATCTGTTGACCTTATTGAAGGTTAGAGTGGAAGTGAAATAGATTTTTTGACTAAGTATCTTCATATAGTTTTTGCAAAACTGCAAAAACTACAATTTACATGAACAAAAACTAGAAAATACGTTTTCAACATATTTCAACATATAGATATTTGATCTTCATTTTAACTATAGTGAGAGATGGAGGTGATATAACTAAAGACATACAACTGAAGAAATGTCTTTTTTACAAAACATTTCCAAGATGTAATAAATTGCAATGTGATTAAAAAAATAGCACACCATATGTCCTAACAGCTGGTATTTCGGCCTTTGGATGAAACATTGGCAGATATTTCAAATTACTGTCTACCAGTCTCTGACTGGGTAGAAGAGAAATTTCCCCACTCCTCAAAGCAAAATTCTTTCAGCTACAGTACGTGATGTTTATATTATGGAGAGCTGTCCAGATCGTGCTGCAGCAAAGCTGCCACAAACCATGACATTTCCACCTCCATGTTTAACAGTTGGTATGAGGTTCTTGTGCTCAAATGCTGTGCATAGTTTGTGCCAAATAAGTCTTCTGTAGTTGTGCCCAACTAATTCAACTTTGGATTCATCTGTCCAAAGCACATTGTGCCAGAAGTCCTGATCATTATCTAAGTGGGTTTCTGGCAAACTTTGTCCTTGCCCTGATATTCTTTTTTACAGCAAGTGTTTCCTCTTTTCACAGTTCCCATGAAAATCTAACTGTTTCTGATGGTAAATGATGCACTTTGACCTCAACTGTGGCAGGCACTACCAATAGATTCTGTGATGATATTTTAAGATTGTTGGAGTCTTCTTTATGCCTCTTGCAGTCTGATCTTGGGCCTGGCCTTCTTGGCAGTTATTTTAAAGACAGTGGAACAGATGATTTCTATTTTTTATTTTTAGATCTTTTTCAATCCCTTTTTTCTGAAGCCATGGTAATACCAATCACTTCAACAATCAAGAGTGAACTAGACTAATGTCTGAAGTTTACATAAGACAGCCTCCACCAAAGCCCTCTCTAAACGATCTACGATCTAAATGATGTCCTGCATCTGATTATAATTTTAGACATTTTAAGTAATATTAAATGTAGAGGTATCCTAACAGGAATTACATTTCTCAAATTATAAAAAAAATCCCAGTGGAAAAAAACTGCTATGCTGATGACATTCACCTCATCCTCTCTTTCCCACCTTCTGACCGCCAGGTCTCATCTCGCAGCTCAGCTTGCCCCGCTGACATCTCATCTCATCGTGGATGGCAGCCCATCACATTAAACTCAACCCCAGGAAGTTCATTCCTGGATCCACTGTTCCTCAACCTGATCTTGCCATCTCCCTTGAGAGATTCTGCAACTGAGGCCCTTGCAACTCATCCAAAATGCAGCGGCACAACTAGTCTTCAACGTTCCTAAATTCAGCCATGTATTTCCTCTGCTGCATTCCCTTCATTGGCTTCAGATTCAAAACCATGATGGTGGCCTACAAAACCAAATATGGACCAGCACCTCCATGCTTGGCCACACTTGATAAGTACCAAGAGCCCTTCGAGCATCAGTACAGCTCGGCTTGACCCACCATCCCTCAAGTCCCAGTGCAGACAAGCATCCAGAGTCTTTTCTGACCTGGCCCCAAAATGGTGGAATGAGCTTCCCCTTTGTGTATGAACAGCTGAGTCACTTGCTGTCTTCAAATGCAGACTGAAGACCATCTCTTTCAAGAGTATTTAACTCATTAAATGTTTATAATTATGCTTAATCTTGGTCTCCAATCTGACATTTGTTTTTGACACCATCTAAGCTTGAGGAATTTATGGATTTTAGCCTCAACTAACTAGCTAAGGATATCTGAGTGAACAGCAAAGCACTTTTGTAAATTACTCTGGATTAGGGTGTCTGGCAAATGCCACATATTTAAATGTAAATATCAAAAGACATCACCAAACTATCTTTAATATATGTAAATATATCATTTTGATCAATGAGCAAAGATTTTGTTTCCATGCATTATAAAAAGATGCAGAGACTCAATATAAATCAATTTTCCTCCTCCAGGTCTCATGGTAGGACTCTATTGCTGCAATTTAAGACTCATAATGTTACATTTCGTACTCAGATTAATCCATCATGAGCCAAGTCTGCCTACTCAAAACAAAAATCTTTAATTATTTTTAGATTACAGCTGAACACACTACAATGATTGTGTTAACAAGACAGCTTCTGCGAATTCAGACTAACACTTCACAAATTCACCCAGTAATTTCTGTACAAAAAAGACCTTCAAATAATCTTCTGTAGCAAAACTTAAAACCCTTGATATTTGACAAAGAGGTTAGAGGTTAGTGAAAAAAACCCATAATGAGTGGTTCTTTGTGCATGTTGTGTTGCATAAATTACTTAAAATATGGTTAATCCATCTTTACCCTAAATCTTCATCAAAGCAGCTTATCAAAAATCCAGTAAGAAGAAAAAACGTCAACATAAAACTGTTTTAGTAGTTTAACATACTTTAAATTGCCAAAAAAATCTAAAAGTTCTATAGGAGGTTTTTTTTTGTTTGTTTTATTTTGTTTTTCTTATATATTTTCTTAAAGGAAGAAAATATATGTTAGAAATGTATCATCCAGTGTGTTTTTGAGCAGAAAATGCATTGATGAATTATTTGTAATGATTAGAAATTCTTCAAAATACTTCACAGTGGTAAAAAAAAAAAACACTACACCAATATTATCCCTTCTTCTGGCTTTTATTCTGAAATTTGAATACTGTATGGGCAAACAAAAGAGCAAACAGCCCCTTCCTTTTCATTTTCCTCATTTACCCAATGTTTGGGTTAAAGATGACATTAGGGCTGCCCCCTTTCAATGATCAGTCAGAATCTGCATGCAGGTTGAGCTTTAGATGTGAACAGGAGTAAATATGAACTGAAACTCCTTTGGAATTTAAACTGGGATTTAATTCAGGTGGAAGCAAGTCAATTCAGCTGGTTTCCAAGCAGAATTACTTGAAGATAATTCATCACATAATGATGAGACCACATGGTAAGATAGAGTCTTGTCTTGTAGTCATGTAGGTTGTTATGATATGTGAATCATGTCTGTAGTATACTCTGATCCTGAGTTATGAACCCTAGAAAACAGCAAGTTACTGCTGGTAAACTAGTTAAACTAAAGTGGAAAGTTTACACTAAAATCGTGTCTTGATTGTTTCATTTCAAATCCATTGAGGTCAAAATGACACATGTCCTGTCACTGGCCTTATGTGACTTATGATTATATGACTTATGAACTCTATATCCATTCTCTTCTATTTGACCTACTGTATTGACATGTTTTACAAATAAATGAACAGAAAGGTAACAGTAGTCCTTTGAATGTTTTATGCATCTTTATTTTAAAAGTGCTTAAGGAAGAAAAGTTCATTATATTAAAAATCTATACAGGATGAGTTAACTGCTCCAACCTGCCCTTGCACTCACCACCTGGCTCTAAAACCAACACTGGCTAGAGGAAGAAGAGGCAGTGGTGAAAAGGGATATTAAACTTTCTCAGGCGTGGGATTAGTATTCCTCTTTATTTGAACCTGAGAGAAAGACTGGCACACAAGGGGGAAAGGGGGGTTCAACTTCTTTGAAAATGTTGCAATTATGAAACTGTCATTACTGCGGTATTAAAGTTAGATGAGCTTCAGAGAGGAGGGAAAGAGAAAGAGGCAGAGATAGAGAGGTCAAACTACTGTCTTCTACTGTCCTAAAAATAGCCCAGTTTAATTTGCTCTTCACATTCAGAGAGGGAGACAATAGTAAGCCAAGTGTATTGCTGAGCTTCCATAGTTTTATGAACATGGCCATAAACCAACACATATTCCTGATGTTTGATGCAGTCAGTTTTCCCCTTATTTCACATTTTTATTAATATTCTATCTAAACAATGTTAACATTAATTAAAAGAACCTGTCACTGAGAGCTTAAAAATCCTTATAAAGGGTTTAATCCACACAGTCTATAGATGCAAGCTAAGCTAAAAATGTACACTGAATGTAAAAACACACTTAAATCTATTAATCTTTGAATTAGTTATCAAAGGCCTAGACAGTCTAAGATAGAGAATTGTCTTGTAGGTTGTTATGACATGTATCATGTCTGTAGTTTACTGTGATTCTGAGTTATAAAGCCTAGAAAACAGTACATATCTGTCCGCAAAGTGTGGATCTTGGGTTCTTAACATTAACGAAACTGTCCATTTGGCTGAACTCCAACTTAGCTCAGTCAATGTGAGGCTGTGACCAAAGAAAAGGCAATTAGACACATTAAGGAGTCACAATGTTTGTTTCTTTGACTTTCAAAGAGCTTGAAAGCTTTTTAACAAAAGAGCAATATGTACAAAACTGCAACTCTTCTACAACAAAATGACAAATAGAAAACAACTGTCCATCACAGGACAAACCGTTCTCTCTCACACAGTGAATCAAACTATTCAATATTGCAGTTTACATTCATCAATATTCAATATTAAGAAATCTTATCAACTGCGCAACATGGCTTCAATTCTACAAGCAGTCCATGAACATGGCTATAGGCCTTTTTTATGACCCTGAACGACCACATTACCCAAATTCCCAGCATAGCCATTAAAAGATTCTCAGTAAATCCTTCCCTTACTCTACACCACTATCCACTGACCCATGCTGCAGACATGGCTCCTGGATAACAGACAAAGACAGCACCAGAAACGGAATGGTGAGATGAATAAAAATATAATAATCAAATCCTATGTTCTGATTCTTTTTTTACAAAGTGCACTTCTAGTATTGAAAGTGTATGTTTGAAAAGGCATTATACAATAATCCACTGGCATAGAATATGAACAAGGATTTTAATGTTCTATGAGCTTATCAGATTGTGAAGTTTCTGCTTGTTGTTGTGTTTTCTCATGTGCTCCTAGCACATGCTCTGTGTTTGTTTTGGGCTTGTCTCCTCCCTTGCTCCGCCCATTCTCATCTGTGTCTCATTTGTAACCCTGTTGCTTCGTAATCAGTGGTTCCAGGTGTGTACAATGTTGTGTTCTATTTAAGACCCTTTGTCTCAGCTTGTCTATGAAATAGTAAGTAATCCAGCTCAGAAAACCATCCAACTTAATTAAATCCCAGTTTAAATGCCAAAGGAGCATTCCAGTGCATGTTTACTGCTCTGTCCATGTGTACATGCTTAACCTACAAGCAGACTCTGACTGATCAGCTACAGGGGCTAATGACATCATTGAGTCAGATATTGGGTTATAGAGGAAAATGAGAACGATGGGGCTATTTGTGCTTTTTTGCACGCATAGTGTTCAAATTAGTCCTTATAAGCAAAAACAACACACAAACAGTAGCAAGTACATTTTATAATCAGAACATGGTCAAATATAAACAAATTATTATCTTAACTGAAGACAAATTTGAGTAGCTCATGATCTGCTGAAAATTAAAATAAGTGGCATGTGTGATTCTCACCTTTAAATATTTTCATTCCACAAAATTGGCCAAGGCTTCTTAAGGTTAAGGTAGTTTCCATTTAAAGATGATGAACGCTTGTAGTGCTCATTATAATAACAGGATCACACCCAGAAAGTTCTCAGATGTCTGATTAATCATTTCAAGCTGTTTTTCTATTCTTTTTATCCCATATTGGTAGATGTTTTAGTGTAATATTATAAATATAAAAATATACATTTTATAATTTTGATAACTATTGTATAAATATTTTTACTGGTGTATTTTATTGGATAAAAAATACGTTAGAATTTGTTTCATGTAATAATTAATAAATAGATAAGTAAGAAAAAGGCATAAAATTATAGGCTATATGCTCTTTAAATTAAAAATAAAATATATTCTGCTGGTATGTATAATATTAATGGACTAAATGTTAGGCAATGTTTTTTATGAAGCAGGCTTAGAAAATAAGCAACAACATGGGTTCTTGCCTCTTGACTCAACATCTGTGTCATATCTTCAGTTGGTATTGCTGTGCTTTGAAAGTTTTGCCGAGGGAGTTCAGTTATAAAGTGACAGAAGACTCTTTTGAAGATTTCTTTAGAGAACAAACCCTTCAAACAACCAAAAATAATAGCACTGTGACAAGATGCACTGGCAGTCTGGACTATTCATAAATAAAATATGCTAGAAACAAGTCCGGTGATAATGTTATCTAATCTTACAGCTTAAGCCATGATAGAGTCACACACGCTAACAGTTGCCATCGCTCCTTCAGTACCTGTACATGGCCTCTCACAAGCTTCTGTAACAATCAGTGTTAGAGCAAAACATTCTTCAGCACCTACACAAGCAATGAACCATACATTCAGGCAGAAGTAGAGCAGGGGAGAGACAATCAATTATTAATGGTTAAGATGCAGGGTGAGTGCTACTGCAGATGAAGCAGGGGGGATCTGGAGAGCCCCCTGGGCCAACATCCACTGGAGAAACAGAGAGTTAGCAAACAGAGCAGAGTAGAGCGACTACTAAACTTTTATACTGCTAAATACCACATTCTACACAACACACAAGCCTATTATCAATGCTGTCCCTGTCATTGCAAAACCTTGAAGTTTTTTTAGTTTTCATTCTAGAACTTGACTTATATAGGGTCTTGTCACAGTAATGGACTGCACCTCCATAAGCTGCTTTATATGTTCTTGCTGTTTTGAAATTTCAAACTAGAAAAGGCTTCACTTTTGTAGCTGCTCCAAAGCAATTTTGGTCTTGTACGTACATCACAAAACCTTTATTCACAAAGGCTGTTAAGTACTCTTGAGCAAACTGCTTGTTGTTATGCAAGTTGTTTTGAGACCTTGCCTCTGCATTGCTGTTCATGATTTCTTCTGCAGATAGTTGTTATTGACAAATAACAATAAATAAGCACTTCAGGCATGTTCAGCTGTATCATGATGTTGCATTAGCAATAGGTTGAAAAGATGTATTCCATAGTGTTTCTTTCTTAGTTGCATTGTGTGATTCGGGAGTGCTCATGTGCAAAAACACTACTCAAAACATTTCTGGAGGCAGCTCTGCCTTTGAGGCAGAACAAATGCAATTGGTTTAAAGAATAACCAGTTAAAATTACATGTTGGCGGAGGTTTAGCAAAGTGTATCTGCTTTTGAGAGCTTTATATGTGGATGAAAGGTAT
This sequence comes from Acestrorhynchus altus, assembly GCA_034509495.1. Classification (NCBI taxonomy): domain Eukaryota; kingdom Metazoa; phylum Chordata; class Actinopteri; order Characiformes; family Acestrorhynchidae; genus Acestrorhynchus; species Acestrorhynchus altus. The sequence continues at coordinate 35,977,492 of CM067504.1, read as the reverse complement.
GCAATTCAGTTTGAGCTTTTATTGTTTGTTTTTATATGGTGTTGGTTTTCTCTGAAAACTAGCCAACTACATTCTAAGGCAGCATTTTCTTTAGTTGTTTGCTTATTATGTGGCTTGCTAAGAAAAGTTGTGCATGAAAACTGTCAAGAAACTGTCAGACTGAATTAGCTATTACAAATGTGCAATAAAGCTATATTTACAAAATAAAATTATGCATGTTGGCATGCAGTAAAGAAAAGATTTGATAAAAGCTGTGAAATTCTGTCTTAGAGGCTAGCTAGCAAGTTTGCGTGTTTGGAGAAACCAAAACTATATGAAAAGAATTAAAAACAACAAAATCTGAAATGGAATTGCACACTTTTAAAGCAATACATCCACATATACAGCCCTGAGACGCAGAAAGCTCTAGTTATTTTAACTGGTTATTCTCTGAACCAATTGCATTTGCTCTGCCTCAGAGCAGCCCCCAGAACCATTTTGAGTAGTGATTTTGCACACAAGCCACTTTTTTATGTTAAGCCCAGTATTCGAGTTATGGCAGTAATCCCAAATTCTGAGTTTCTTTACAAGAATCATAATAACTTTTAAAGGTTGTCAGCAACTGTCCATGATTTGTTTGAATTCAGAGCAGATATAGCTCTTGTTAAACCCAAGACAGCAGGGTGAGGTCATCCATATATAGTGTCAAGCATATCATAAAAAATGAGGCTGCGCTGTGTCTGCACTGTGAATCACTGATGTACAAAGTGTTGGCCTGTGTTTTACAGCACAGTCCTGCCTGAAATATTCATCTCCCCCTTGTTCTCGCTCTGTTTGTGTGTTTATTTAATTTAAAGTCTTTTTTTCTAATTAGAATGAGTTCATCTCTACTCGCCGAGTGAGGCTCTAAATTAAACTAGTGTTGGCTGAGGTTTGTGAGCTGTGTGAACATACGATGTCCCTGCAGTGCTTCACTTTCACTGCACATCTGGTGCAGTACCTCAGTACCTTGAGCTGTCAGACATTCGTATTTATAGTCTTAAGTGCAATGTCTGCCTGGGAGCCCCTAAGCCCCTACTGTGTGTTAAGATCAAGCATCTCACAGAAATTCTTCTTCCTCTTCTTCTCAGTGTCTCTCTCTAAGCTGTTATGTGCTTGTTGGATTCTGCTGTTCCATCCTGTGGTAACTTAACTGATCCTGGATTCCCACTGGTGCTAAAAGATAATGGGAAAAAAACAGGATGAAAGTGTATATAAACCCACCCTATAGTTATTTATCCTCAAAACTATGCCAATGTCATTATTAACATCAATTTCATATGCCCTAAAATACAACCCTGTTGCTATAATAGTTTATGTATTATGAGTATTAGCAAACAAATCTAGGATAAAAGTGGTTAACATAATTCAGAATAGCCCACAAACATATCCAACTGACAGCAACAATTTGGTCAGAAACTCACCACTGATAAAAGAGTGGGAGATGAAAGAACTAATGGACTGAAAAGACCTTGGAAAAGGAAAACAGAGCTGTTGGTGGAACTAACTGTTAGATAAAGAAACAAATAAGGCAAGTGAACAATATGTCTTTCATTCTTAGCATTTTTTAATCAATGCAAATCAAATCAAAGTTTGTCACAAATATTTTAGTTTTTTGTTTTGTTTTGTTTTGCTTATAAGGACTAAAATACTTTATATCTCACAAATCCTGTTGGAAATTGATCATCCAGTGTTTCTGAGCTGAAATGCAAGAATTTGTAATTATTAGATTAACAAGGATATTTATAATAATTAGTTCTTCAAAATACTTCACAGTGGTCTAGATAAACAAAACACTCACCCAAATGTCCTTTATTATTTTTGTTGTTTTGAATGTATTAGTATTATCCCTGCTCAGGACTGATCACTGGGTCAGCAAAGAAATATGGAAAACAGCCTCTTGCTTCTTGTTTGTCTTTACCTAACCTATGGGTCAGTGACATCATTAGCCTGATCCCTCTCACTAGTCAGTCAGAGCATGCAGGACAGTAAACATACACTGGAAGCTCCTTTGGCATTTAAACTTGATTGTAATTTTTAGCTGGATAATCGTTGTAGTCTGTTATGTATGTGTGTATGTAAGCATGTATGTATGTAGATATAAAGTGGGGCAAAAAAGTGCACAATCAGTGGCTGACTAAATAATTTTTTGCCCCACTGTATGTGTATCATATCTGTAGGTTGATCTGATTATAGAAATATGTGAACCTGATAAAACCTGATGTCAAACGTCATTGACCTTGAATCTTTATTTCATGTACCAGTGTGACTGCTCAAGCATTCATTGTACAAGCCAAGGCAGGCATATCTGAAGATCCACACTGGTAGTGATGCTCTATTGTTTGTCATGTAAAACATCTTTTATCAGGCCAGTCTTTAATGAAAATCCATCACTTAAAAGTCCATGTGAATCGAATTCAGATTCTTTGATGTATTTGAGTGAAACAGTACTAGGGAGGGACTCTAAGCTAGACAGTGTTTTTACTTAATAGAAGGGCGATTGAAGTGGGAAGTAAAACATTATTCTGATGTCAGATTACAGGATAATACATTGTCCTTTTAATCCTACAATAAACTTTGCATTTAAATACTTCATTTTATCAAACCTTTATTCTTACAAAATCTTTGCAATCTCATTTTAATTGGCCCATTACTGAGACTTCAAGACTGAAATGCAAACACCCTCAGTTCTGTCTGGCTGCCATGTAAAGGGTTGCATTGAAAATCTCAGTACTACTTCAACAAGAACAGGCAGGACATCCTCCCAAACGGCCACTAATGTAACATTACAATCCTGACTTTAGGACAGGATACTGTGGGATCAGCATCGGGTGGCATTTGATGGTTGGGCCAAAGACCAATAAGAGAACAAGGAAACGTGGACTCCTGCATCCAGGACTGCCATTTTAGTCAGTACCACACTGAGAGGACTGAACTATGCAAGAAAAACAAAACAGTGCTGCACTAATGAGAATTACTTTAAAACTTCCCATGTCAATTTTAAAAATACATAGTGCCACCCAACTCCTGGCCAAGGGAATTAAACAGAAAATGCACTACATGGTAAAAAGTGTAAACCACACCTGTAAAAACTGAATTGGAGTGTTCAGGCAAAATTTGTATTTGTATACTTGTTATACTGTTCCACATTTGTATACTTGTTATACTGTTCCACTGTATCCATTTGTGTGACCAATAATATACTAAGAAGGAGTCTTCATAGGACGGTCCTACCGAGGCCCCAAAGCCTAGGCTTTGGAAAACAGATAATGGCTCCTGTCTTTCCAGGATTAGTGCTGGGCGATATGACCTCAAATCAATATCACAATTAATTGAAGTTTTTACCTCAATTCTGTTTATTGAACAGTTATTTTAATGAATGGCAGCATTTTTCTGGTAAAAGCAGCTCAAGTTCCTCAGTGGAATCAGTGTTTTTGTTCTCCATGTCGCTTCTAATGTAACAGACTAGACAGGGCAGAATCAGATGACCACATACATGGCAGTATGTTGTTATGGGGACAGTACATTAATACACACAGAGTAGAAAGAATATTAATGAAAGTAAAAACAAAAGAATTGACAGGGACAGGCTAAAGTCAAATAGAGGTTCTGAATGCCGTTTTTGATTAATTTTCGATTAATTGTCTAGCCCTAGCCAGGACTCTTAATTGAACCTCAAAGATCCTTTTTCTGTGCTGCTTAGCCTTCCATCCTCAACTACTTTTAGGTCACTGAAAACTGACCTGTAAAAATCTTTAGAGGCTTAAGACATTCAAAAACTCTATTGTCAGTGTTGTTGTGTGGACCGGATAAAATGGGGTTTATGAAAATGCTGTCATCAAAATTAATGCGTTTACTACCTAAATTAACACATATGAATCAATTAATACTGTTCTAATAAAAAATAAAAAATGATTGCTATATTTAATTTTACAATCTCTGATTTCTTGACTTGCATAGTATTACATAGTATTTCCTGACTTGCATGGTACTACATATGGAAAAGTGTCTAATTTGGGATTAAACCTCTGTAGTTCCTTCCTTCTCATGGTGTTGTGATGTCTCTCTTTATGAGGTATCACCCCTAAAGCTTCTAGTTTTAGTTAGCATGCCCACTAAGCATTTTTGTCTGTCAACAAAAATATTGTCAAAAATGAAAGGGGGGGAAATCTCTGTGTACATGTGTACACAGCCAGAGACACAATCAAATACCAGATTACATACTGGCAAGTAACAAACAAACACAGCTAATTAATAATAAAAGAAAATAATACAATGAAACACAAAGAACATAAATTGGTAAGATTACTAAGAATGCTTTTAATTATTTAATATTCCTTGAGAGTGCCTGTACATTATTAAAGACAAACAAAATCAACACAATTGACACAAACTGTAGACCATCCATCAAAAGACAAATTAGCAATCAATATCATTTTAATTACAGAAAACATCTATAATTTAATGGCTATATAACTGTATAGACTAATTCTTGTATTATGTAGGTGGGACATTTGTCACGCTGTCATAAGAAAGAACTGTGTTTATCATTGCTGTCAAAGCCATGTTTCAGCCACTGCTGCATTTGTTTGTTATTACAGGCAGGTGTGTGTGTGTGTGGTGTGTGTGTGTTGGCAGGCATGCTCAGATAGGTATGAATAACCTCACATGTTGCTGAAACAATACTGCGTGTGTGAATGTGACAAAACTGAGACTTGATTTTTCAGAGCACAGGAAATGTGTTAGAGGGGGTGGGCTTTTTTCCGATGGGGTGGGGGTGGGTTGGGCATTGTTTTCAAATCATAGTTTTAGGAAGGGGTTCATTATAATGTTGGGGGCTTGTTAAAAATATTCAGCCTCAGAAGCACAGGCCAGACAACAGCCATGATAGGGAACATTTCACTTGTACAAAGGGAAAAATAATCCAATAAAATATCTGTATCTGTAAAAAAAAATCATTAAAAAGCTGAAAAAGAAAAGAGGAAAGCTTCTATAGCAGTATGAAGATCCTAAACACCGCAGCTGTAATGTCACTGTTTATTTACTGTTGAATCAACATCATAGTCATGGTTATATCAATAATGATGAGCCAACTTATGACTTTGAAAGTGAATCAACATTGACATTGCAATGTTGATTCAACATTGTTTCAACATGGCTTCAATGTTATCAATTTTATAGCTCATAACTTTCATAAGCAACATTGACCTTCATTGAATCTGATCACAAACAATTAACATTAAGCATTATTTTAATGCTCCATGATGAAGCAACAACTCACACTATTTCAACCACATTCAACACTGAAGATTTGTCATGTGCAAGCTGGCAGACCTCATCTATTTCCATTTCCATTATGAACCACCTCAAGATGCACCAGCTGAGAATGTTGCCATGACCCTCATATTAACCCCACCTAAACATAATTGAAAACCTATGGATATACTTCAATAGAGCAGTGCAAGCCAGACAACCCTGAACCTCACAGATCTGAAAACCTTGTGCAAGGAAGTATGTGTAAACAAAATCATCCTAACAAGAATTCCCAGCTGAATACAAAAAGCATTAACAAGCTGTGATACTTGCCAGAGGGAATGTTACTATAATACTGACCATGCAGGGTGCTTACAAAACAACTTGCTTCAGGCATTTTTCCTTTCTGTTATTTAGAAAATAAATCTAGAACATAAAATATTACATAAACATTTTATCTTCATCTTCACGTTTTAATGGCTTAGCTAATCACATAAACAGATATTTGGACCCAGGGTGTCACAATATAGATACCCCTTGTCTGTTTGTAATGTGAGAAGTAACAGCAGCCTCTGTATGCTTTAGTAAACATAACATTAAAAATAAAAATCATGTTACAAGTGAAGAAAAAGTCCTGACTCTTAACAATCTGGCCTCAAACTGACCTTTAGAAATGTTACTTTAGGTTCAGAGACCAGTATAACATTTGTGAGAGAAGAATCCTTCTCTGCAGTGAAAATGTGGAACTTTGGTCCTGCTATTACAGCAGCAGTGCTTTAATAAGCCTAACATCACCATTTCAGAAAGCACTTCGCAGTTGATCTGACCTTGTTTACCGACAGCCGCTTTATCTGTCAGCTGGAAAGGAAGCAGTGTGTGAGGCTCACCACTGGTCCAGGTTTAGGATTTTTATCGTGCAATTTTATGTATAATTCCAAAACGTTAACATGCATGTAGATCCATTGTGTGTGCACACAGTCCTCTACATTTAACCCATTCATGCAGTGAAACATACATATCCTCTGTAAACCTCTAATATTAGAATAAACACAAGTAACTCTTTTGGAAAATCATGTTTTTCTGTGTTCATGAAACCATCTCAAAAGCTCTCCTTGTGAGAGTCTAGCATTATTTATATTTATATTCTCATCCAACACCTGGTTTGGTAAATCAGTGCTTAGTAATGTTAAATCAGGCACTGATGATGGAATTGAACACATCCAGGAGAAATCTGGAACCAAGATTTATTCTTCAAACTCACTCACAAGATCTCAAATACATTCTTCAGAATGAGATTTCTTTCTTCCTCTTTACTACATTTCACACACTAGGGGGAAGTGAGCACACATGCCTGGAGTGGTAGGCAGCCCTACCCATGGTGCCCGGGCGCTGGGGAGTTAAGTGCCCTACTCAGTGGGACTTCAGTCAAGTCCTGCCAGTTAAGGGACTCGAACCGCCAATCTTCCCATTGTCCTCGGCTGCCCCAATGATGGAAGCCCCTGGAGTGCCATCCTTCCTCTGCTGCTCTAAAGCTCTGAGCCTGAAGTCTAAGCCCAGAACTTGTAGAAGTCACCGGCGCCCCCTCTCTGCGGGGTCAGCTACCGCAAAAAGCCTCGCCCGCTTCAGCACTATGGACAGCGGTCGCTCCTGGTTGTTCTTTCCCCACCCGTTTTCCGCTGGAGCTCGCCTGCGCGTTCCTATTGGCTAAGAGATCAGCCTCACAGGCAATGCAGGGTCAAACAGCCAATCCCAGCGCGGGAGGCGGGGTCTGCTGGTATACACCGACCTGAGTACGGGTGGCAAAACAAGAAAGCGAGTGCTGAAACGGGTGGGTTCGGAAAACGGGTGGGGAAAAAGGAAACGCCGCTTTTTTCTTTTCATTGAAAGAGCTGCCCCCACCTACACTACCCCTACAACCCCCCTCCCCTCTCTCTCTCTCTCTCTCTCTCTCTCTCTCTCTCTCTCTTCCACGCGCATCTCTCGCACTGACTGGCCGCCTGAACACACGTAAGCAGCGGCGTCGCTCCGGCCGCGTGCAGAGCGACTGCAGCGTCCGTGCCCGCAGCCCGTGCGCGTGCATCTCTCCGGATTTACCCCAGCAGCTCCACCGGCCAGCATCCGCACTCAGCAAACCTCCGACTGGTGGAGCTCGGTGCTAAATCAGGCTACAGCCCACCCTTACAGCCCACCCTACAGCCCACAGCGGTCATCCCTCCGCTTCGAAGCCGAACAGGGAAGGAAGAAGACAAGCAAAGATGTTGGATCCGTCGTCCAGCGAGGAGGAGTCGGACGGGATAGTGGAGGAGGAGAGCAAAGAGACGCTGGCACCGCAGGCGAGCTCCACGCGCCTCTCGCCGAACCGGGGCAGCGAGAGCTCGGACAGATTGCAGCCCAGCAGCCGCGGCGGCAGCAGCGCCAGGCCGGCCAGCCCGAGCCCCACGGCCGCCGGGGAGCAGGAGAAGGAGGACACGGAGAGGCTGCAGCGCGAGGAGGAGGAGAGGAAGAGGAAGCTGCAGCTCTACGTCTTCGTCATGCGCTGCGTCGCGTATCCTTTCAACGCCAAGCAGCCCACCGACATGGCGCGGAGACAGCTGAAGGTAAGAGCGCGCACGGATGGGGGGGTGGGGGGTGGAGCCTGATCTCACCTTCACAGACACACACACACACACACACGCACCCAACCCAACACCGTAACCACCACCAGAGACTAAGGCCTGTGTGTGTGTATGTGTGCTGGTGGCGGGACAGGAGCATAAGTGGTGCGCGCGCGGACGTGTCCCCTCCTCGCCGCTGTCCAGCCTCTCCTGGTCCTGAAGGATCGGACCAAAATAAAGCAGTGTCATTGCCGTAGTATGGGGGTCACGTGACCCGCGCGGTGGCGCTCGCGCGCTCCTCATAGCACAGTACAGGCCCGCTCTGCCACCCCCACCCCCCGCCCCACGCGCGCGCCCGCCATCCGCCCCGCTCATTCATCTTCCAAGGTGACTTTAGGGCCAAGATGCGAACGCCAGACCCGCCGCGCGGTACCCACCTCCACTGCACCGGGGCATCAGCTGCTTCTCAGGGTTTGAGCGGCACTCTGATCGACCCCTGCTTCATTCTTTTACCCCCTTTCAGTTCTGATGGTAAAACACAGCTTCAAGTGTTTTTTTTTTATTACATTTTATTTTATCTTAAGTGATTTTATCACTGCTACATTTAACAGTGTACAAGGAAGAATAGTTCTTTGAGTATTCATTTTAGATCCTCTTTTGGGGCTTATGTAGAATCATTTTTAATAGATTTAAAGTTTTGTCCATTTGTGAAGAAGAGCAGTCACACAGGTACAAAAAACAGCCAAATGGTTGACTGAATGTCATATTTATATATATATGACCATTGTCTTATAGAACCCTTGATAAAACTTACTTTTAAGGGTGTACTTTTATATTAAAAGGATGTTCGTGACATTAAATCAATATTAAATCAATATGTAAGACAAAATAAATATATTTTGTTTTTCCAAACATTAAATGATGAAGAACTGTCATGCATAGAAGTGTTAATAAAGATAACTCTTATATATGGAAGGGAAACACCTCAAATAACCATTATAATGTTGAAATGGTTCTGTACATGGCTAAATATTTTGTATATGAAGTAGAGACATTATTATTATTATTATTATTATTATTATTATTATTATTATTATTGTTATTGTTATTATTATTGTTATTGTTATTGTTATTATTATTATTATTATTTAGGGCTTTCATATTTTGGCCCAAATTAACTTTTCCGTCAACTTCTCTCAATCTTAAAGTGTTGCTCTATGAAGCCCCTCACTATCGTCCCTTGTGTAGAGCTGCTCTGCTGATTGATAGGCCTGTGTTGCATTTGATCCTTCTCTCCTGGCTTCCCCTCCTCCCCATCCTCCCATATGAAACTGCAGATTTTGCAAATCCTTCAATGATAAAGGCAGACGCTCTGAATTTGGAGCGACCCCGAAGCTATATAAAACAAGCTTGTTTTTGTGTTCCTACTCCCATGCATCCATTTCATTCCTTTGTTCATTTGGCTGTTTTCCATTATTGACTGCAGAAGTCTTTGTCGAACTGCCCCTTTATTTTCTGTGTTAAATCTGGAACAACCATACTTCCTGTTAAGTTTCAGGCAACTGGCCCAATATCTAATCCTCCTTTGCATACAGAAGGCCTCTTTGTTGTCATATTTTTTGGTTTAAAGCTTCGGGATATTGATCACAGTGTGCTGCAGAGTGTCATACTGTTACCACTAATGTATCTGATCCTGATTTCGAATGCACACACTACAGCACCCAACTAATTCCCCTCAGTTATTGATCCAGGTTGATCACTTACAATTTACAACAAGCTCCTAACAGCTTGAGGTCACTAGCCCTACTACACTGAGCACCAGATGGACAAAATCAATTATGCCATCTTCATTTTCATAAACTATCTTTTTAAAATGTTCTTTAAAGATGGATCAATGGTCTGACTGGAAATGAAACAGAATAAGAACCAGTATATACTATATGACTCCTAAATGCTATAATCCACAAGATTCTGTTGGACACAAGGTGAGAGAAAATACAGAGAAATCTGGAGAAAAAATAGAGAAAGTATTGTTGTAGAATATTGTAGAATTCTAAAATATAATACACTTGTTGAGTTGTAAACAAAGAAACAAACAGACATTCTGGGTGGTTTGGTTTGCAATGATTTGAGAGAAATATAATCACTCAGATGTCAGTAATACTTTACAATAAGGGTGCATTAGTTAACAGTCTTTATGACAGTAATACACACTATTAAATTATTTAGTAATGTCTCAGCTAATTATTAATTGACATTACCAAAACATTATTAAGCATTAATAAATACTTGAGTAACACTATTGTTGAGAAGCAGCAGTCAATTGCACACAGTGTACTCTCTACCTTAACTCACAATAAGAATAATACCCAACCTCCATTATATGGACTAAAGTATTGGGGCACATGCTCATTCATTGTTTCTCCTAAACTCAAGGGTATTGGCTTGGGCTTCTCTCAGGTATGTGTTGGTTGAGTGCTGAGTGTGATTGTCTAGTGTGTTGAGCATCTTTGGGTATCTTGTAAGGTGCTTTACAAGTGTAACTTCATTCATTGCTCAAACATAGTAATGCTTAAACATGCCTTAAGTTGTGTCCATCAGTAATTAAACAGTTTATTACTGCCGTGAGTACTGTTAATTGTAACCCAGATTTCTGTACAGTGGTGGAGATGGAAACCAACAGGTTATCATATCTACAACACAGTATAGCCATGTGTTATAGCCAAAATGGCAAACCATTTAATTTACGTAATGCTGATAATGGTGAAATAGCAGTATATATATGGCTCTTTCAGCTAACAAACTCCTCCATTTACCCATTGTAGGGTAAATGTTGTCTCAAAATTAGAGAAAAACAATATTTCAAGTATCAGGCAGATTATTCAGATCTATGATAGGTTTGTCTGAGGAATTTTAGATATCAGGTTCCTAGGCTGGGTCACATTTTCACAATATTTATCTTGATATTCTGGCATGGAGACAAAATCCACCAGTATCAGCATTTTAAAAACTGTCCCATACTTAGTGCATTAATTTGTATTCAGATTACATTATTATGCTTTTGTAATGAAAGATACATACAAATATACAAATTTTATCAAAATATGATATTGCCCTACTGGTTTCTAGCACTACAACTGACTTGACACCAAACCCATCTGAATGATTATGCTCACATTTGAATCAAATTTGGAGTCATTTTAGAAATTCTACTTCAACACAATGCCTTTTTGATAACCATGTTGGTTGGAAATCTCAATTGTTACAGTATAATGGCAGATTCTGAGTGGGATGTGAACGTTGTCAGCCCATTATTGCAACAGTAGTGTGCACATTTGCAACAGTATTATGAGGTGTGAGTAGCCATGTGAACTTTGACCATTATATCAGTCAATATTAGAAGACTCTCCCACTGGGAGTCAGTTCAGTTTAGTGAGTCAGGACTGGTGGTATTTAGGTCATTGGTATGAATTTTAGTGTTGAGTCACGACTGAAGTCTCTAAAGTGCAGAAGAGTCACCGCAGTCAATCACTGCCATGATTCAGAGTCATGTGTGTGAATCATCATGGTGAAGGACATCCGTCAATTGCAAGCACTAAAGGACTGACACATCTGCTATTGTCTTCTTCAAATTTGATAAATGGAAAGATTCGCACGATGGGCATAGACTGTCTAAGGAAGGTTGCTTTTGAAATGTATTTTAATATCAAATAATTTTGCATGAAGCATGTATTTTGGTGTAACTTTTCCACAATAACTTAATTCCCCTCTTGAACTCAATTACTTTCCCATTTTGGAGGATTTAAATTAAATCTATTCAGGGCCCTAAAGCGGGCATAATAGTTCACTTAAAAACAGTATATTATCATTGCTGACTATAAAGAGAGTGCCAGTGCAGACCAGTCTTTCCCAAAATCATCTTGAAATTATATTTATTTAATAGCAAAAGTGAAAAATGAGGACTCTTTATTAAAGTACTCCTTACAAGAATTCCTCGTCACAAAAGGCAGGCTCTGAATGAGGAGCTGTGGAAGACATAGTTTAGCCTCCTCTGCACAAAGACTTTTAAAGCAATGAAAAACATTTAATGAGGACTTTATTCAATTTTCCATCTTCATTCATTATAGAAACATCTAGAAGACCCAAACCTTAAAAAGCTACCAGGGTTTTTGAAATAATTCTTGCTTAATCATATTTATCCTCCTGTTGACTTACAAGAAGGACTCTCAAGAGATTAAGAGTCCTCCAGGGTAATGTACATCCCTGTACTCCAACATACAGTACATCAACATCACTGAACGCACTGGTGAGACTGCACTTTGCATGCATATTCTTCTGAGCTTCTGTGAATGTTTTGTGCTGAATAATTTTGCTGAAACCTGCAGAAGAAGCCTTTTCTATAACAGCCTATTATTTCATTTTGGGCACTGTCCCATTGTGTATTCACTTGATTTACAATGCTTAAACGATCATTTTCTGATTACTCATGTTACTCATCAAATCAAAGGCTTCTTCTACAACACCATAAGCTTTCTATTGTCAACCCTACTTTCCAATTCATTTAAACAAATTAAGCCCTTACTCATGCTTAAAAAGAGGTAGCGTCCCAAAAGTAATTAAGCATATGAATGCGAATTCAGAAACCAAATGGAAGTGATGGGATGATTTCAGAGCTTAGAGCATGACTCATGTTATACCATTAAATCTAAGGCCATGTTATCTGCTTTGTCATGGGCTTGCTGGGTGTGCGTGTTGCTCTGTGTGTGTTTTTGTTGTTGGGATTTTTGCATGCCAACAGGCCTGGTTGGGTCTTTGTATGAACTGCTCTGATATGCCTTGAAGTAGCAGCCACTGACCTTATGAACGAGAACACAAAAGAGCTATTACACTCTGTCACTAGCAATCGAGCCCTTTGAGATATTCTTTTAGCTCGTATATAACATGTTGTCTCATTCCATGTGAGGTCCTGTAGTCTACAGGTTAAGAGTCTCCACTGTCCACTGTTATATCAAACGCAGACATATCCACAGGCACTGGTCCAATGTCTTTTTTTATTGCAGCTCTTCACTTAAACTATGCTTCTAACAATAGAATGTAAAGCTCTTTTTAATGCAGGATAAAGGTTTAATGTAGTCAAATTCTCACAGCAGTGTTCCAATATCTAGTGTAAAGGCTTCCCAAAAATGTGGAGTCTGTTGCCAGCATTCTAATGGTGCAGTATCAATGTTGGGTGAGACCTGTTGGCAGCATACTAACGCTGTAGTTGCAATGTTGGACTAGGTCTGTAGCCAGCACACTAACGCTGCATTATCAATGTTGGACTACCCAGTATACTTACACTCCAGTAGCAATGTTGGACGAGGCTTGTAGCCAGCATACTAACACTGCAGTAGCAATGTTGGACAAGGCCTGTAGCCAGCATACTAACGCTGCAGTAGCAATGTTGGACAAAGCCTGTAGCCAGCATACTAACGCTGCAGTAGCAATGTTGGACAAAGCCTGTAGCCAGCATACTAACGCTGCAGTAGCAATGTTGGACAAGGCCTGTAGCCAGCATACTAACGCTGCCGTAGCAATGTTGGACAAAGCCTGTAGCCAGCATACTAACGCTGTAGTAGCAATGTTGGACAAGGCCTGTAGCCAGCACACTAACGCTGCAGTAACAATGTTGGACAAGGCCTGTAGCCAGCATACTAACGCTGCAGTAGCAATGTTGGACAAGGCCTGTAGCCAGCATACTAACGCTGTAGTAGCAATGTTGGACAAGGCCTGTAGCCAGCATACTAACGCTGTAGTAGCAATGTTGGACAAGGCCTGTAGCCAGCATACTAAAGTTGCAGTAGCAAAGTTGGACAAAGCCTGTAGCCAGCACACTAATGCTGTAGTAGCAATGTTGGATTAGGCCTGTAGCCAGCATACTAACGCTGTAGTAGCAATGCTGGACAAGACTTGTAGCCAGCATTCCAACCATGGCTCTTTAAATATTGTGATATTATTTTGACCATATTGCACATCCCTACTGCAACCTTTTACACACATTCAATTGTTGGACCATACTACCATTCCACATGAAGAAATACACAGCCAAAAACATTGTCTGACTGACCCGCCAGTACTGATATTTCATCTCTAATTATCAGTTTGGATTGAAGTCAGTATGTGATGATTTAGGCATGCAGTTTGCATGAAGCTAAAGGGAAACTATAATGGTCTATTATTATGTTAGCCCCATAGCTCCAGTGTGAAATTGGCCAGACCACCACGTTATGATCCTTCTAACAAGTGCTCAAAGAGATCCCTTTCTTTCATCTTCCAATGATCTTTGTGCTGCACTGATGTTGTGAGCCAGGCCCAGGGCAGTGTAAGTTCTCATCGAATGAGAAATGAGTTACTCAATCAGGCCCCATGCTTTTGACTGTTTGTTACAATGGATGGTGATGAGAGTGACTCCATTACCCTCCACTGCAGTCACAGCGCAGCAGAGTGAGGCTGCAGGCCACATGATTATCTCCTTCTTCAGAGTGGGATGCAAATCAGGGCAGTATTGTGTGATGGGTGAAGTTAGCGTGGCTGTAATCGAGTAGCCAGTCTGGCAAATTCACTTTCATTCTCCCCTGATTTTCCCTTGAGATTTTTTATGGATCTGCATGTGCACTGTGTGTTCGTGTGTGTGTGTGTGTGTGTGTGTGTGTGTGTGTGTGTGTGTGTGTGTGTGTGTGTGTGTGTGTGTGTGTGTTCGTGTGTGTGTTCGTGTGTGTGTGTGTGTGACAGTGAAAAAGGTGGTATGTGCAGCCTCAGCCCTTTGCCACAGTCATGCACTCTGATGGATCAATATGTCAGTCACAAGCCATGTGATGAACATGAAACATGAGAAATTAAGGTAATCAGAGAGGGACCTGAGGGAGAGACAGAGAACAAACAGCCTAAAAGCATCTGAGATGTACAGATGAGTCTCAGGCTATAGCAAATCAATGAAAAGATTAATTGAAAAACATTTCTTTGATTCGAGTTCATTGGAAAATCAGATATATTGCCGGCTCATGATGTGGAATCTAGACATGATAGGAGTGGGATTTCGGAATATTTTGTTTTTGTGTGAGCGCTCAGCAGTGAAAAGGGCAAAGATAAAGACATTTCGAGTTTATCTATACGAGCAGGCTGAAGACAAGCTGCGCTCCTGACGAA
The DNA here is from genome assembly GCA_034509495.1 of Acestrorhynchus altus. Lineage (NCBI taxonomy): Eukaryota > Metazoa > Chordata > Actinopteri > Characiformes > Acestrorhynchidae > Acestrorhynchus > Acestrorhynchus altus. The sequence continues at coordinate 35,962,442 of CM067504.1, read as the reverse complement.
CTCATTTCATTTTAGCAGGTGAACACCACGAGCAGGGTCTGAGATTCGAACAGACCTGACAGCACTGTATCCACATGTTATGCACTGACAGCAGTGATTCCATACAGAACAGCCTTGAATACAAGGCAATGCTACATTGCATGAACACAAAGGAGCACTGCTCTGCTTTCAGAGAAACACCAATCATTATTTATTTGATTCTGGTGAATAACGGCATGGAGCTGAACTGAAAAGGAGGGGATTCAGTCAAGGTTTCAACAGCTAATTGGTCTTTCACTAACCATAGAGTACCTTTCGTCCCCTTGGAACTATAAGGTTCTGACATTTAAAAAAAAATTTTATCAATCAATCTGTCTATCAAAGTTTATTTATATGGTGCTTTTTAGAACAAAGGCATTGCCACAAAGCACCTTTACGGAAATCTGGATCCAAGAATCTTTTGAGCAAGCCATTGGGCACAGTGGCAAGGAAAAACTCCCTCAGAGTGGGAGCAAGGAACATTGGGAGGAACCATTGCTCAAAAAGGGAACCCATCAGAAATAAATAATGAAAATAACAAAGAGAACAGGACAAAAGGAGTAAAATAATAAAGTAGGCTTTAAAGTAAAGTGGCTCCAAGTAGGCTTAAGTCATTCATTTTTCAACCAGTGGCTGATCTCTTTTTTGTCTCTGTTTTTACACTGTGGTGGGAAACAGCTGAACCAACAGTTGACGGTTGATAATGCCAGAGAGAAGGCGGAGTTTAAACAGATGTGAACAATCAGCACACAGAATACGTGGTGGCTGTACAAGAGAATGCTGATTAGAAATCAGTGTGAAATCCCAGACGTTTTACACAATCTGGAAATCAGATGAATCACATGACCAAAAAGAGAAAAAGAGGAGACAGAGTCAGACTACCAGTGAGTTCGGCTACTTCAAGGTTTACACATTACTAGACATATGTTTAATGGTTCACAGACAGGATGTCTCTTCATAGAAAAACATTATCGATAGAATGGGATGTTCTGAAACAGCTGCACATGAGCATAAGGTACATGGTAACCATCAACTTGTAGGTTATTAAGCCTCCCAAGATTGAGCTGATTAGCAGAGGAACGGTGTTCTCAGGAGTGACAGAGCTCTATCCAATACGACCCAATAATTGTGATAATAATGATTATAAGCTGGAGTGGCACTTTGGATGCAGAACTTATCACCTAACATCAGCACCTGACTTCACTAATCCTCAGGGCATCAAATCCTCACAGTTATGTTTTAAACATCTAGTGTAACGGCTTCCCTGAAGAGTAGATTGCAGTTACTGAGTAGTTCATGCAGTTACTGCATTAAGATGCATGGGACAACTCCCTATCTCCTTCAGAACTCTTGAATGCCCAGGTGTCTTTCGGATATATAGCGTACCACGGGGTCTATAAAGACCCCTCACAGGATCAGCTTTAGATACTGCTGATAAATCTGTAGCTCACTAAAGACACCCACAGCTTGCACTGTGGCCTAAAACAAGAAGATGGTTACGCCTGAGGAAATTAAATCAGACTCACGTTGAGCAGATAAAGAGGAATGAGAGCAAGAGAGGGAAAGAGAGAGATAGAGAGTGAAAGACAGAGACAGACAGTGATGCAGGCTATCAGAGCAAAGGAAGGTGACGTGTTTGGTGAAGGGATAAGACACTACTGGTGGATGGTGAGAGAGAGAGAGAGAGAGAGAGAGAGAGAGAGAGAGAGAGAGAGAGAGAGAAAGGAAGGAAGGAAGACAGAATGAGAGATAACCTCAGAGAGTTAAGAGAGGATTACATGCTGATATAAGAAAGAGGTAGAGCCTGAGGTATAACTTGATCTGTTGAGAGACATACTACTATTGAATGCTTTACCAAAACCAATGAATTTAATCAGCTTGCACAGAATCTGAGAGAGGTGTGGGAGGTGGCAGGTGGACTTGTGATTGTGTGAAAGGTTGCACCAAAGAATATGGATGGGGGTGATAAAGCAAATTAAGCACCCATAAAACTGAAGAAATTATGTTTAGACATTGTTTGTAAATTGAAATTAATAGGAATGGAGGACAAAGTTAGGACAACACAACAAACTACTCAAAACAAATTATAATAAGTTGCATCACATCAGCTGCAAATGATTAGGCCATCCTGAGGGAAGACTTTGGAAGGAACTTAAAAACATCTCAAAACAGTTGTAAATCAGCTTTTCCACTATCCAGAAACAAGTGAAGAACATCTAAATCAACTGCCAACATGGCCTGTCCATGAGAAGACCACAGCATACATAAAGTCCCCAACAGTCCTAAAATGTCATCACAGGACCTACAGGTAGCTCTTGCCACAGTTGATGTCAATGTGCAGCATCTACCATCCAAAAGAGACTGATTATCTTCCTGTCAAACAAAACTTGTCAGGACAAGATTAAAGTTTGCCAGAGATCCACTAGACAAAGAGCAGGTCCCCTGGAACAATGTGCTTTAGACAGATGAATACAAAGCTGTATTATTTGGGCACAGCATATGAAGATGCAAGCCAAAAAGTATTTGAGCACTAGAATCTCAAAACAACTGTTAAACACGGGGGTGGAAGTGTCCTGTTTTTGGGCTACTTTGCAGCAGCAGGGCCTGGAGAGCTTTCCATCATAGAAACCACAATGAAATCTTTACTGTATCAGAGGTGGCTTGAGGAAAACATCCATCTGTAAAAAGACTGATGCTGAAACATCATATAGCTGAAAGAATTATTCATGGAGTAGTGCAGAAATCTTTACATGTACATATTTTTCTTCTTCTCAACAAACAAGATCCTGTTTCCATTAAATACATTTATTTACTTTTAAAAAAATAAATATTACTATTGCTGTGATACAGAGTGCAATGATGTATTCATGGTTCTCATGGTTACATTTCTTTTCCAGTTCTTAGAGCCAGCTGCTCCATAATGAGCAGAACATTTTCTACATGTCATATCTCTATTGTACTGACCATGCAATTCCATTTCTAAATAATGTGTGCTTTACTGAAGGAACTACGCAATCTGCCTGCTCAGTTGGGTTCTAACAGATACCATACTTAAGCCCCCATAACTCTTCTAATGAGAGGCCTATTATTCTGAAAACAGGATGTCCTGCTGCATCACTAATTATAGGCAAACATACAGTATGTCTAATTTATGTTGCTAGTCAGAACTAATAGGTCTCTCGCTCTACCACTCTTTGAAGCCAGACGGCTCAATTAGGATCAAGAGCAAGAATAATGATTCTATCCGGTAGTTACAATACACATCAAAACTACAAGTCAGAAAAGTTCACAAGAAAGTAAGCTTTTAGAAATAAGTTCACGGGTGTGCAGTGAGGATGTTAAGCTGGAATGTATCTGTGCTCTGGTGAAGGCAAAAATTGCTGACTACTACTGACCTTATCATTGATTTTAATCTCTAGGAATGGAGCTATTTATGTGGGATACAGATGGTAATTTCACAAGCTATTATAAAGAGAAAAGAGGAGGTATCCATTAAAGAACATAGGGGGTGGAGTGCCTCCTCTTAACACTAAGAGCAACAGCATAGCAGCTGTTCTAAGGATCAATAAATGCACACACTCCTAAGTGTAGCAGATAGGCCTTATTCTACAGACCGCGCTCAATCTCACTGCTTTACGTTGAATGAAAGCAAACAAACAGTCTTAAACAGATCTTTAAGCAAAGATGTTCATCAGTCCAAACCTCATAATTACTTTAAATCCAATGTAGATCATTTTCATTTATTTACAGTCCCGTTCCTCTACTTCCACCAATATTTCAGCTACACTAACCATATAACACAACCTGCCTGATAGATCAAGGCTTTCTTATAGCATTTACTATCAATGCACTGTTTTTACTCAAGATTCTTAAAATGTTTGCTGTGGAACAATAAAATAATTTCGCAGGTTTGATCATTTATATTTTTGCTATGTATTAAGATGAAAAAGGTTCATTTACCTCACAAGATGTACCTTCACAACTTCATCCTGAGGTGTACTTTGCCAGCTCAAAATTGACTTTCAGAAAACAGATGGCTGAAAGGTTCACAGCCAAGTAGACAGTTTGTAGAGTGATATTAACAACATCAAGAAAATTGAGTTGTTGTTAACCGTAGCCTAGGATGACCATATTTTGATTTTCAGTATGCAGCTAGATTAGGACATATACTCATTTCCCGATACCATTAAATTACTGTACAGACTGTATGACCCAATGATCACCTTTCACAATATTAAACATACATAAATAAAAAGTCAGCATCCATTGAAACCCACTACTTTCCTACATACATTTCTAAGTAAAAGCCTGTAACTGTGTGATATTGATATGATTATTTCAGAATATTTGCTCCACTTTATGACTTTTTAATGACTTTTTTTGTGATTTATGACTGATATATGTATTTTGTCACTGTCCTTTATTTCTTTTGCTGTTTTTCTTTATATTGTGTTTAAATATAATGATGAATGGAACAACAGAAATGCTCCAAAATGATTGAGAATAAAATCTTTTTACATTTACTTTTTTGTGCCAAGTGTCCCAATTCAAATGGCTATTACCCAACCCCATTAGGAATCCCTTATCACATACGATGCTCCCAACATTAGGAAGGTGAAGAAGACCACATGCTTCCTCCAGTACATTAGAACCACCACCTTTGCATCATTGCTGAGCAGCTAATGCTCTTGGAAGGAAGCACCGGGTCCCCACTCTGATACAATAACTAACAGATGGCTGCGCAGGCCAGAATCACATGAGGTGTGATGTGGTGAGAGAACATCATCTACCAATCCAGAGAGAGCATCGCCAGTTTTGCTCTGTCAAACTCCGGCTGCCAATGGCAAACCACATGAGCCAGGATTCAAACCTGCGATCCTCAGATCATAGTGAGATGGCATTAGACCGCTGAGCTTTACTTCCAATGATAGTAAATAATTTGTATTGTTTGTCTTGTATAGTTGAACATTTCAACATGAGGTTTTTGTATGACAGAGAAGATTGACAGTCATTTAAGCACGAGGGCAACAGAACAGTCAGTGCTGCAGAGCTGTCATCAGGGTGACCCTGGGGAAGGAGTAGTGTGTTCACATTGTCAGGTTTTGAACTCAGCAGTATTGAACTGAAAAAGTCCCGCCCACAGAGAACACTCATAGGTCCATTGAGCATGACGAAAGAACAATCTGGATGCTCTCAGAAGTCTTTGCGCTCTTTCTCTCTCTTTATCTCTCTCTCTCTCTCTCTCTCTCTCTCGCTCTCTCTCTCTCTCTCTCTCTCTCTCTTTCTCTCTATTCATGAAAATTTAGTACACTGAAATTGAAGCGACATTTCACGCAATTTACAAATCCCATCTGGATGCATTTTTTTGATTCCAAAAAGGATATGCCCAGGAAAAAGAGGATATCTGGTCACCAATACATTTCTCTTTTATTCAAAGGAACTCATACATATAGACAGCTGATGTGCCAGTGAATATAATTGTTTTGTTGTCATTTGAAAATACAATACCGACATACTATCTAACATGCATGACACTCCTCTGAAACCCCAAATATCTCCATTGCTGTTTAGAAATGTGTTAGACTATCTGGTGTTTTCTTTGTTATGACTGCTTAATACTTTAGTAGTTAGCTTTCCGCCCTTTTCCGTATTCCATCAACCTTTAAGCAACACCATCCCTAGTTCACCCCCCACTGGCAGGCGAGTTTGCATGACCTTCTCTGAGGCTCAAGGTTGAATAGGAAGCGGCACTCTGCTCAAGGTCTCTCTGGCTGGCATGAGAAAAGAGGAAGCATCAGACATTGCTCAAATATGTTTGGACTGTAATATTTGCTCTTTTTTTGGGAGTGTGGAAAGAGAGAGAGCGTGCCGTTCGTTCTGCGTTTCTACTGTCTCTTCACTCATAATAAGTATGCCTCTACGGGGAGCCATTTTATAGAGTCTACCATGTCACATGTCTCAAATCCTTATTTTTAGCTGGATTAGGAGAGTTTCAGGCAAGTGCTCTCACCCCCGCACACACATTAGCACTCTCTTGCAGATATACACACATTAGTTCTTGTCTCAGGCACTGAAGACTATGAAACTATTCCCTTCTCTCAAATCACGTTTGTCGAGTCTAAATTATAAAGATGTATTATAAGTAATGCAAATTGTCCATTTTAAATTCACAAATACAGATAATATCATATACTTAATACTATGAACATAATAATGACATTATGTTTTTAAACTATTGTAACAATTGATGAAAAATAAATAGAAATTAAATACATTAAATTAGGGTTATTTGTTCATTTCCTTATAAAATTGTTATTACTCTACAAAGGTTTTAGGCACCTGTGAGCATTATAATTAGAAAGCTCATTATCTGAAAAGAATGAGTTTATTTACTCAACAAAAAAGTAATTTTGGAATAAATAGAAATATGGGAGTCTAATATTATTTACAGTTCCCATCCAACACCTGGTTTGGTAAATCTGTGTTTAATGAAGTTTAATCAGGTGAGCTGGTGGTGTAATTAAATAAACGCACAAGCTGGCATTGGGCTTCCAAGATCTCAACTACTTTTTTTGATATCCATTTTTTTTTACTTTTGTTTTACTTTCACTGCCTTCATAATTACTTGCCTCTGAGATAATGGTGTTGGGCAAAAAAATATATCTCTTATTGCCATTGTAAATTATTATAATTAAGCTAATTATATGCCTCACTTGCACAGTATATCATCGCTGTCACAGTAAGTGTCCTTGTATCACCTTTTTTTGCTTTTTACATTTTGTACAAATTTAATGATGAATGGACCAATAAAAAAGCTCCAGAATGACTTGGAAAATCTTTCTGTGTTAACTTCCACTGAAACATACGTTTTTCCTTCTGCTTTACCATTGACATTTTGGAGATTTCTTATCTGCTTTGTCCTGGTCTGGGTCCTGGTGAGTCATGATCCTACCTGAAATAATTGGATGCAAAGCAGGGTGCCACACAACCATTAATATATACACTCACACCAATCAGCATTTGAAGATTACCAGTTCACCTACTGTGTGTATTGTTGGGAAGCAGGAGGAAACCTGGACAATCTAGAGGGAACTCACATGGACACATGGAGAAATGCCTCACAGAGTGGGGATTGAACCCACAACCTCAGGTACCTGGATCTGTGTGACACATGCAGTACCTGTGGTGTCACCCTGCTGTCCCAATTATACGAAAAACACTAGAATGAAACTCTAGTGCAGTCGGGTACGAGCCCAAGTTCGTTATACTCAAAGCCAGCCTAGAGATGTATTAATCTCCCAATTCCCTTTGGATGAAATGGATCAAATCTTCACAGCAATGTTGTAATATAGAACCTAATTGAACCTAATTGATACCATTGATTTCAGAAGAAATGTTAGATAAGCATATTTATAATGTATTGGACTTAAAGTTAAAGTGGATATTTCTCATACCTTCCATTTCCTCTCACATGATCCCCTCTCTCTCTCTCTCTCTCTCTCTCTCGCTCTCTCGCTCTCTCGCTCTCTGGCACTGCCTCCTCCAGAAAGGAATAGGGATGTAGTAACTGTCTTTTGGATATTAGGTGCTGTTGATGGATCAGTGCGTAGTCAGCTCTGCAGCTACAGAATGCCAATAGTGTCGCTTTTCTATAGCAGAAATTCTACCAGTTGGTCTTCCTTCCCAATCCATCAGCTCAGCCCTTAGAAACACTTACAAACAAATATATCCATGCCTGTGAGCATCTTTCCAGCACACCCGGACATGTACATGCCTGCATCATATATACCTACATCATGTGTGTTCCATGCAATGACCGTTATTTATACTCAGACAAATATAATGTTTTAGTCAGTAACATCAAGCATTTGAGAACTGCTTTGGATTATGAATAAGGCATTGCAGTGTGTGCATGTGCAGTGCAGTCTTACATAAAGCAAACACAAGCTTTTTTTTCTGGGGCAGCGCCTAGTGCAGGTTTTCATGGCTTGGTGTAACGGGCTGCATGTGATAATATATAATAATATATTTCAAAGCACAGGGACATGCTATTATTGTGTATCTTGGATTAGTTCCACATGTGAATAATAACATGCTCCTTTATTTGAGGACGATTTTGCTTTAGACGGTCCTTTTTTGTTCAGTGACCAATTGAATAGTAAGGAAAATCTGCACGCAGCTGATCACAGGCCTTGGCGCTTTCTTCCTCTTTCTGCTCAGCAAAATACGCTGTGAAAGTCAAATGCTTGTATTTCGAACTGTTGAACTGAGGTCAAAGAAAATGATGCAATCAGGCAGGCACAAGTGCTTTGAAAACGGTCTGTTCGCAGTGGTGACACTGGCCAGGGGGTGTACAGAGGTCAGATCGCTCGCAGTACATTTGACAAGACTCACCAGAGCAGTCATTTGCCCATTGGTACCATTTATGATTAAAATGCTTTATTTGAATGTAATGAGGATATTGCTTAATGGAATGGAAAAACTGTGGCTTGATGATGAGGTATTTGCAGGAGCCAAAGTCATTATCAGGCTTCATAAACAATTGTTCATATAGCCCTAGTTCAACATTGGGTTCTGCGGTTGTTTTATGGTGTTTAAAAATCTTTCAAATGAGTTTCAAAGCAAGTTAAAGACATTTTATTCCAAGTAGTTTTATACATTCCAAGTATTTTTATGTAAAATGATTCCCCCATCACACTATGATACCAGCATTACTCGGGTACTAGGTGGCTGGCAGATTGAAGTCTGTGTAATGTCTGATACAACTGATTTGGACATTTGTGTTCACAGCCCTAAGCATCTCTTCCATTTGACAACCTAGAAAACCATACTGTTCAGGCCATCCCAGCACTTCCAACCTCTTCTCTATTAGTTTGTCAGCTTTGTTAAATTTCAGCAAGCTCATATCTTTGGTGAATAGTATGGGGTGTGTGCCCTTTTCCTCATTTTTGTGTAACAGTAGTTTGTATATTTAGCTACTTGTGTTTTGTTATAGTTGTAGGCATAAGCAGGCTGGGGTCATAACATTCAGCTCCTGTTGCTGTGCATGAGTGAAAGGGGTTTTAAAGAACGACTAAAGGACAGCAATGACATGCTAACCTTTACTTTCCGAGTGTTGGTAGCATTGTGTGATGATCTTCAGTAGTGGGTGGGAACTGGAAATAATTAACCTTTTTATTAGGTAGTAGCTACATCTATAAAGGTCCACCATATGATTACAAGTACATTGCAAGAGTTAGTCATAGAAACATGTACTTGCAGTGCTGTTCTTATAAAATGATATTCAATCATATCCAAACAAACACTGAAATAATTCACAACAAATTCTTCCCCCCGGAAAACTAGTTCCATCTCAAAGAATCAAAGAATACATTATACAGATGTACAGCTCCATTTACAAATGCCACTGAAGAATAAATGAAAGTGTTCTATAAATAATAGCTGTTTCATAAACATTGAGTTACAGAATGTAGCAGCTGTCTGGTGGCTTCTATTTTAAGTACTGTATTCTTTTTAAATGTTGGGAAAATCAATGAAATGATAGTCCATGGTAATCTACCAAATGCTGAAAAAATGCTGAAGTGTTGCTTTAACGCCAGTGCTTTAAGGTGTGTTGAGGTGAACTTCACAGTCTGAATGATGCATTCAAATAAGATCCAAAAATGGAAACTTGGCACTTGGTCTGTCTCAAGAGAAAGCTCTGCTGAGCCTCTCTTTTTGGCAGATTTGCCCAGTTCCCCATCTGAACTCTGAGCTGTATGTGAAAGCTGCACAGTGTAAGAAGCTCCAGAGTTCACCCTTCGGCTCAGAGTGTACCAAAACTCCAGCAAACCAGACGCAATCAGATCCAGTTGCTCCATGGCCTGCTTCCAGTGCCATCATCCTGAGGGTGGAGAAAGAATGAACAGAGGGACGAAGGGAGGGGAGAGGAGAAGGAGGCTGATGTGGAAGTGGAACGCAGTGTTCCTCCACTGGCAGGAGTTGTCTCAGAGTTCAAGAGAGGCCGGTGGATGGGTTAGGGCGCTGGGCAGCTTTGTGACGTTTGTTCTGTCTCAGTTGCTTCATCGTGGATGTGAATTACATGGAGACGATGCTCTACTGAATGGACCATGGACTCACAAAGGGCTCCTCTGTTTGCTTGAGGGCACTGTGTGTGGAGCTGTGTGTGTGTTTGGTTTGTGAGTGTGTGTTTGTGTGACAGCAAAAGCCTTGAGTAAATATTACGAGAAAACCCGCAGAACTTGCACTGCTGCAGGATTTTTCCCCTTGCATTATTTATACATGGATTGTGCTTTGCTTTGTGTGCTGTGTGAATATATGTGTGTGTGTGTGTGTGTGTGTGTGTGTGTGTGTGTGTGTGTGTGTGCGTGTTTCTCTGCTATCTTCTCCAGGCATTGTCTGGCTTTGATGGCTGTGACTTTTGGCCTCGGTGTCAAATGATGCCCACAGATAGTGACAAGATCAAATGCTATTACAGCAACCTGTGTAGGGGACACACACTTTCACTTCCACCATCATAAACAAACACCTACTTATGTCACATCACATTTCTGGGCGTGAGCACATACTGTATATGGACACACCTATGTACCTCCATTCAAACGTCGTCTCTAAACCAGGCAACTGCTGTCCCTACTGAAGTCCTGGTTGCTCACACAGCACAAAATGCATCTCTCTGCATTCACGGACATTTGTATGGCAGCTCTTGGGAGTCAGAGCGGGCAGTGGATCAGATAAAGCAAGCGGATATCCCTGCATGCTATGGCCTGTTCATATTAGTGAAAAGAGACCAGGGATCTGAGTCAGCACAGTATGATGGGACTGTCTGAATATGGAATACCTGAGCGCCCACAATGCAATGAATGGAAATGTAAGGTGGCAAATTAATGGGATCAGGGGTCGTCTTATTTTGAGGACTACAGAGCTTTCATGGAAGAAGGGTGCGTCATTCACACGCTTCCCTTACTTGGAGAGGTAGTTGTACTTCAGCTGCATGCTTCTAAATTTGGCAAGCACTTCCATGTCGCCTTTACCCATTCAGTTATGTAATTTCTAGGGGAATGTTCTCTTTCTTTCTTTGTCTCTGCCTTCCTGACTGTAGATGTGCCAGTATGGCCTGCTCAAAGCCTGCTCAAAACATATGCAACTACAGACAGGTTGATCTGGTTTCGATAAAAGGGCTTTCAGTTTGAATTCGGGCTGGGCGATATATCAGTATTTATACTGAGAGCGCATAGGTCTTAAGCTGTGTCTAAAATATAAGAAATGCTGCCTAATTATACCGTAGGAGTGGGGAACTCCAATCTTGGGGAGCCAGCACAGTCTGGTGCTTTTGCACTTGGTGTGCTGGGGTCAGGGAAATCAACATCTGTGCTGGACACTGGCCTTCGGTTCTCCACCCCTGTTATACAGTATTTTTAGGCAGGAAGACACCAAATAGTGTTTGAATCGAAGATTAATGATCTAGACTTCTATGCTATTGTGTGGAAGTGTTAATGGCTAATGATAACACAGTGAAACACATGTTTAGCAGTGAGCTGTCGATACCTTGGCAACATAAGAATGCATTGCTGCCCTCACAAAATAATCAGTTATGTGAAACACTGCGGTCAACAAGGCATCAGGTCAGCTTTCATTTTCCTGTTGCAGACACGTCTTCATAGTGTGTATGAAGAAGAAAGGAAAGTCTGATTCCAATATGTTTAAATATAGTAAAAATAATGGATTTGTATTGCATTCACATTGTATTTTTCATATCATATATTGTGTCATTTAGCTAAAATATATTGGCATATGATATTTTGGGCATATTGCCCAGCCTGAATTTAAATGCAATACAAATGTGTCCACAGTGTAACATTTAAGGCCTTTGTTTCTTATGTTCCTTTTTTCTGCCCCTCCTCTCTTTCTCTCTCATTCTTTCTCTCTCTCATGCATCATCTCTTGGCCCTTTAGCGAAAGCTGCTGCACTCATGCAATTATCATAATTACTAACGACTCTGCAGTGTGCTTCTGCTGAGTATGCGCACACACTCACTCAAACACACACACACACACACACACACACACAAACACACCGTTACATTGGCTTTGCATCGCGCACAGAGGACCTGCTCCCAATTCACTTAAGAAAAATGAAAGAATGTTGTTTTGCATGCATACAACAAATGCAAATGATTCCATAAATACATAAATAACACACATCCTGTTGAAATGAAAATGTCATAATCGTAACCTCTTGGGGGTGTGTGCAAGGGGGGGGGGCAAAACAGGCAACACATTAGCAACTATAGCACAATGAGGCCACAAACTGTTTTTAATTTGTTTGTTTTTTTTTATCTTCAGGAGATGTGAATGGATGTAAGAAAAAAAGAAAAGAAATGTACATATGGAAGCAGACCTTCGCTCACAACAAATGTCTGATGCTACCAAATGTTAGATCAGAATGGAAATTCCTGCCTGGCTAAAGGACATACTTGATATTCAGGATTTTAGCAACAATTCATGATGGAAAGTCACACATTCCGTGTGTGTTTCTCACTAACAGAAAATGCCCATCTGTGCAAGTCAGCATGTACGTGTACTGTATGTTCTCTGCCCTTGCACTGACATATAGAGGGTGATATATGTGTTTGTCCTCTCGAGGCTGCTGTTCGGAACCTGGCTGCCAGCAATCCCGATAAGCAGACTTTGGGGGGGGGGAGGATTGATGAGGTCTGTGTGGGTTAAATGTAGGCGGAGATGCAGTGAAATTGCTGAAGAACATTGGCTCCTTCTGCAATCTGTCAGCAGGATGAGCAATTCCAGGCTTCAGCAATGAGCGAAAGGCCCGGAACAACATTAACTGACCAGGGCTCAAGTGCTTTTAATGTAATTAAGAAAGGAACCTAGCTGACCTGTGCTAGCCTTATGACTCTTCATGCAGCACTTGCTCACAAGCTCCTTCACTGACCTTCCCTCTCATCTTCACCCACACACACTGCAGCTGGGTATTGGCAAGAACCTTGCATTATGATACGTATCATGATACAGAGGCTATGATTTGATATACTGTGATAATGTAAAAGCAGTATAAAAAAATAGCAACTTATTGTAAATCTTTGTATTATAAGTCATAGTATGTAAAGTGTTTATGCAGTCAGAACACTGCCAGTGCCAGATTCTGTTTGACATATAACAGCATATATGGGGTACTGAGTCACACAACAATGATTTTAGACTTTTAGAGAGTGGGGACCAGTAACATATGCTGTTTTTCAGTTCTAGGTATCACACACTGACACACACACACACACACACACACACACACACACACACACACACACACACACACACACACACACACACACACACACAAAGTCACGCTACTGAGAGAACCCAAGGAGGCGGACATAAATGCAGGGTACTTTGTTTACAGAGACATACTAAAAGACATGAAAACAAAACAAGAGCACACCATGCTGACATGAAACAAACACACACAAACCAACAATCACAGACTAAGACAATGGACCATATGTACATAGAAAAGACTAGAAGCACCTGGGACTGATTTCAAATGGGCAGGGCTAGACAAGATACAGGTGGGGAACAGGGCAGAGCTCGGACCAAAACAAGTGCTAAAAGCATGTGGGATAGACTTGGGAGCCAGATTAGACAGGAATGTCTCTCTCTCTCTCTCACACACACACACACACACACACACACACACACACACACACACACACACACACACACACACACACACACACACACACACACACTCACAAATCAATTTATAACACAGCATAAACTGCTTATAAGCATAGGGGGATGTTGTTTACTGAATGATTATAAACTCCCAATACTCACTGTAATTGTAGAGCTGCTCACGGGAAAACAGCAGTGGAAACATAAAGCAAACATGACACAACAAGCAAAGGAATAAAACTCTAATGTGGACTGCTACAAACACACCCTCCACTGTTAAGGTATGACATAAACCCCTGCTCATTCATTGTTACTTCAGTGATCAGGGGTATTAAAAGTAGGTAATATGAAATGATAGAGCATCATCATTTCAGAGAGCACCATTAAATTGCCTTGCAGCTTAATGCCTGGCATTGGGCTGTGTCAGCAATGGGTGCTTAAAGAGGAAGAATGCATTTGTTATGAGTGTTTGTTTCCAAACATATAGTAGACATAGTCCAGCAGTGGAAATCCCTAAATCAATTTAAACTCATACTTCAGTCAGTTCCAGGTTTACATTCCTGTGTAATGTAATAGTCATCTAGCTTACATAGTTTTTCACGTATTTACTGAATGGAAGCACACAGTGTTTCTGAAAAGGTCACATATTCCTGAGAGAAATCAGCTGATTATCCTCACACCACAAACAGTGCATCTTTAAAATGCAGCCAATACAAAAAGATCCATGTAAACCAGCCTGTGGCAGTAGCAACTCTGCAAAGTTTACTCTCACTTTGAGTGTTTTTGCTGCTAGCTACTATCAAAGCACACATATATATAGAAGCAACAGCAGTAAAGAAGCTTGGTGGATTTAGTAGAGCATGAAGAGTAGTTGGTAGGGCATTGACCCACTCCATGACCCCCTGACACTGAAGGGCCTGCCACAGAGAACCCTTTCAGGCATTGTTTTTTAACAGTGGTGAAGTAAAATAATAGAATTCATGGATTCTTAGACTAGAAAACACATTTAGTTGAGAAAACATTTTGATTTATAGGTAACGGAATTTCTCTGGAACCTGAAAAAGACCCCTTTGAGTTCCCATCCCTGTCCTTTTTCTTTTTCATGAGTGAACAAAACAGTTTTTCAGACTGCAATATAACTCTCAGGAGCTTACCACAGACCAGATAAAGCTCTATTGCTCACAAGAAAACATCTATGAGCTAAAGCATTTCAGAAATATTGATTGTATTTTCCTTTTGCTCATTTCTAAGACAGACTGGAATACACTGGAAGGACAAATTGTGTGTGTGTGTGTGTGTGTGTGTGTGTGTGTGTGTGTGTGTGTGTGTGTGTGTGTGTGTGGTATGTGCTGTGGTATGTCCATTTCTGTGTGAGGGAGAGCGAGGACAGTAGCAGAAAGATGAACACACAGATGGTGCTGTAATGCCTCACAGGCACACTCTACATGGTACTTTTCCACCTTCCTCCCACACCAGAATCTATCTCGCGCACACACACACACATACACACTCTTTTTCTTTTCCTCTCTCACACACACACACACAACACAGACTTTTTTGTCTCTAGACAGCAGTGGGCCACAAGCAATTAAAAACAGAGGGCATTCAGGCATCATTCAGGTGATTCAGATATGCAGATCCATTCCCTGCCTTTCCGGATATTTTTATCCATATTGATTGCCAGTATATCAGGTGTCTCTTAAATCACACAACAGAACCACCAAAACAGGAGGTCAGAGGTCAAGGGAAAATAAGATGCTCGGTCTTTTCGAGTTGCCGGTTGGCTCGAATTGGAAATCGATCCCTGATTCTAAACTGGAATCCAAGAATTCCATAAATGGTCACCATCAGTTCTGACAGAGTTTTTTCAGTTATGGAAGCATGACATTGACAAATCAAACAGCAGAGATAATATTTTTCTCATTGAAATGAGGTTCTCCCAGTGGAGAGAACCCTCCATGGCTCGAATGATGTCTGCTTTATAATTATTTAATAGATAAGTCTGTTATACATTTCTGAAGTGTGAAGTGTTTCCAAACAGGCAGAGTTTGTGATTGTCTTATATAGAGGGACACGGACAGTCATTGGTGTTA